>CAWUFW010014501.1:0-410578 GCA_963921515.1 Calotriton arnoldi | reverse complement strand
ATGATGGGAGTCGCAGTCACAGACATTGCTCAGCCTCACAACTGGCCCATCAACACCACCCTGAACCATGCTCACATCACAGGGAGTGGAGAAGGACTCACAAGATGGCTGACACTGGCTACTGCTGTGGGGAGCACAAGGCCCTGCTGCCAACTGTGCACCAACAAACAGCAGGACACCACTGACTGACATCCTGAGAGACAACTTACACTCCCTGCAACGCAAGCACGTTCCATGGTGGGATAACTGACTGGCTGGGTGGGTGGGAAGGAGGGCCGGCTGTCAACCAAACACAACCAATGCAGACCATGTTCACACCCCAGAAAATACATAGAAATGCCCAAATAATGCAGGACAATGTGCCACACCAATATCAACCCCTGACTGTGACGACTTAGGACAATGCAATGTACAGGCCCGCACCCAGAGGCACAGTCACAACTGTCATGTGTGTCAACCATTGATGCCTGCAGAAACATGACATACATTGTTTGTGTCTCCCAAAAACAGGTGATGATGGGGACACAGCAGCAGACGCTGAGGAGTCCCAGTCCCAGGCTCAAGAGGATGCCGAGCTCACTGGCGTCGTACAGCCTCTGTCCTCCTCGGACGATGAAGAACAACCTGGCACATCCGGTGCAAGTCAACATGCAGCACCAGCAGGACCACCAGCTGCAGCACCAGCAGGACCACCAGCTGCACCCCCTGCACCCACCCCTACAACGACTGTCACCACGAATACCATCCCTGCCGACATGGACAGAATAAGGAGCAACACCAGCACAGTGACCATGGACCAACCTGGGGCCATGGACACCACCACCACCACCAACCCCCAAGGTGGACCAGGGTTATCTGTGCGTGCCACTGCACACACTGCACATGTCAGCAGGGGTGGTGGGAGGGGTGGGAGACAGAGGTCGCTGCTTGCAGACGTTGCTGGTGTGCATGACGACCCACAACTGGTACGCATAGCTGATGCGTACCAGTCCAGCACCGGAGAGCTCAGCCAGGTAGTGGGGCTCCTCAGAGACATTAAACAGCAGCAGGCTGCCCATCATGCCCGCTTGGACTCCCACATGTCCCACGTGGAGTCACACATGTCCCGTGTGGACTCACACATGTCCCGCGTGGAGTCCAAGTGGGATGCACTGCATGAGATGACGGCGGTGCACAGGGACATTTTACAATGCCTCCGCCAGATGAACAGCAACCAGTCCACACCTCCCTGTGTGCCAACAACATCTGGTGCCGAACAAACTGCAACTGCCACAGGGAGGGAGGAGGACTCTGGCGGAGAGTCCCCTGCACCGCAGCAGCCTGCACTTGAGGCCCCCCCAAGAAGAGGGGTCGTCCGAGGAGGGAAAAGTGAGAGGCCGATGGCCAAGCGCAACTCCCAGGAAGCCTGAACCTGTTCTGGATGTTCGCCTTTGTGCACAGACTGTTCACCCTGTTGACGGCAACACTACTCCCACACATTGCATGGGGAGTACAAGTTGGACCAATGTGTCAGACAACTGTGGCCCCGATACTGGGGATCCTGTCTACCCGGACTTTCAATTCACCTAGGAACTTGGGATTGCAAGATTCATGTACAGCACAACCCATCCTATGCACTATTAACACAAATGTATCACAATAAACACACTAATACACCATACTTGCCTCTGTCGTGATTCCAACGTGGGTGCTGTTATGGGGATGATGAACTGCAAAATTACACTGTGTATGCGAACAGCAACAGCAAGGACAACACAGGCATGTGAGTACAGGCAACGTGACACACATGAGGGAGACACACCACCAGGGCTACACGACACATACACACCTAGGCCATCTGACTCATTGCCTACACTGATGTTGCCAGGGAAGACGGTGCAATGCACAGACACCACACCCATTCCCAGTTGTAGTCAAGTAGCCCACAGGTGCAGTAAGCAAATGGCAGTCAAATGTGTGACCACAGACAACGCACATCACAAAGTGAAGCACAGGTTTATTACACAGTTGCAACATGCCGTAACCACTACAGATGCAAGGTAACCCCACCTGGCAGCGGGCACACAGTCAACAACTGTAGACGGAAGGAAGTCCATGGGTGTGGCGCACATCACCTGTAGGGACACAACAGCTACCAGCCTGGATGTGCAATCACGTCGTCGGTGGACACAGTTGACCAAACGAATCTGAAAGTACCCTGTGAAGGACAGAAATGACACACAGTCAAAAGCAATGGAGTACAGGACAGAACAGCAAAACTCATGCACAATACATGTTACAAGATACCCACCCAGAACCAAGTTAGCATGTCAACACTGTTGGGGAGTACAGCCCACCTGTCACCACACATCGCAACACACATCCAGTCAAGTAGCCCATGGACACACTCCAACAGCACCAGAGCACCACCCACACATCATGCCAACTCACATCATTGACATGACACCTCAGGATACTCACATTCAGCTAAAGAAGTTGGTGATGAGCTGTGTGCGGACATCACCATCACCATCATCATCATCATCATCATCGTCACTGGCATCATGGTCCAGGCCAGGATCCTCCACAGGTGGCGGATGTTGGTCATTGTCATCCTGGATGAGAGGCAACTCCTTCCGCACTGCCAGGTTGTGGAGCATGCAGCAGACGATGATAATCTTGCACACTTTCGCAGGGGCATATGGGAGGGACCCTCCGGTCTTGTCCAGGCAGCGGAAGCGGCTCTTCAGGAGACCAAAGGTCCGCTCAATCACTCTCCTGGTCCGACCATGTGCCTCATTGTAGCGCATCTGGGCAGGTGTCACAGGGTTCCTGAGGGGTGTCAGCAACCACGGCATGTTGGGGTATCCCGAGTCACCTATGGACAGACAAGTGCACATTAGCTGACTTGGAAAAGTGGGCGGAATACTACAGATCAGATCACACACAATGGCACAAAGTCAGTACACACCGACAAGCCAGGCACGCTGGTTCTGCATCTGTGCCATCATCCTGGGGATGCGACTACTCCTCATCACAAAGGCATTGTGTGCTGAACCAGGGAAACGGGCACACACGTGTGTGATGGTCATGTCTGCAAGACACACCACCAGTGCATTGACCGAGTGGTAGTGCTTGCGGTTCCTGTAGGCCTGCTCCTGGGCCTGTGGTGGTACCAAAGCCACATGTGTCCCATCAATGGAGCCAATGACATGCGGCATCCTCCCAAGGGCATAAAAGTCACTCTTCACGTCAGTGAGTCGTCGCAGTCTAGGGAAATAGATGTACCGGTTCAGGAAGAGCAACATTGCCGCCAAAACATCGCGGAGCACACGGCTGAACATGGTCTGTGACATCCCACCAGCAGTCGCCACAGTATGTTGGAAGGTACCAGTGGCAAAGAAGTGTAGGGCTGCCATCACCTTCACCTTGGGGGTCAGCGCTGTAGGATACGGCCGGCCAGGCTGCAAATGTGGGGACAACTGCACTGCCAAATCCTCAATCAGCTGCCTGGTGAAGCGGTACCGTCGGATGCTGTCCCGTTCCACCATCGTTGCCAGGTCTGGGAATGGCCGATGGACAGCAGGAGCCCTGCAGTGCAGAGGAGAAGTAAGCAAGATTGTCAGTCACCCCACATATGCGGCATTGAACACACTCAAGATCCCAACATACATCATTATGAGGCACAACTACATGAAGTGTGCAGTACCGGAAGGACATGTATGGTACATACATGGCCAACATCTGTCAACACGGTCCTACAGGTGGCATCAATTTGTCCCAGGTTGGCCCATTGGATATCATGAGGCCGTGTCACAGTTCCCATCTCCTGCTGCCGTGTCACAATAACCCCCACAGTGACATGTGAGGACAGATGTGCCCCAGGCACCACAGCTCAACGACAGGTACATTCCCAGGGACCCTGTAATGCCACATGGACACTGGCATTACATGGAGTATCATGTATACACCACAGCAAAACAACCATGAACCCCACAGGTAGTGGCCCCACTTGCCACGGCAGGACAGACATGGACGTCTGTGACACACACGCACAACATCAGAGTCCATGCACACACAACGTGGATGTGGAGACTGTCTCCCATTGTGCACATGAAATCAGAGACATTGTAAACACTACATGCACAAAGACTGTGGAGGACCATCACTATTGTGCCACTGGGACACCCTGGCTCAAACATACCGTCCCACATGGGACTCACGGGGTATGTGACATGACATACACATACACCACTGTGAAATGTGACCATGGCACATGCACAGATATGAACAGTTGCACATCACAGTGGTCACGTACACGTAACACCCATGATCCTGTCCCCATGAACACGTGCACAGCCTGGGGGTGGCTGCCCACAGGTGACACCCACAGGACAACATGTACACCAACATACACACAATAGGAAATGCAGCCTTACATGCCTTATTATAAGGTTTGGACAGGCTGTCGTGATGTAGGTGTGCCCCTCACTCCCTGGGAGCTATCTGTGGCTGGCATATGTCCATCTGAGACAGGCATGCTGACATATGCCAGTCACATGTACAGTGATGCGTTGAACAGCAATGGACCGATCGGTGCCTCCGGCCAGCCCATTGCTTTCAATGTGTGCGGGTACGCGTTGTACCCCTGTGCGCGTTGAACTGCAATGGACCGATCGGTGCCTCCGGCCGGCCCATTGCTTTCAATGTGTGCGGGTACGCGTTGTACCCCTGTGCGCGTTGAACTGCAATGGATCGATCGGTGCCTCCGGCCGGCCCATTGCTTTCAATGTGTGCGGGTACGCGTTGTACCCCTGTGCGCGTTGAACAGCAATGGACCGATCGGTGCCTCCGGCCGGCCCATTGCTTTCAATGTGTGCGGGTACGCGTTGTACCCCTGTGCGCGTTGAACAGCAATGGACCGATCGGTGCCTCCGGCCGGCCCATTGCTTTCAATGTGTGCGGGTACGCGTTGTACCCCTGTGCGCGTTGAACAGCAATGGACCGATCGGTGCCTCCGGCCGGCCCATTGCTTTCAATGTGTGCGGGTACGCGTTGTACCCCTGTGCGCGTTGATACCGCAATGGACCGATCGGTGCCTCCGGCCAGCCCATTGCTTTCAATGTGTGCGGGTACGCGTTGTACCCCTGTGCGCGTTGAACTGCAATGGACCGATCGGTGCCTCCGGCCGGCCCATTGCTTTCAATGTGTGCGGGTACGCGTTGTACCCCTGTGCGCGTTGAACAGCAATGGACCGATCGGTGCCTCCGGCCGGCCCATTGCTTTCAATGTGTGCGGGTACGCGTTGTACCCCTGTGCGCGTTGAACAGCAATGGACCGATCGGTGCCTCCGGCCGGCCCATTGCTTTCAATGTGTGCGGGTACGCGTTGTACCCCTGTGCGCGTTGAACAGCAATGGACCGATCGGTGCCTCCGGCCGGCCCATTGCTTTCAATGTGTGCGGGTACGCGTTGTACCCCTGTGCGCGTTGAACTGCAATGGACCGATCGGTGCCTCCGGCCGGCCCATTGCTTTCAATGTGTGCGGGTACGCGTTGTACCCCTGTGCGCGTTGTACCGCAATGGACCGATCGGTGCGCACCCATTGACAATGGGCTTGCCTGGCAACGGACGCGTTTTCGAATTTCGAACGAGTCGGTTGCTGGAAAATCAGTTGGTCACCCACAACAATGTTGCAAAATCATGTATGTCATGAAGTTGAAGATTTGAAGGATGCTTTGGGCGTGTTTTGGTGCTGCTATTCCATGGATTGGCCAGATTCAGAAGATGCAAACGACTTGGACCTATCACTTTGGACACAAGGGACAGTATCTGCCTCTCCATCACATATATATTGCTGGCTGTTCCCCTGAGAGCCCACTTGCCTGCACTACATGCTCCAAGACGACATCTGCCACTGCACTGCTGCTGTCTCTGCCCCTCTGGACCCTGCAATGGCACGTACTGTGGAGAGAGCCCCAGCCTTCAGCCTTGAAGAGAACCAGGCCCTGCTGGACAGCCTACTTCCACAGTACAGCAACCTGTATGGGACACCAGGGGAGCAGGTGAGTGTTCTGTGCACTGCCTTTCTGAATGTGCATTTTGTGTGACTAGCAAGGCTGAGAGTCTGCACGCCACTGGCTAGCAGGCTCACTGAGTAGTTGTCACCCCCCATAGTGTGTAGTGACTTGCACTGGACAGGTATGGTGCAGTGACAGTGCATTTGAACATGGTTTTACTTCCCATGCAATGATACCATGTAGTGACGTCTGGCAAACTGTCCATGGTCAGCTTTGCACTGCCTGTGTACATCATGTGCCCCTGTGTTTGAGACATGTATATACGACTGTGTCATGCACGGATATGTTGCATGTGTGGTAATGGCCTTTTCACTTTGTCATCCTCACAGGTTAATGCCCATCGGAAGCAGGAAATCTGGAAGGACATCGTCCGGGCTGTCCGGTCCGTGGGGGTCTACAAGCGCCGGATCCGCAACTGCCAGAAGAGGTGGCAGGACCTTCGGGGCTGGACCCGGAGGATTGCACGGGTCCAGCTGAAGCTGTCGCCTCCTCGCAGGAGGGGCGGAACACGGACCCTGACCCCCACATGCTCCAGATCCTGGCGGTGGTCTTTCCAGACCTGGATGGGCAGCTGAAGGCCAGACAGCAGCAAGGAGGGGGTGAGTCAAAGACTGCACTGTGAACTCTGTATTACATGCTTTGTGCCCTCCTCTGGCCTGGTTTAACTGCCACAGTGCAGCAGTCATGTTGTCCAGGAGCCATGTCCCTCTATTGTGCACTGCCCACTGCTCATCTGATACCCAGGTGTGGCCCTTACAGTCAGGGAATTGTGTCACTTGGGACTGTGTCCTTGCAGTTTGCTTCACTAAAGGTGGGGGACAGCATCTGTTTCCCTGACTCTGTTGTGGGCATCATGGGTGGATCCATTGTTCACACAACGCCTGGGTTTGGACATGTGATCTGCGTGTTGCTTTGATATGTGGTCCACTTGCTGAGCTGAGCCACCACATGTGCCTGGGGTATGTGGCACACGCCCATGCAGCGGGTGGGAACAATGTTTGTGCCCCAGGAGTGTGCAGATTACGTGTGTCACACATACATAGCCAGCTATCCACTGTCCAGGGCACATCCCTCATTCATGTGGAGCAGGACAGTCATGCCTACTCCAGGCCATGCAATGCACTCTGTACTCCCACTCCCGTGTATCAGCTGACACATTGTGCACAGTGATTTGACCCCTCCGGTGTCTGCCTCTGTGTCAGTGTGCTGTGGATTAGTTGCCAGGACTGCTGTGGTGTTTCTTGGTAGGGGCTCAGCATGCCCCTGGAGATGTGACCATAGGAGACGATACTTGTGTGTCACATAGGTGTTTGATCAGCTGCCCGTGCAGACTGGGGTATGCGAATGTGATGTTCAGGCAGCTGTTCCCCATTCACAGCAAATTGTGAGGGGCTCAGGTTCAGAGGGTAGTGTCACAGGTCTCCCATATGTCCAATAGGTGTGACCTGGACAGATGAGGGTTGAGATGATGTGTTGTGTGGGGGATGTACATGTGCACTTGTGCAGCTCCAGGACTTGCATTCCCCATGACCTACTATTGTGACACAGTGCATAGTGTTGTTGTCTGGCTGCCAAGTCATACATCACTGAGACAGTGATGTATGCATCACTGAGACAGTGATGTATGACTTAACAGTCATGCCTCTGCCATGGCATGTGTCAACTTATTTGTGGTCCTGCAGGGGAGTGACATGTGCTACATGCACACCATAGTGGCGCTGGCTATCAGGACATGGGTGCATCATGGTGTCTGTCGCTGGTATGCATCACATGCATTTCCTATTTGACTCTGGGCATCCCTTTCATCCGGAAACCTGTACTGACTCAGTGGCAAGAGCTGTGATGTGTCCACACCGTGTCCTCTGCACTGTCCAACTACTGTGTACTTGGTGCATGTGTCCACACTGGGGTGTTGCAATCCAACAGACACCAGACAGATGGGTGCAAGGCCATGTGGGATGTGAGTGCCATGCTTGGCATCAGACTGACAATTGGCTTCTCCTGTTCAGTTAGGGCACTTTTAGCAATGTACAACTAATGATGCCAGGGCTTGCTCTGTGATGTGCTGTGCTCACAGTGGTGTGTGCGTTTGGTGCAGGTGACTGATGTCTGTCTGTTTCCCCATTGTTTGCAGATACATCCACGGCCACGGAAGGGGACAGCTCCACGGACCAGGAGGAGCCAGAGAGCCAGACTGGGTCAGCAGCCGAGGAGTGGTCGGAGGGACCCAGTGGCACGGAGGGCGAGGGGAGCCACACCGAGGAATCCTCAGCACCATCCACCTCAGCTGAGGACCAGAGCAACTCGGAGGATGACTCCCTTGTGGAGGCGGGTGTCAGCAGCCACCACACCCCAGCTAGTGTTGCTGTCCCCGCCACCACCAGCACCACCACCGCCCTCCCATCGGCTCCCATTCCCCAGGTCCGTGGAGGCTCCCATGTTCGGGAGCGTGTCTCCTTTGGCCCAGGCACCGCACCCCCTGCCCCTGTGTCCCCTGCTGCCCTGAGTGAGGAGTCTGTGTACCTCCTTCGCCAGCTCCATGTAGGGCAGACAGCCATGCTGAGTGTCCTCCATGCGCACACCGCACTGTTGACTCAGCTGGTGTCGTTCATGGAGGGCATCTCATCGGGCATGTCTGACCTACAGAGGGGCAACAGGTCCATGGACTCCTCCCTGACGGCAGCAGTGTCCCTCCTCAGACAGTCCCTCACCCCTCCTGCCTCTGCTCCATCCACACTCCCCAGCACCTTGCCCGTCCCAAGCACACACACACCGGCACAGGCACACACCAGCACACACACATCCAGCACACAGACACACACGCCACAAACTAAATGCACACGCACGCACAGTCAGGGGACTGAAACCAGACTCACAGGGGATGGGGCCCTGGTACACACACACGCATCCACGGGCACTGCGCAGTCCTCAGTTGCCTCTCCCTCCAAAGCACCCTCCCTTGCCTCACCTGCAACCCCAAAGACCCAGCGCCTCTTCCTCAGTGACCTCGGCCTCTTCCCCTCCGATCCAGCTGCCCCAGCATCCAGAGGCCCCCACCCGCAAGTCCCTCCGGAGTGGTAAGAGCAAGACCCCGCCGCCGCCCTGCAGCTCAAGCACCAGGTCACCTTCCTCCATCCCTCAGGCCCCCACTCCACAGGTGCCCCCGCCACACCCTGCCCCAGGTTCCCCCACCCACAGATATACCATCCCCAAGAGGCTCCGGCCTTCTCCCCTGCCACTTGCTCTCCCGGCACCACACCCCCGCTGCGCTTGTCTGTGCCACTGATGTGGTGAGGGTGTCCTCCCCTCTGTCCAGCCCACCTTGCCTGTTCCCCATTCTCCTCCCTGGTGGTAGGCACTGCAGTGGAGTCCACTACCACCCTGTCTGACTTGGGCACTGCAGTGGCGGACCTGTCCACTCCATCTGCAGGGTCCACTGCAGTCGTGCCGGCACCCACAACATCTGAGCCATGCCCCCCAGTTGTGCCGGCACACACCATGTCAGACACCTCCACTGCAGTTGTCAGTGGCTCTCCAGCACCCACCACCCCTTCCCTGCTTCCTCCTGGTGAGCCCTGATCCTGTCCCTGCGGTGCCTGTCCTACCCCCCGGTTGCCCCTCCTAGTGGATTGTCCCTGGTTTTGTGCAGGCATGTGTAGGGTGGCATCTGCCACTGTCACCCACTTGTGACTTTGTTGATGGACTGGCCATTGGCCTTTGTTTATGTTCTACCGGACTTCTACTTTTAATGCCACATATGCTGAATAAAGCAACTTTCTGTTCTCTAGTGCTTTTGCTTCTGATGTACATGATGTTGATGATGCTAAGAATGCCCTTGCTGCAGTGATGGTGATATTTGGTCTCATGATAATGAAGTGTTACTGTGCAGGAACCCATGTGGTCCAGGGGTTATGTGTCCTATCCTGTGGTGTATCCATGTCATCCATAGCAGCATCTGAGGGTGTCATGTGTTCAGTATTTGGCAATGAGATTTCCTACTTAGATTGGCAACTTCACATCTGTGGCTTCCACCCCTGCACATCTGTTGTGCCTGCCATTGTTCTATTCGTCTACTTCCCTGACCGTGTGGCCATCTCCAGTGAACATGCAGGTTTGGGCATCAATGGGGAAGGACTCATCTGTGTTGTCAGTGCAACATTGCTATACAAGTGTGTTGGATCTGTGCTGATGATTCCGTTGGCACTTCCATGACCAGGCTGATGGGACGGGAGCCCTCATTTGTTGCTAATTGTTGATTGTGTGTCCCATTGCTGCCATGGTATGGTATCTGTTCGCCTCACATCTGCAGTCTCCACAGGGTATCTGCATGTGTGTGCCCATTGGTGCAAATATGTGGGTCTGCATTCGGATGGTCACTTCTGTCATTGTGTCATTGATGATTGTTGACGGTGTCAGCCCCCATGGGTGTTGTTTGTCTGCACATGGCCAAAGTTATGTCTTATTTGCACTGCAGGATTTGGCTCCCCCAATTTATGTTGCAATGGGACACATACACTACTTTGCCACAGATGTGTTTGTTGTTCTGTGACCAGGAATCATCCATGCAGTTTGGCAGTTGCACCTCTTACTTTGTCAACACTTGCCTTTTGGTCAATGTGATGATGGGGGTTTGGACCCCATTGCCACAATGTTCAAAATGTGCTTCTGCTATGGACCCCACACTTACATTTTGGTCACTGTGATGATGGGGGTTTGGACCCCATTGCCACAATGTTCAAAATGTGCTTCTGCTATGGACCCCACACTTACATTTTGGTCACTGTGATGATGGGGGTTTGGACCCCATTGCCACAATGTTCAAAATGTGCTTCAGCTATGGACCCCACACTTACATTTTGGTCACTGTGATGATGGGGGTTTGGACCCCATTGCCACAATGGTCATGGCCTGCTTGCATTGTGGGTGCCACACACATATATGTGTGGCACATGTGCTAGGGGGTCACATTGTATGTTCAAAGTCATGTTCGGTGTTGTAGGCATTTGACACAGTCTACACACGCTTGTCATGGTGTTGGGGGATGTCTTCTTCTTGCATTCCCTAGTTTGTGGTGTGCTGGTTGTGTCATGCATTGTCCATCCTATGAGTGGGGGTGGTAGTAGTGGTAGGCATCCTGCCCCCTGGCTAAGGGTGGTGGTAGGCATCCAGCCCCCTGGGTGAGGGTGGTAGTAGTGGTAGGCATCCTGCCCCCCTGGGTGATGGTGGTAGTAGTGGTAGGCATCCTGCCCCCTGGGTAAGGGTGGTAGTAGTGGTAGGCATCCTGCCCCCTGGGTAAGGGTGGTAGTAGTGGTAGGCATCCTGCCCCCCTGTGTAAGGGTGGTAGTAGTGGTAGGCATCCTGCCCCCCTGGGTGAGGGTGGTAGTAGTGGTGGGCATCCTGCCCCCTTGGCTAAGGGTGGTAGTAGTGGTAGGCATCCTGCCCCCTGGGTGAGGGTGGTAGTAGTGGTAGGCATCCTGCCCCCTGGGTGAGGGTGGTAGTAGTGGTGGGCATCCTGCCCCCTGGCTAAGGGTGGTAGTAGTGGTAGGCATCCTGCCCCCTGGGTGAGGGTGGTAGTAGTGGTAGGCATCCTGCCCCCTGGGTGAGGGTGGTAGTAGTGGTGGGCATCCTGCCCCCCTGGCTAAGGGTGGTAGTAGTGGTAGGCATCCTGCCCCCTGGGTGAGGGTGGTAGTAGTGGTAGGCATCCTGCCCCCTGGGTGAGGGTGGTAGTAGTGGTAGGCATCCTGCCCCCTGGGTAAGGGTGGTAGTAGTGGTAGGCATCCTGCCCCCCTGGGTGATGGTGGTAGTAGTGGTAGGCATCCTGCCCCCTGTGTAAGGGTGGTAGTAGTGGTAGGCATCCTGCCCCCCTGGGTAAGGGTGGTAGTAGTGGTAGGCATCCTGCCCCCTGGGTGATGGTGGTAGTAGTGGTAGGCATCCTGCCCCCTGGGTAAGGGTGGTAGTAGTGGTAGGCATCCTGCCCCCTGGGTAAGGGTGGTAGTAGTGGTAGGCATCCTGCCCCCTGGGTGATGGTGGTAGTAGTGGTAGGCATCCTGCCCCCTGTGTAAGGGTGGTAGTAGTGGTAGGCATCCTGCCCCCTGGGTGAGGGTGGTAGTAGTGGTGGGCATCCTGCCCCCTGGGTGATGGTGGTAGTAGTGGTAGGCATCCTGCCCCCTGTGTAAGGGTGGTAGTAGTGGTAGGCATCCTGCCCCCCTGGGTGAGGGTGGTAGTAGTGGTGGGCATCCTGCCCCCTGGCTAAGGGTGGTAGTAGTGGTAGGCATCCTGCCCCCTGGGTGAGGGTGGTAGTAGTGGTAGGCATCCTGCCCCCCTGGGTGAGGGTGGTAGTAGTGGTAAGCATCCTGCCCCCTGGCTAAGGGTGGTAGTAGTGGTAGGCATCCTGCCCCCCTGGGTGAGGGTGGTAGTAGTGGTAGGCATCCTGCCCCCTGGGTAAGGGTGGTAGTAGTGGTAGGCATCCTGCCCCCTGGGTGATGGTGGTAGTAGTGGTAGGCATCCTGCCCCCTGGGTAAGGGTGGTAGTAGTGGTAGGCATCCTGCCCCCCTGGGTGATGGTGGTAGTAGTGGTAGGCATCCTGCCCCCTGTGTAAGGGTGGTAGTAGTGGTAGGCATCCTGCCCCCCTGGGTGAGGGTGGTAGTAGTGGTGGGCATCCTGCCCCCTGGGTGATGGTGGTAGTAGTGGTAGGCATCCTGCCCCCTGTGTAAGGGTGGTAGTAGTGGTAGGCATCCTGCCCCCCTGGGTGAGGGTGGTAGTAGTGGTGGGCATCCTGCCCCCTGGCTAAGGGTGGTAGTAGTGGTAGGCATCCTGTCCCCCTGGGTGAGGGTGGTAGTAGTGGTAGGCATCCTGCCCCCTGGGTGAGGGTGGTAGTAGTGGTAAGCATCCTGCCCCCTGGCTAAGGGTGGTAGTAGTGGTAGGCATCCTGCCCCCCTGGGTGAGGGTGGTAGTAGTGGTAGGCATCCTGCCCCCTGGGTAAGGGTGGTAGTAGTGGTAGGCATCCTGTCCCCCCTGGGTGAGGGTGGTAGTAGTGGTAAGCATCCTGCCCCACTGGCTAAGGGTGGTAGTAGTGGTAGGCATCCTGCCCCCCCTGGGTGAGGGTGGTAGTAGTGGTGGGCATCCTGCCCCCCTGGGTGAGGGTGGTAGTAGTGGTAGGCATCCTGCCCCCCTGGGTAAGGGTGGTAGTAGTGGTAGGCATCCTGCCCCCCTGTGTAAGGGTGGTAGTAGTGGTAGGCATCCTGCCCCCTGGGTAAGGGTGGTAGTAGTGGTAGGCATCCTGCCCCCTGGGTGATGGTGGTAGTAGTGGTAGGCATCCTGCCCCCCTGGGTAAGGGTGGTAGTAGTGGTAGGCATCCTGCCCCCTGGGTAAGGGTGGTAGTAGTGGTAGGCATCCTGCCCCCCTGGGTGATGGTGGTAGTAGTGGTGGGCATCCTGCCCCCTGTGTAAGGGTGGTAGTAGTGGTAGGCATCCTGCCCCCCTGGGTGAGGGTGGTAGTAGTGGTGGGCATCCTGCCCCCCTGGGTGATGGTGGTAGTAGTGGTAGGCATCCTGCCCCCCTGTGTAAGGGTGGTAGTAGTGGTAGGCATCCTGCCCCCTGGGTGAGGGTGGTAGTAGTGGTGGGCATCCTGCCCCC
Source organism: Calotriton arnoldi (assembly GCA_963921515.1). NCBI lineage: Eukaryota > Metazoa > Chordata > Amphibia > Caudata > Salamandridae > Calotriton > Calotriton arnoldi. The sequence continues at coordinate 396,886 of CAWUFW010014501.1, read as the reverse complement.
CTGGCTAAGGGTGGTAGTAGTGATAGGCATCCTGCCCCCCTGGGTGAGGGTGGTAGTAGTGGTAGGCATCCTGCCCCCTGGGTGAGGGTGGTAGTAGTGGTAAGCATCCTGCCCCCTGGCTAAGGGTGGTAGTAGTGGTAGGCATCCTGCCCCCTGGGTGAGGGTGGTAGTAGTGGTAGGCATCCTGCCCCCCTGGGTGAGGGTGGTAGTAGTGGTAGGCATCCTGCCCCCACTGGGCAAGGGTGGTAGTAGTGGTAGGCATCCTGCCCCCCCTGGGTGAGGGTGGTAGTAGTGGTAAGCATCCTGCCCCACTGGCTAAGGGTGGTAGTAGTGGTAGGCATCCTGCCCCCTGGGTGAGGGTGGTAGTAGTGGTAGGCATCCTGCCCCCTGGGTAAGGGTGGTAGTAGTGGTAGGCATCCTGCCCCCCTGTGTAAGGGTGGTAGTAGTGGTAGGCATCCTGCCCCCTGGGTAAGGGTGGTAGTAGTGGTAGGCATCCTGCCCCCCTGGGTAAGGGTGGTAGTAGTGGTAGGCATCCTGCCCCCCTGGGTAAGGGTGGTAGTAGTGGTAGGCATCCTGCCCCCTGGGTGATGGTGGTAGTAGTGGTAGGCATCCTGCCCCCCTGTGTAAGGGTGGTAGTAGTGGTAGGCATCCTGCCCCCCTGGGTGAGGGTGGTAGTAGTGGTGGGCATCCTGCCCCCCTGGGTGATGGTGGTAGTAGTGGTAGGCATCCTGCCCCCTGTGTAAGGGTGGTAGTAGTGGTAGGCATCCTGCCCCCTGGGTGAGGGTGGTAGTAGTGGTGGGCATCCTGCCCCCCTGGCTAAGGGTGGTAGTAGTGGTAGGCATCCTGCCCCCCTGGGTGAGGGTGGTAGTAGTGGTAGGCATCCTGCCCCCTGGGTGAGGGTGGTAGTAGTGGTAAGCATCCTGCCCCCTGGCTAAGGGTGGTAGTTGTGGTAGGCATCCTGCCCCCTGGGTAAGGGTGGTAGTAGTGGTAGGCATCCTGCCCCCCTGGGTGATGGTGGTAGTAGTGGTAGGCATCCTGCCCCCCTGGGTGAGGGTGGTAGTAGTGGTGGGCATCCTGCCCCCTGTGTAAGGGTAGTAGTAGTGGTAGGCATCCTGCCCCCTGGGTGAGGGTGGTAGTAGTGGTAGGCATCCTGCCCCCCTGGGTGAGGGTGGTAGTAGTGGTGGGCATCCTGCCCCCTGGGTAAGGGTGGTAGTAGTGGTAGGCATCCTGCCCCCCTGGGTAAGGGTGGTAGTAGTGGTAGGCATCCTGCCCCCTGTGTAAGGGTGGTAGTAGTGGTAGGCATCCTGCCCCCTGTGTAAGGGTGGTAGTAGTGGTAGGCATCCTGCCCCCTGGGTGAGGGTGGTAGTAGTGGTGGGCATCCTGCCCCCTGGGTGAGGGTGGTAGTAGTGGTAGGCATCCTGCCCCCCTGGGTGAGGGTGGTTGTGGTGGTGGGCATCATGCCACCCTGGGTGAGGGTGGTAGTGGTGGTAGGCATCATGCCACCCCTGGGTAGGGGTGGTGGTGCGCATTCAGGCCCCTGTGTGCATATGTGGCATTGGTGATGGGCATCCCGCCCCTATGGTGCTGCTGTTGCTGTTGTAAGTATATTCAGCATCCCCGTGTGTGTGTGTGATGTGTCGTGTACGTGTTGTATGTGTTTTGTGGTTGGTGTCTGGCTTACCTTCTGCGCCGTACGCGTCCGTGCCTGTTCCGGTAGTAAATGTAGAATATTGGTATGATCGGGACGAAGGGATTCATGGTTGGTTCATGTCGTTCGTCCTTCTCGTTGCTTCGCGTCGTCCTCGTCGCTTCGCCTCGTCCTCGTCGCTTCGCCTCGTCCTCGTCGCTGGCGTGTTCGCCTCGTAGCCGTGGATCGTGTTATGGCGCGAATCGGAGCTTATGTGCGCCTCTCCCGGATGCTTTGACGTGCCGTGCGTAGCGACGGGTTCGGCGCGTACGGAAAGCGCATCGTACTTGTCCGGCCGGACGGGGCTGCATTTTTCCTTCCGTGCGACTCGATTCGGCGTTTCCGGATTCGCCTCGGTCGGAGAACAGGACCTGGTTTGGGTGAGTACGGCTCGGCCGGATTTTTTGCTGTTGTGCGCATCGTACTTGCTCGTTCGGTGTACTGTACGGATCGGTCGGGAAACAGGCTTTCGCATGGCTTTTTTCCCGACCGAATGGTATTGGGTGCGCCTCCGACCGAGATCGGAATCGGCCCCTTAGTTGAGCTTTTTAAAAATTTATGAATGTTAGCAAATATTAATTACAATTTTACAAATGGTATTACTAAATGAAAAATAATTATCATTTTTTTAATTTACTTTTTTATATAAATAATAGTTTAAATTAGTGTCTTATAATATAACATTTAAAAATATATATATTTTTTAATATTGAAAATGTGTAATATTAATTGTGTAGTTTTAAATATAATATTGTAGGTAAAATGTTTATTTTGAATTGGAATTATTTAGTTTGCAATTTTAAGTTTATATACCTTTCCCAAGTTTGTTTATATAGGAGTGGTAATATTAAATGTCACCCCTTTAGTGTCCAACACCTTCCCTGAGTTGGTTTAGATTGGAGTGGGAATAGTAAATGTCACACCTGAAGGGCCTGATTACAACTTTGGCGGTGCGGCGCCAGGTCTGCCCCGCCGCCGCACCGCCAAAGCCGTGGTCAGACCGCTCGCCAGATTAGGAGTCTCCTCCTGTCTGGTGGGCTTTGTTTTTGACTTTCCCACGGCAGTGCCCTGAAAATGGGCACCGCATAGGGAACGTCAAAAACAGTTCCTGCATGTATTGTATTGTATTGTATTGTATTTGGGATTTATTAAGCGCGTGTATCACCCATAGGTCTCACAGCGCTAGCAGATACTCAGAGAACCAAGAAGCTGTCTTGATATGTCTTGACTATAAAGTCCATGCCGTGCAGGAACTAGTGTGCATGCACACAAGGGGCATGTTGTTCCCCTCTGTGTGCATCCACAGGGCGTGAGGTACAAGAGGTCCCTATGGGCCCCCTTTGTTTCCTCACCGCCACGGTTTTCATGGCGGTGGAACCGGCATGAAAACCTTGGCGGAGAGGAAACTTGTAATATGCTTGGCGGGACAGCGGCAGTCCCGCCAAGCATATTACTGCCTCCTGACCGCCGCAACACCGCCAGGGAACGGCGGTTCCCTGGTGGCTGCAGAGCCGCAATGGCGGTCCAACCGCCCTTGTTGTAGTAGGGCAGTCGGGAGACCACCACCACCACACCCCCGCGAGTCTGGCAGTCCGTGGCCCGCCAGACTCGTAATCAAGGCCTTAGTGTCCAACACCTTCCCTGAGTTGGTTCAGATTGGAGTGGAAATAGTACATGTCACCCCTTTAGTGTCCAACAACTTCCCTAAATTGGTTTAGATTGGAGTGGGAATGGTAAATGTCACCCCTTTAGTATCCAAGATCTTCTCTGGGTTGGTTTAAATTGGAATGGAAATAGTAAATTTATGGATCAATTCTGTTTATTAAAGCCACAAATAGAATGCCAATTCCCACAGCTGGTCGCCTACAACCCAGGGGGCCAGCAGCGTCAATGCATTGTCATATTGAAAGTTAACACAGCAGTTTGCCTACAACCTCGTGGGCTGGCAGTGTTGCAAGAGGCATTTGAATTAGATCAATCATGAAAGGCACAAGGGGTCATAGGCATACACGGCTGATCACTTACAACCAACATGATCTACGTCAGCAAGTAAAGCAAATGCATCATAGGGAGGGTATGGCTGCCTTGATCCCTCAGTGCAGCAACGCTTGAGGCAATGTCCTTACTAAGAAGTAGCAAAATGGTCTGTGATTGTGACATGTAAATGCAAGTGTTAGGTGTACAAATGTACTAGGCAGACAATAAGATCAGGTCGAGGATGTGTTATCAGTAGACGCAGGCTCTGGGACAGAGCAAATTAAGATAGGTTGGGAAGGTTAGCTCGTTACAGTCAGAGGATAGAATAAGGAGGAATGGAGCCCACAGAGTGGAATAAGTCTTATGCTTCTGTTCAACAGCTAACAATAATTTCTCCATACCCAATATAAACCAAAGCTTGTGAAGCCAGGCAGTGTGGTCAGGAATCCGGGCAGTACCCAATGGGGAGAGGATTGCCTAATGGGCTGCTCCCAGTGAGAGTGCCATCTGCCTCCCACTCAAGGAGCTGAGTGGATACGTCAAAGGGCTGTTACATCCCAGGATGGTGTAGGCTGGGAACCTTGGGATAGTTGTTTGGAAAGCTGTGTCTATGTGAATAAGTATGTGATCCCAAAAATGACTTAGCTTTATGCAGTGCCATATAAGATGAATTAAGGTGCCCGTACCTCCACACCCCATCCAGCACACTTTCGAGCATTCTGGATTCCAAGCTTGAAGCCGTGCTGGGGTCAGATACCAAGAAGGCACTATTTTGTATGCTGTTTCACTGCTGGCCATGTTGTGAGTGGTATGTTTAACTCTGTAGTAAATATCTTCCTACTCTTTGGCAGTGAGTACGCTACCGAGTTCTGCCTCCCACCTAGCATGCCCCATGGATGTAGTTGGGGGTGTCCTTTACCCTAGCAGGGTATAGAGTTCCGAGGTTAGTCGCTTGTTGTCTTTTTTAAGGATTAGCCATTTTTCGAAGGGGTAAGGGGCCTGCCTGCCTGGGGTCCGGCGGCTGGCCACACCACCCAAAGGCGTACCTGGAGATATTGAAGACGGTCCCCTTCGTCGAGCTCATAGTCGTGCTTCAGTTGCTCGATAAGGAATAATCCCCTGTTTGTCTACAGATTCGCATGCACCCTCCCTCCTGCCATCATCGGAAACTCTCCTGCCGCAGCCCCGGGCCAAAGTCTGGATTAAAGGAGATTGGAGTCATAGGGGAGGGAAAGGTAGTTAGTCCCCACTTTAGTCACTACAGTGTCCACACTCTAAAATCTGAGCTAGTCATTGGGGAAGACTAAAGACCCTCAGGCCTGATGTTTTCGGGATAGCCAAGGCTTTTTCCAAATGTGAGAGTCCTCCTGATCCATAAAGCACCAGTGTTTCTCTGAAAGAGGGCGGTTCCATTCCACTAAGAAGCGAAGCTGGATGGCTTGAAAGTAGAGCTCTGTCATGGGACCCGCAAGGCCACCTTCTTGTGTTGGATGGTAGAGAGATGTTTCTGGAGGCATAGCTTTTTCCTATCCCAAATTAATTTACTGATTTTGAGTTGCAGGAAGCATAGAGTGTGTGGTGGTGGTGTCAGCGGGAAGGCCTGGAAGATAAAAAGAATGCATTGCAAAATTGCCATTTTTATGATACATATTCTGCCGAACCAAGAAAGGCGAAGGTTGCGCCACTTGTTTAGATCATGGAGAATTTGCGCAGTGAGGGCAGTGTCATTGAGTGATAGTGTCTTAGAGATCGAGCGTGCTCATTGAATGCCAAGATAAGGAATGGAATCTGTTGCCCACTCCCAAATGGGAACAGGGAGAGCAGATGTGCTTCATGAGGTGGGGCAACCAAGAGATTCAGAATCTGGGATTTTTGGATGTTTACTTTGAACCCATAGATATTACCAAATACTTGGAGTTCTGCCAAGAGGGCAGGTAGAGATGACATCAGATTGGGAATAGAGAGGGTCACGTCATCTGCATACAGACTATTGACAGGTGGTTCACTGTTGAAGGGTATCCCAGAAATAGAGGGGTTGGTTCTCATCCTGTAGGCAAGGTGTTCCATATATAGGGTGAAAAGAAGTGGGGAGAGGGGACAGCCCTGTCGAGTTCCCCATTGGATGTGGAAGGTCTGGGCCGTACCCCATTGGCTCTGACAGAGCGGACCCATTTACAGAATTTGTAGCTGAAATTAAAGACCTTTAGGGTTTCAAACAGACATGGCCAGTGGACTCTGTCGAATGCTTTCTCAGTGTCTATGGAGAGTAAGAGAGCTTCTTTTTAAGACCTGTGAATTTTATCCAATAAATGCAAAAGAAGTGAAAGACCAAAACCCCAGAAGAACCATCTCTTAATAACAAAGGTAACAAAACCATAACTTGTAGAAGTTCATTGTTAATGGTAAGATGCCTGGTGGGCATGGGCCAGCAGGGGTAATAAGTCAATGCAGTGGTGTGTACCATCGAGTCCCCCCCCGGCCACCACGGGCCATGTGTACATGATGGCGGCCCCATTTAGGAGAGAGTACCCGGTCACTGAGTGCCCATGGGGCAATTCTTAAGAAGCTGCCTCACTAGTCTCTGATGCCAAACTGTCCAACACTGCTGTGCGCTCTTGGGCCCGATCCTCCGGGCGGGGCGGTTTACCATGTCTACCGACTCTCCGCTATGCTGCTGCTCGGGGTGGGGACCCATGGGAAGAACCAGGCCTGGCCCGCTGAGATGAATCCTCCTGGAGGTCGAGCACCCAACAGGCATCTTTGAGCATTTTCACTTGATGAAGCCCACCCTCCCAAAGGAAGACCAGCCGGAAGGGGTGCCCCCAACCATAGGAGATCTCTTTGGAGTGAAGGTAGTCAGTGATGGGTCTGAGCTCCCTGCCACATTGAAGGGTAAGAGGAGAGATATCCTGGAAAAATTCAATGGTGTGGCTGCGAAACTGGATAGGTTGTTTGGTTCTCGCTTTTTCCATGATTTCCTCTTTAATTTGGAAGTCGTGTACATGCGCAAGGATATCCGGTGGTTTGGCATTAGGACCTCCAGGCCGATCGACCCTATGCACTCTATCCAGCCATAATTTAGCGTCATCTTCCCAGTCCAGTTTAGAGCGTAACAGTACCTGAGTGTATCCTCGAATGTCTGAGCCCTCTGAGCCTGAAGGGTTCCCTCTGAGGCAGATATTGTTGTGGTGGGACCTGTTCTTGAGGTCTTAAGTTTGAGCACTAAGGTCATCATGCTGTCCATGGATGCAAATTATCTCTTGGCAGAGCATCTCCACCTCTTCACTCATTGCCGTTATCATTGTCTTCTAGGGAGAATACACACTGTCTCCCACCAATGATAAGTCATAGCGCAGTGCTCGGATATCCGGGGTTATGTCTTTTTTGAGGCCCTGGATGTCTGTCTTAAGAGAATCAAAAAGGGAGGCTAGGAACGCCTGGGTCACCAGTGTCTGCTCTGAGTCTGGGCCCCCTTCCATATCTGGCTGCGACAGGACTTGAGTGCTAGATGTCGACTCCTTGGCGGGGACCGGTGTGGAGCAAGTGAATATTTCCCGGACCAACTGGTCGTGCTTGTTTTTAGCCGCTGCCACAGCTGTGTAGGGGTTGGAAATGACTTTCAGGGCCTAGGAGGCAGCTTCAGTCAAGGAACCAGTCTCCAAAGCATAAGAGGGGCAGCGATCCACTGTCGTTGTCAAATCAGCGAAGTGCTGGAGCTACCACGGTGGCCCAGGTATGGATGCACAGGGCCAACTCAGCACAGCAGGGCTGTCGCTTCCGACAGACGGTCAGTCAAACTGGTGGCCCAGCTCCCCTCTCCTCTCAAAGCAATAGCCAATGACTGCTAGGATAGAGGGCCTCCCCCATGAATAGTGCACTGCGCAAGCTCAGATGTATCACCTGGGTTCCCCGCTCACCCCCAGGACAGCCCCACACTGTCACTCAGTCTTCCTGCATGGGGGAGGTGGAGCAGCCTGTACCGTAAAATATATAGATGGCCCACCCACAGTCCCCATGACATTGGCAGACAAAGTACAGCCCCTTTGTGGGGGTAGAAGGAGGCTATCTCGGCACAGCCCCCAGCAGGAAACCCAGTCCGCACAATGCAGACTTTTGGCAGCAGGGTCCTGACCTTCATATCAATGTGGGAGGCTCTGTGACATCAGCTGCGTAAAACGTGTTGCTGCCCCCCTCCGCCGACTACCAAGTACACAACATCCAGCGGACAGTGTCAGGTGCCCCAATAATGTGGTCCGCAATGCCCTCTGGGGGGCCGCCACAAGAAGCAGCTTAAGTCGCATTCTTGGAGGTAGGAAGCTCAGCTGCAGCCCGGTTGAGGAGGAGTTCGGAAGGAGGGTCCCCCACAGCAGTGGCCCCCAGGGGGACCTGCGATGCCTCCCAGGACAGGCCCCCAGGCCAGGGATCCGACATGCCAACTGAGGCTCTGGACCCGGGATCTCGCGGTGCAGTGGTAGGCTTCTGCAGTTAGGCCCAGACTGCAGGGATCAGCCCCAGGCCTCGCAGAGTAGTAGCAGGTCCTGATGACTAGGCCCAATCCTCAGGCATCCAGTTGTGAGTGGCGGGGACACGTGTGGGGGTAACAACCTGTTGCTAGCTGTCGTGTTGTGCCTAGACCCGCAGGGAAAGTAGCTAAGACCGGGCACTCCGGCTCGTTCTGAGCCGCGAGAGCAGACAGCCGCAAGCTCCCTGGATGCATGTTTCACGTGGCTGCCATGTTGAGGTGCGCCCGGTGCGCCGTCTCGGAGACCTCGATCACCATAGGGGTGGTCTGCAGTCGTCTCAAAGCCCCCTTTCTCCACAAGGGACATGTCTTGATGCTGGACAGATGAATTCCACAGCTGGTGAGAGACTGTCTCATCACTGAATGCTGCTTTGATGGCCCGGGTGGCGGAGGAGCGAGAGATGGAGCTACTCCACTGCCATCTTGGCCACACCCCGTGCCATAGACTTTAAATTCCTCTTGGACAGAAGTGCTTGTGAAATTTGAATGTTATGCCTGATGTGCTGAAAGTTTACGCACAAGCATAATTTAGGCCCATGACCGTGTAGGCGCTTTGCATATCTAGGAGGAGGCCAGTCTTTGTCGGAATAGTAAATTTAAACTCTTTAGTGTCCAGCACCTTATCTTAGTTGGTTTAGACTGGCGTAGGAATAGTAAATGTCACCCTTTTAGTGTCCAATGCCTTCCCTGAGTTGGTTTAGATTGGAGTGGGAATAGTAAATGTCACCCCTTTAGTATCCAACACCTTCTCCTAGGGAGTTTAGATTAGAGTGGGAATAGTGAATACAACTCTTTTATTGTCCAACACCTTCCCCAAACTGGTTTAGGTTGAAGTGGGAGTAGTAAATGTTGGTCCTTTAGTATCCAACACCTTCCCTGAGTTGGTTTAGAGTGGAGTGGGAATAGTAAATTTCAAACCTTTAGTTTCAAACTCATTCCCTAAATTGGTTTAGATTGGAGTGGGAATGGAAAATGTCACCCCTTCAGTGTCACATATCTTCTCTGAGTTGGTTTAGATTGGAGTGCAAATAGTAATTGTCACCCCTTTAGTGTCCAACACCTTCCCCAAATTGGTTTAGATTGGAGTGGGAATAGTCAGCGTTACCCCTTTAGTGTCCAACACCTTCCCTGAGTTGGTTTAGACTGGAGTTAGTATTACCCCTTTAGTGTCCAACACCTTCTCTGAGTTGGTTTGGATTGGAGTGGGAATAGTAAATGTCACTCCTTTAGTGTTCAGCACCTTCCCCAAATTGGTTTAGGTTGGAGTGGGACTAGTAAGTGTTATCCCTTTAGTGTCCAACACCTTCCCCGAGTTGATTTAGATTGGAGTGCGAATAGAAAATGTCACCCCTTTAGTTTTTAACATTTTCCCAAAATTTAGTATAATAAATATATGTCACATATTTTCAACATTTTATTTGTAACAATTTTAATTTATTGTATAATTAAAATTTTGTGAAATATACTTGTACAATAGAATAATAACAATTTTATAGTGAAATAAATAAAGTAATTTACTTTTTTTAATTGTAAAAAATGGACAAAATAGATGTTAATCATATTTGCATAATATACTTTTTCACATATTATTTTACATCAAATATCATTTTTGGAGATTTATTTAACTTTTTTACATACATTGTTTAAACATTTTTACTATTAGTATACATTAAATAATTGGATATATTTTATACTATTATGTAATGTATACTTTACAGTTTTTGGAACATTTTGTACAACCTTGTTTGACATGTTTAACATTTTAAATAATTTTGTAAATTTTTGTTAACATATATAAACATTTTTACTATATTTCACATTGATTTTTAGTTTCATTTGGCGGCCATTTTTTGTACTGTTGCCTTCCATTTTGTAATCTATCAGTGCTGTTTTGGGTTGTTTTTACAGGAGGCAAGTCGCGGTTAGGTGCTGCTGTTCATCGGAACAGGTAATCCCTTTTTAAGGATTTTTTATGGGTTTTTAGGTTAGAGGGGATTTAGGGTGGATGTTTAGAAGTTAGGTATAGTGTTGTTTAAAAGTTTTTGGTATGTTTAGATGGGTTTTTGTTAGTGTTTTGCATTATGTTGTCGTGTTACTTTTTTAAATGTAATGTTAATGTATGATTATGTTATTTAAAAAAATATGTGGTGTTAATTATGTTTTGATGGTTAAATGTTATGAATGTATGTGTTTGGGATTGTAATGTTTTGTACTGGAGGGTAAACGTCATCTGTTTTGGTTTATTATAAACCAAATGTTTTTAATTAGATTTCCTTATTTTTCAGAATTCCTGGATCAATTCTTTAAAAAAATCTTTATTCGAGCATTATTATGGAACCTACAGACTTTGGATTGCTTTGAGGGATTTCGATTGGTTTGTTAATATTTTTGCATTTTGTTGTTGGCTTTTTTGTATTTGTTTTTATAAATTTTTGGGGGATTACTATTTTTTATTATGAAGATTTTGCGAGAGATCTGCAGCTACAAAACAGTACGTTTTATAATAATGTTTTTATTGTCGGTGGGAAATGTGATATTGTTTTGTTTATCTTATGTTTATGATATTAACATGTGGTATTGTTTAAATTGTGTGTTGTATTTATTTGATGCCATGAATTGAGTTTGTTTTTAAGTCGGTGAATTGGTTAGTATTATATATATTTTTTAATTATTAATATTTATGTTTTTATTACATCAGTGAATAATTAATTTTTACTGATGTAATAAAACATTTATATTATTATTAAAAAATATAATTTTGTTTTCTTGTGTTAGAGTATGGTTTTTTTCTTCTTGCAGTTTACATATCACAGACAGATCTGTGCAACAGAGTAAGCAAAGAATCATAACAGAGGCTCTAGAATGACATTCCTACCAACAATATAAAGAATGCATGTACATTGATTTACTTCTCCCAACCACTCACCTCCCACCCCGTATCTCACATTAATTACAACATGATGCAGCCTTTATTCAGTGTTTGTGGACATCATGTAAGCTACATATGTGGCCCAAAAGTCTTTTGGCCTGGATGCCAGAGGTAGTAACTCAGCGTATGTTTCAAATTGTAGTTTACAATATATCAGGTCGTGTAACCAGTCCGCGTGCCGTGGTGCTCTCCTCCCACCCCAACACATGGATACCCTGCGCTTTGCCATTAGCAATGCCACCGCTGCCAGCTTGCGTGTTGTCTGTAGTAACATTTTAATGAGGCCCAGGAGACATATTGAGGGATGGCAATCTATTTGTGTCTGTATCATTGTGGCTAACGTTTGTATTACCTGCTTCCAATACCACTGGCCCACATGTCCATGCTAGGTGCAAGAAGTCCGCCTCATAAGCTCCGCATCGTATGCATGTTGCCTCAGTACGCAACCCATATTTATGGAGCTGGAGGGGGGTATAGTAGGCCTGTTGCAAGTATTTAAAATGTATTATCTTAAGGTTGCAGTTGGATGTAAGCCTGTCCAAGAGCCGCAGCAGAACTCCCAGTCTGACTGCATCAATGGGGCATCCAAGACCACATCCCACCTTTCCTTAGCGTTATTTTTGGGCCCACCCACTTCATTCTGGGAAGAGTTGTATAGCTTAGTAATGAGTTTCTTCCGATCAGGCCTTGAGATCAAAACCTGTAGCGAAGTCAGTGAAGGCGGTTCTTGGGGGAAGCAGAGATATAGTGCTTTAATTGCGGCTCGCAGCCTATAATATACAAAGCTCTGCAACGATAGTGCTGCTGCATATAGTGGAGATTTGTCTGCTCTTGTGGTGAGTGCCTGCCATGCCCTAGTTGGGATATATACCGGGCCCAAGGATTTAAGATTGTTTGATGGCCCCACATGCAGAACCATCGCACTGAGCGGAGCCGGGTGAGCCTCTTCGTTTTCCACAGCAGTGTGTGCTATCTACCATTGGGGGTGATATCAGTAATGGGCAAAGTGGGCCTGGGCGCATAGGTAGTATAGATACAAATCCGGGGCTGCAAACCCCCGTTTGAGATAAGGGCGTGTAAGCATCTGCCACTTAATTCTAGGTTGCTTACTTGCCCATGCGAGAGTCGTCAAGCAAGATTGTAGTATTTTAAAGAAGTATTGTGTTAATGGAATTGGGATGTTAGTAAACAGATATAAAAACTTGGGTAGTACGACCATCTTGATGATGGCAAGTCTGTTTGACAGCGAGAGCGGCAGGCGGATCCATCGATCTACCTGGTCTCGCCGTTTCGTACTAGCTGTGCCATAGTTTTGGCTTATTACTATTTCTGGGTCACGGTGCACCCAAATTCCCAGATACTTGAGGGGTTCCGTACGCCATTCGATTTGATACTCTAGTTCGTGTGGGGCCGTGGCAGGGGTCAGCGAGAAAACCATTGATTTGGACCAGTTTATACTTAATCCAGAAAACCTTTCGTATTTGAACTTTATCCATGTTTAGCTGTTTACGGGTGAGATGCGTTGTTCCGCTGTGGTAAGATGTGCGGCCTGTTTGTCAAGGTTGGAAGCCATTTTGTCCATTCAGGCGTTCAATACATCAATTTTGCCATCTATTGACTGCAAGCTCTGTTGCATAGCAAGAAGAGTCGCCTCCAGATTCGCCCGAGGCTGTGAGGGTAGTTCTTGCTCTGAGTCTGAGTGCGCATGCTGTGCATGTTTTGGTGTTTTCTTCGCCTCGAACGTGAGGCGAGACTGCTGACGGTCCATTTTCCCCATGATGTAGAACGGCCACTATCACGGTTGGTAGGGCATCCCTATCTATCCTCCTGCCTTGTGGAGCGCCACCTCGCCGCGTGGTATTAGCGTAGAAAGGCCACCTTCTACCTCAAACAGGGTGTGTCTCATTCACGTTTCACTAGTCAGCAGATTGGGGTTCACTCTTTCTGGCTCTGTGGCCTACATCTCTGTGCCCTGGGCTCTGATTCTGAGCGCTAGGCTCCAGGGGTGCAGTCTCCACGGTGTCCGCCTCCAGGCTCCTGGCCCGCGCCCCGCAGGAAGGAGACCAGCGCCCCCTTACCTCTCTGAGAACTGGGCCGTTGTGTTCCAAGCACCCTTCTAGCAGAGAGCACCTCCGAAGATTGCCGCTTCTGCTTCCCTCACTTTCCTGCGGGCGCCAGTCGAGCGCACAGCGTACCTGGACTCCGGGGCCTCTTGCCGGGTCACTGTTTTGCTGGCCTCCACGGAGGCCACCAACCACTGCAGTCAATGCACAGTGCTGGGGAAGCCACCCCTCAGCTGGCCTGCTGCAGTAAGCTAGCGGCAGCCCGCTTTCCACCTCACCTCCAACCCGGGGCAGCACACACCCCGTAGATTTCCGCAGTGCCGTCGCTTACCGGGTGTCGGTTTCTCGTCTTCGTTTGGCCGTGGCCTCCGGCCGCATCCTGGTGTTACCCAGGGATGCCTCCCCCGTCTACTCTGCGGGCTCCTTCCCACCAGCGCAGCTTACTCTCGTCCGGTCGCAGTCACGTTAGCAGGGCATCCCGGACAGCCACCTCCTCCGCACCTCATCAATGCTGCACACCTCGCTTGGCCAGGTCTCACACAGCTTCTTCACTGTGGGACACGCCCGGCCGCCGCCATGTTGGGAATCAGGATTGCTTGCTTGCCGTGTCTCCTTTTATCACATTTCTGGAACTTCTGCAATCGATTTTTGTTCCACAGGGCTGCCGGGCTCATGTACCAGGATCTGTCGCCCCACTCCCAGATGGGGATGTTACATTTGTGCCTTGATTCTTGACGGATTAGAGTCCCGGCCGGCAGAACTGCACTAGAGTGCGGCCATCTTGCCGTGGGCTTCCTAGCGCCCCGTGTTAGAGTATGTTGTTTTTTTTTAGATTCATGGTAGGTTAATATGTATTTTAGAGGATAGATTTGGCTATTACTTCTAAGTAGTCTAGTTCTTTGTTATTTATGAATATTTTGACTTTGCTTTGTAGCATCTCATAAATTTGTTTAGGGACAATTTCAGTAACAGATTGTTCTATTCTCAGTTCTTGGTAACTTTGGGGCCTATTAGGATGCCGGGCCATACGGGCGGTGGCGATCCGCCCGCTATCATAATGACCCCCTTTGTTCTTTTAGCAATGATTCAATACATTTGTATAATGTAGGTTGAGTTCTGTCTAGCGTGGATTGGAAGGCATTAAGCCACCTTTTCACTGCGTTGTTTGTTTTGGCTTCCTGTGCCAGGGTGCTGTCATAGGCATTCCACCATAGTATCTGGAGTTTGGCTTGCTGTCTGTGTCCTGACCGATGTATTCTGCCAACCATGCATCTTCGAAATAGTCCATTAGGGGACTACGTTTGTCTTCATTTTGTTGATAGTAAGGGCTTTCTATTAGTATGTTATAGTGGTTGACTACCTCTGTGACAGGGACGTAGACTAGTGCTATAATTTTATACTTCGAAGGCGAATTGACTGTTAGCCGATGCGGCAGTCGGGAGTATGCCGCCAAGCTGGCAGCATCCCGACCGCCGTATTATGAGAACACCGCCAGGCTGGCGGTGTTGTGTTGGCAGTGTCACGGTAGCGGCATGCTTCAGCTCATAGAGATCCTATAGCATATGCCGCTGCTATGGCAGCTCCGCTTGCACGTCGGTGCACAGTGTACCATGCTCTATGTCGTGCATAGCACAGAGTGCATGGCACAATATGTGCCCCCATGCACCCGCCCATGGGCTAAAACGCCCTGGGGCCCTATTTGGGGCCCCTTTCCATCAACCTTTTCATGGCAGGGTCCCCGCCATGTAAAGCTCGTTGGAAACGCAGGTTGTAATCTGCACAGCAGTGCCGGCATCAGCACCACCGCTTTCCCCACCGCCGCCACGTGGAGATGCAAGATCCTGGCGGTGGTAGCGGTCTTGCGTCGGTCCAACCGCCATCCTTGTGATACGGCGGTTGGACCAACGAGGTGGCGGCGGTCAAATCACCATCACGGGTACGGCAGTCTTCAGACAGCTGTACTCGTAATCAGGCCCTTAGTGTAGATTTTTGGAGGTGTCACCATATACTTTGATTAAATAGTTTGATTGATAGTAACAGCCTTGTATGTCTGTGTAGAGGTATATTTTTAGGATTGTTTGAATCATAGCTTGATCAAAGTCTATGATTATTTTTTGGGGCTGGTAGTTATTTGTTTGGTGTTTTACACGGTTTGGGAGTTCAAGGTAGGTATTGCCTTGTTTATTAGGGAGTAAAATGTATATGAAAGGGATATTGGTGTTTTGAAATTCACCATGTATGGTGTACATGTGAGTGATTGGCTTGAGTCACATTTTGAAGGTCCAATCCATCATCCAGGTTTGGTATTGGGTAAGTTTCATTAAGTTGTTTGTAGTGGTGAAGATTATGATTTGTCATTATTTTTATTGTCATGGTAGAGGAAGGGTTCCTCTTTATGTGTTATTGTTAAACGCTCCTTTATGTGTATACCCTGGTATCTTCTAGGAGCAGGTGGGGTATCGCTGGTAGCTTTTTTAGTGCTTGTAATTGGACGTTTTAAAGTGGGGATAGATGGTAGTTAGCCTGTTATATGTTCAGGGACTTTGGGTAGTATGTTTTAAGGGGGAAACGACCTTTACATTGCGGTCTTCACACCGCGATGCCATTACAACGCGGTCGTTACTAACGATCACGTTAGCTACTACGCTAATGCCATATTACGCAAGTCATTACATCGACTTGTAGTAGATGGCGCGCTAACATTAGGAATAGTATAGTTTACTATTCCAACACCTTCCCTACTGTTGCATAGGCTGGAGTTGGAATAGTAAATATACATTTCTAATGTCAGCGCGCCATCTACTGCAAGTTGATGTAATGACTTGCGTAGTAATGGCATTGCGTGGTAACAACTAAGGGGCCGATTCCGATTTCGGCCGGAAGGGCACCAAACGATGGTCGGAGCCCTTCCGACCGAATCGGAACGTGCCGCTCGGATTCCTTTCCGACCGAGCCATTCCGATGGGCTCGGTCGGAAAGATCCGACTCGGATTTCCGGATGGCTCACGACGGGTTCGGAGAGCCCGTCAGCCATCCGGAAATCCTCTGTACTCCCCCGGCTGCCTCTTTGCGACCGAGGGAGTACGATGGCAGTTGTCACTGCCTTTTCGTGCTGGTCTTTCCGGCACGAAAAGGCAGTCGGTCACTGTCTTTGGGGGCCCCCAGTGGGACCCCCATGGGTGCAAGGTCGCCGAATGGCGGCCTGGAGGCACCTTTGGTGCCCCTTCTGTTGAACCCTGCACTCGGTGGCAGGCACCTTGGGGTGCCGGCCACAGGGTGCAGGGTTGAACTGCACCCCTGCTTTCTCCAATGCCAGCATGCATTCCGTCCGGAATGCATGCTCCCATTGTGGGAGATACGAGTGCGACCGAACAGGGTTCGGTCGCATCGCACTGCCTGGGCCGTAACCGACGACAGCAGGTCGGTCGGTTACGGCTCCGGACCGATGTCGGACGGACCTGAGTCCGTCCGACATCGGAATCGGCCCCACAGTGTTGTAACACCACGCGATGTAATGAGTCGCGTTGTAACGAGTCATAAGGACGAGTTTTAAAGACTTTGGTTGTGGGTTCCTAAGAACTAGTGCTTACCTCTCTTATGTCTTATAAAATTTCTCTAACTTCTATCTATGTTGCGTTTGGGGGGTGTTTATGCTCTTTTATATTAATTACAACATTTTCTTTTGTCGTTGTCCTTCCATAGCATACATTAAAATAATATTTAGTACATTTCCGGTTTAAAGTTTCTGTTGATGCACTTTCTTGGCTGTAGGTGTAGCCATATGACTTAATAACTATTTTACTCTTGTGAAGTGATACATTTTGCACCTTCTGTCATTATATCTGTAAGTAGTTTAATAATATAAATATATATATTATAGTTACATTTTGCTTGTTAGTTATTTGTATACTTAAAAATGCAGTTACTTGTATTTTATTTACTTACTTGTATGTTTTGTTGAGATGTTTTGCAGCTGTTCCTTTCAGCTTTTTCAAACATGGAGCAGGTGTTTCTTTTCTGTTGAAAGAGGAAAAAAAAATAGATTAATTTAATTTGGGTATTTTTTGCTTGTTTGTTGAGGTTTAGGCAGTTAGGTCAGTTTTTGGTTGCAGTTTGGGTGAGTTTCAAATGTATTAATTATGTATACATACTTTATTTTATATTTTTGGTGCATTGTTGTTGATAAGATTTTCTAGCAGTTTTTGGTCTGGAAGTTATATTTTTTAATTCAGGTAGTCTGTGTGAAATGATAAAAATTAAAGAGTATGTTACTATTTACTTGCTAATTAATCATTCTTTAGTTTAGGACTATTCAATTTTTAGATTAAATATAAGTATTACTTACTTGAATGTGTAGTTGTAGAGATGTATATTTTGAAGTATGATCTTTTGTAGCGAGAATCTGGCAGAGTTTCCTCCTCTTGCAGTGTTTGTCGTTTTTGGAGTAATTATTTGTTTTAATTAGTATGCCTTTTGTATTATTTGTTTAATTGTTTAAATAATTTTATTGGTTAAAGTTGTTCATACGGTGATTTTATTGGTTGGTTTAGTATAATTTGAATTTTATTTATCAGTTAGGTCTTTGTTTGGGAAGCGCTAATTTATGTTTTCTTTTATTACTATTATATATAAGTGTATTTATTTGACTAGGGATTTATTTGTGTTGATATAATATTTTATATTTTTATTTTTATTTAAATGTTTATAGTAAATAATAATGTTTTAGATGCATTTATTGTATATTTTATAGGTGTCCTATTTATTTTGATGGCGTGAACATTTAATTTTTGGGTGATGTAATTATAGATGTTAATTATAAGTTTCGGGTTTATTTGAAGTGATTGGTTTATGTGAAAATTGCCTTTTTGGTGTTTTTTTATTGAATCTATTAGTTATGTTGACAGTAATTTTGTATTCGATATTGTGGTAACTGATATTTTTGACATGATATATGTTTATTTATAGGTAACGATCTTGGTGTTTCCGGTATTTTTGTTATCGATATGTGTAAAAAACAATATTTTTGTTAACGATATTTGTTTGCTCGATATTGGAGATTTTTATAGTTGTTTATATATGGAGTCGATATTTTTATTCTCGATATTGAATTTATGATAACTGTGTTTCTCAATATTTGTTGGATCGATATTGTGTCACTGATCCCCAACTCCTCAGGAGGCACCATCCGCCAGACTATCTTAGATCTAGACCACCTCTGCCCCATGAGGGAAAAGGGAATAGATGAAAGAAAAAGACACCGCTCTGGTTCGGAACTTCGTAATAGCCTATGGCAGGGTGTGCCATCCTGTCTCCTGCAAGGAAGATGAGAGATAAGGGTTAGCCCTTAGTGAGGTAAGCTGTTCCCTCTAATTATCTCTGTGGTAGAGATACCTGTTGATTCCCTCTTCCCCGCCTTTATGGAGAGTCCTAGGGAATATTGATCAAAGATAACTTCCAGAATTGGCAAACCTGGAGTTGACGAGATTCAGTGTAAATATATATATGCCAAGCTCTGCGTTAGTGCCAGGTGCAGCTGAAATAGCCCACTGCACCTAACATGGCGGCAACGCTCTCTCGAGACCAGGTCCGCCGGAGCGTCAGTGAGTCCTTCCTCCACCTTCGTGGCCCCCAAACACAATGCGCAAGACTCTGCGGCGACCAGGCCGGCACTTCCCTCAACCAGGGTAAAACAGGCCTGACAGACAGAGTTTGTCTGATAGTGGATTAAAGCAGCATATGTATATATGGTTACATACTCCAGTAGGTGTATGTATTGGTGTATACCGCTATGTACATGCCATAGGCTTGTGTGAAGTGCTTCAGAATCAGTAGACCAAGTTCTTTACCAAATTAAACCAAATTAATAAATATTATACATAAGTCAAGTCTCAGAGCAGTTTTAAAGGTATTTGCCACAGTTAGCTTATCATGAACACTTATATGAGTTAATAACACACTCTTCAGTTTAAGAAACCCAACCCTTTGTAGGTCTTAACAACATTTGGCATAAGCAAAAATGCATTACAGTCACAACTGTTCGATAGGGAAAGTCCCAAAGTAATACTCCTTTTATTGATTGTTTTGTTTGCAGGTTTAATCAGTGTTGAGGCGCAAATTATGCCAGGGTTCTGCATTACGCCTTGACAAACACTGAGCAGATAAATATAAACACTAGGCGAGCGCGTGACGCTGTTACAGCTTGATATGTGCTGGGATGTCCCCGTTGTTCTCTGCAGGTATCCGTATGGAAACAAAATTGCCCGCTGAGGCGAGGAGCAGCCGTTCAGGAAGACCAAAGGGAGGCCGAGGACACCAAGAACCAAAGAATGCAGCCGATCAGTAACTGAAACTGCGCCACCTGAGGATGCCAATAACAGGAATTCAGGCAAGTGAAAATACGCATGGGGGCCGGGACGCTAGAATGCCAAACTTTGCGTTAATGCCAGGTGCGGCTGAAATAGCCTGCCGCACCTAACATGGCTGCCACACTCTCGCAAGACCAGGTCTGCAGCAATGTCACTGAATCCTTCCTCCACCTTCGTGGCCCCCAAATGCAATGCACGAGACTCCCCGCATCCAGGGTTAGACAGGCCCGACAGACAGAGAGTGTCTGATAGTTATTAACGCGGCATGTGGTGGATTCAAGACTATGCCGCCTTGGTATTCGGGACACCAACATGCTTTGGGCACTGGCACTCATTCTTTTATTAATTTACCACTGGGTAGGGCAAGTATCACAGATGTGATTTCTGACACGTTTGTTTAAGTTTTAAGTTTAAGTTCTACTTCTCTTCATTTGACTGTTGAGATAACTGGATCTTTCTATAATAAATATAAATGATAGCTCAATACACAGTATCGAGAGCACTGTACACATTTTCATAAAACATTTAAAAAGCAGAAGAAATGTGTCTGTAATTTATACACATTTTCCCTTCTGTTGTTTGTATTGCAGACACTTTTCTACTTGTTTGTTTTTAATGTTATGAGACATAAGATTCTAGCCACAGTTTTTGTAAACATGTCAATGGCCTTTCTGCTTAAAACCATATTATATTCATATTTAAGAGACTTTAGTCTGACTATCGATTTGTTGGTATTAAACTGGATTTGTTTAATTTCCTAGTTTTTATATCTTTCTCTAATTTGACAATTTCTTCTATGTTTTTATTTGCAGGAAAATGTCTCTCAGTGGGGCTTTCAAAACAGTCCCATTAAATGGGAATGAACAAAAATGTCCCAACTTTTTCTATTAAGAACAGTTGGATAGATGTCTTAGGGCATACCCACAGTGGCACCAGCGGTCCGACCGCCTTATTACGAGTTTGGCGGTCGGACCGCCAAAGGACCGCTGCAACAGCTGAGAAACTGTGATCCTTCGGCAATGTTGCAGCAGTGTGAGGCCGTAATATGCTGGCGGCACCGCTAAGCAAATTTCAAGTATCCTCACAGCCCACCATGAAAAGGGTGGCGGTGAGGAAACTAAGGGGGCCCTACTGGGCCCTCTGTTGCCTCAGGGCCAGGGGATTCATGCAGGGGGGCACATGTTGTGCCCCCTTGCCTGCATGCACCCCCAGTTCCTGCATGGCATAGACTTCACAGTCCATGCTGTGCACGAACGTGCTTTGGCACTCCCATTGTGGTGCCTTTCTAAGGCTCAGATATGAGACTTTCAAAGGCACCGCCAAAGCACCGCCCGCCAGACCAGGAGAAAACTCACAATCTGGCGGACGATCAGCGGTCAAGTTTGGCGGTGTGGGAGCCCTTAGTCGCTTGCAGTGCATGGAGATTCTGTAAGACCTCTCATTTAGCCTACAATATCAGTTTTTAGAAGGGGTCTCTTCAGTCTCTAAAATGAGTTTTACACAGGCAAGGTCTGATAACACTAATGATTGTGTGCATTATCAATTTGTGGTAGGCAATGTTTATTCAGCAAGATCCCCCATTCGATTCTCCAGGCATCTCAAAGGAACAGATGATGAGACATAAGGAGCTTGGCCTTTTGCACTTTGTAAGGTTTGTACAGGCAACCCGGATTTTGCAGCATTTTAAATAGCTCCCGGCAGTTCTGCTACAGGAAGAAGTGTTTCCACAAATGCATTCCAAAATGTGTAATAATATTCACACAAGTGTAGATCGTTGTAACATACAATTCATCTGAACCTTTTTGGAAGTGGATTAAAAACTATCTAGCATCCATGCATGATCGTTTTTGACTTCTTGAATACTAACTAGCGGGCTCATTACGATGTCGGTCGGAAAGCATTCCGACCAACTCCTTATCGGAATCGTTTCTGACCGACTCGGGTTCCGGGAGTCCGACCGACCGATTACGATGTTTCCGAACACTGTTCGGTCGGACTCCCAGCCTGTATTCCGAACGACAACACAGGCTCCCGTTGAAAAAAGGGGTGGTTGCGGAAAACCTTGCACACTTTGGCGGGCACCCCATGGTGCCTGCCACACTGTGCATGGTTGAAAAGAGGGGTCCCATGGGTACCCCCACGGGCCCCATCCGGAGGCCTCCGGGTGAGGGGGAGCCTGCTACGGGCCCCCAAAGTCAGTTTCCGACTGCCGATCTGTGTCGGACAGACCGAGTCGGAACGGCTGTCAGAATCCGACATCGTAATTGTTCGGTCGGAAATATTTCAGAGTCGGTCGGAAACATGGCTTCCGACAGTGGTTTGGTCAAACCGAATGCCATTCGGAGCCTTTCCGACCGACATCGTAATGAGGCCCTAAATTCTTTTACCCTCGAGGAGGGCTTCAATAGGTAACTTCTCCCACTCAGTTAGCGTTCAACTTTTGCATTTTCTCATCGCCATTTTTTGTCCTCTGTAGTAAAACTACATCTTCCTATTGTTCAGTGGATGATTCAATTATTTGATCTTATGCAATAGTATTTGAAGATTATTTATTTATGCAGCACATAAAAGCCCACCAATGGCTCGGCTGTAGGTTCGCATGTTATCACTAGACGTTTGACATGCTTCAATATTATTATCTTTATTCAAGATGAAACATCTCTGGCCATAGCAGTATGTGTGAGCATGAAATCAGCCTCTAGTCCATTCATAACCAACCTCTGTTTTGATAGGCCATATGTTTCTTGTAATTATACTATAGTACAATTGCAGCCGAGTAGTTCGGGAATACAGAACATTTCTTGTTGGGACATTCCAACTTAAAATTAAACTTTCCATCCCTCACATGCAATCTCATTATCCCTTTGTTTGTCATTTCCTCATTTTTATATTTTGACTTGATATCCTAAGCCCCTTCTCTCCCAACCCTCCTAAACGCTCCTAGAGCCCCTGCATGACCAGATGCATTGGATGGCATCCTTGCTACAGGAGTACCTTTTCCTGTTTGCTGGCGACATGTTATCTGTATTTTACCATAATTCTATATGTATATTATATATAAATGTACACACACACACACACACACAGATATATCTGAGCTGCAGCACCATCAAACAATTTTATAATGCCATGACCCCTTATCTATTTCATTGCTGTAAAACTCATGGGTAGTTTTCTTTCCATGTATCTCTTGCGGCAAGTTTCTAACATCTTTACTTCATATAAAATTTTAATTGTGCGTGCCGTAGCATGCCAAGACTATGATACGAAACTATTCGTGCTTGTGGTGTGGGATCAAGGGTCGCATTTGATTTTGCCTTTATGCTCATTCTTATAACATATCGGGAAATGTATGATAGACAAAACGTTCTAATGGTGTGAATGCCTTGACATACTCAGCCGTTTTCAACATTTTCTCTTTAATTCTGAAATCCTGAAAAAACAGGACTCTGGGAGACGGCACTAGCTTTAGGTTTCTTAAAAGGTACAGGGCACATGGTCATGGTCCTCACACACTTAGGGCCTCATTACGATGGCGGTCGGACGACCGTCGGACCATCATCGATGCGGGATGGAGACCGCCCGACATGTAGTCGCGGTTTCACCTGCCAAACTATGATACCACCGCAGTGTAGGCGGTCGGAAACATGCAGTTTACTATTGCGACTTGTGCTGCGACCCGGAAAAGGGCTTGCAGCACAAGCCACAGTAGTAAAAGGCATGTGTGCAAACATCAATGCACCATGTGGTGCCTGGCACATGGTGCATCGATGTTTGGGGGGGCACCACATGTGCCCCCCTGGCCACATAGCAGAGGACGGGGGCCTTGCTAGGTGCCCCCAAAGCCCCTCTCCAACAGCCTTTCCATGGTGGTAGGACCGTTATGAAAAGGCTGTGGGTATGGACATCGTAATCCTTACGGCGATGCCTGTGCAGGCACTGCCTTCATTGTAGGGATTACGGTCCCGCCGCCCCCGACGGGCTCCTTGAGCCTGTCGGAGGCGGCGGTCTGTCCCTCTGACTGCTGTGGCCCAACCGGCTGCATCATAATGCGGCAGTCGGACCGCTATCCTGGTTGTCAGTGGGACTGCCACCGACGGCCTGCCCGTGGCGGTCCCACCGACAACCTTATAAGGCCCTTAGGATGAGAGGAATAAGGATCCCCATTAACAGGCTGCTTCACTTTTAAACGGGAGAATTACATGATCTTACCCCTTGAGTGCAGTCCAAAAATAAGATTCAAGGGCAGCAACAAGGAGTCTTCAGCAAGGCTGAAATCGTTACACTGCATGTAGAGTAGCATGATGGGAAATTATTTCTCATGCTAAATTTCTATTTGTTCCTCCTTCCTCAGTCTAATGACCCTTCGATGTGTATACGTTTGTTGATTCCTCTTGGTGTTGCAAAAGCCTTTTATGTGCCTAACACATACTATATACCATTGTAGTTTTTACATGGAGAGAGAGCTCTACATCCATGAAGATGCCTCTAACTGACTGACATGGGAAACATCCTGAAGAACGACTCCGGAACAACGAGTTCCGGAGTCACGCAAGCCGAACAACGACTTGCATGAACAACGACTTAGCCTGAACCACGCATGTGCGTGGTTCAGGCTAAGACGGTCTAGTGTTCGTGCAGGGCGGAGTTCAGAGGAGCGTCGGACAGGAACAGGTAAGAGGTTTTGGGGTTAGTTTTAAGGGGTGGGGGTTTGGGTTAGTTTTAAAGGGGTGGGGGATTTGGGTTTGGTTTTTAGGGGCTTGGAGGGATCGTGTAAGATTTTAGGGGTGGGAGGGGATCGAGTTAGTTTTTAGGGAGTTGGGGAGAATCGAGTTAGTTTTAAGGAGGTGGGGGGTACGTGTTAGTTTATAGGGGCTTGGAGGCGTTGTGTAAGTTTTAAGGGGGTGGGAGGGGATCGAGTAAGTTTTTAGGGGTGGGGGGTTCGGGTTAGTTTTAGGGGCTTGGAGGGATCGTGTACGTTTTTAGGGGTGGGAGGGGATCGAGATAGTATTTAGGGGTGGGGGTTCAGGTTAGTTTTTAGGCGCTTGGAGGAATTGTGTTAGTTTTTAGGGGGTGGGAGGGGATCGTGTTAGGTTTTTAGGGGGTTGGGGAGAATCGAGTTAGGTTTTAGGGGTGGGAGGGGATCATGTTCGTTTTTAGGGGAGAGGATCGAGTTAGTTTTTAGGGGGTTGGGGAGAATAGAGTTAGTTTTTAGGGGCTGGGGAGAATCGAGTTAGTTTTAAGGGGGTAGGAGGGGTATGAGTTAGTATTTAGGGGTGGGGGAATTCGTGGTTCAGTATGTCGTGGTTCTTTACTTAGTGGTTTAGATTGGGTCGTTGTTTAGAATTCGTGGTTTAGGCACTCGTGATTAAGGAGGTAGTGGTTTAATCATACAATCGACTGACATAGAATAAAAAAGCATGGGTTCAAAATATGTAATCCAGTGCCTCAAAGGTGACATTTTTGTTTCATGCAGCAGGCGCTGTACGTCAGGGTATATTCTGACACCCACACACAGCTCTTATAAGATTATTCCTCTTGCACACTCGTACAAAAGGTTCTTTCAAGCAGTTATATTTGGACCAAATTGCTACATATGGCCTGCGACAAATTCTCAGTGCTGTTTATTTTCAGTAGAATACATGATATGGTTGAGAATGTGTAATAAGAGAATTCCATGAGCATCGTATGCATCAAGGATTCAGAGAAATGCTGAATTGCACATTGAAGGAGCTATCTGTCAATCACCTGACTTGGGAGACAATTGTGAAAGTTTGCAGCCAGCGATTATTTTTGTCTTCAGCGACAAGGGGAGCCATCAGTATTTTTTCTCTAAAGTCATCTATTTACTGGATGAATTTACCTTTGCATGTGTGATACAAGGGGATATTACTTATGAATGATATATTGTAATAAGTCATGTATGTCATTGTTTTACAAAATGTTGGCATATATATACTTCGTTAATGTGAGTTACTTACTCTTGCCTCACATAGCAGTGGTTATTGAAATTCGTACAGATATTGCCACGTACAACAAGTCGGGCTCAGAGACAAAAGCAAAGATTAAAAAGCAAGTAAACAAAAAGCATTGGCAAAGTCAATAGATCTCGTCTTGTAAACCTTTTTGCTCTACCAAAGTATTTTGCTAATTCTATGCAACAAAGGCAAAAAACAGAAAGAAAGGAAAAAAAGGTTGCCTGTCATGTCATATGAACACTGCAATCTCTCTCTAATGAAGTAACTCGAAAAGTGTGCTTGTTTATTCCATCAAATGTGACCAAATCAGTGTCAGTTATCCTAAGCCTTCATCACCATCGGTCGCCATATTTATACTGCACTTTGAATAATCACCCAAGTGCATGTGATCACAGGAAACATGGAAGACATACTATCTTGATTCTAGCATTTTTTTCAATGTATCAAAAGGACACAAGGGTCAAAAGGCATTCCAACACATTGAGCGCCAGTGGGCTTCATTGCCAATCACATATTTTGCACTTGAGGGATAGATTGTGCGCAAAATATAGAGGATATATACCCATATAATTTACATTTGTATATATACATATATATATAACATAGTGGGGATGGCCACTATGTAGGTATAGCTAGAATTCTGAGATAGGAATTCTTCAGATTTTTGATTGGTAATAACTTTGCCATAGTTTGATGTATCTCCACGAACATTTGCAGACCTATTCTTTTTTCTACATTGGCTGATGAGGCAAAGTTTTGTGGTCATTAGTTGAAGGGGCGCAAAGAAAAAGAGGGGCCCTAAAACACATTTTTCCATCAATGCATTTTCCATAGACTTTTTAGACAGACGTAGGGGCAAAATGGCTGAATAGAGTTTTATGGAATTTGGTAGGAATATAGACTATGTTGAGGAAGTGGTCCCTTTTCCTATTTGATCAGTAGTTGTTTAGTAATAAGGGACAAAAACATAGTGATATATTGGGCTGCATTATACTATGGTACTTTCGCAGTATACCGCTGTATATAGCGATGACAAAACACAATATTATCGGTTAATGAAAGTCCTTACAAAATAAATAGGCACCCATATTGTCTAAACCATACTTTGACTGTGCTCTGGGTTTCTACGTAAGATATAGTTTAGCACTATTTTTTAAGCTATAGAAAGAAATGAGGCACTTTACCAAAGTCTGAAAAGTTAGGGAAAACTATTTTTATTGTTGTATATATTTTTTTAAAGTTTACAGAGTACAGTGGTACTTACTCGAAACTATTTAGGAAGTGCCACTGTACCTACTGAAAGAAAAAAAAAAGAATTTATGACAAAAGGCCCTCAAAGAGAAGCCACTCCACTCTACTCCGACGCGCAACAACATGCCAGTTCACTCTACGCCATGCCACTCCACTCTATGCCACTCCACTCTGTCACACCACGCCACTCCATCTACAATATGCCACTGCACTCTATGACACGCCACTCCACTCTACTACATGCCACTCCATGATACCTATTAAAATAAAAAATAAAAAAATTATATATGACAAAAGACACTCTACAACATGCTACTCTACTCTAAGACACGCCACTCCACTCTACGACACTCCACTCCACGACAGTCCACTCCAGGCCACTGCACTGTACAACATGCCACTCTACTCTACAACATGCCACTCCGCTCTACGCCACTCCACTCTAAGACACTCTACGACATGCCACTGTATGACATGCTACTCCACTCCACTCCTCTCCACACTAGAACACTTTACTCCAATCTATGCCTTCCACGCCACTGTGCTCCACTCTCCGACACACCACTGTGCTTCACTTTATGACATGCCGCTCCACTCCATGACATGCCACTCCACGACACTCCATGCCATTCCACTCTACAACATGCCAGTCCACTCTACGACCTGCCATTCCACTCAACACCACACCACTCTACGCCCCTCCACTCTAAGACTCTCTATGACATGCCACATAATGACATACCGCCAGTCCGCTCCATGGCAGTCCACTCTACACCACTCCACCATGTGCCCCTACACTCTAACACACTGTACAACATGTAACTCTATGACACGCCACTCCACTCTACTCTATTTCACGCCACGCTACTTTACACCACTCCACTGTACAACACCCTACTGCACTCTATGCCCCTCCACTCTACACCACTGTACTGAAACTCTATGACACGCTACTTCACCCTACTACATGACATAACATGCAACTCCACTACATGACACACCATTCTACTCTATGACATGCCACTCCACTCTACGACATTCTACTCTATTGTATGACACTCCATGCCACTCCACTCTATGAGATGCTAGTCCATTGCAAGACATGCCACTCCATTCTACAACATGGCACTGCACCTTACGACAGCCACTCCACTCTATGCCACTACACTCTATGCCCTTCAACTCTAAGACACTCTACAGCTTGTCACTCTATGACACACCACTTCACTATACTCTATGACACACCACTCCACTTTATGCCACACCACTCTACAACGCTCTACTCTACTCCACGCCATGACCCTCCACTTTACACCACTCTACTACACTGTATGAAACTCTAATACACACCACTCCACTCCTCTCTAAGACACGCCACTCCACTCTATGACTCACCAGTCCACTCTACGACACGCCACTCCACTCCACTGCATTCCAGTTTACAATAATCCATGCCACTCCACTGTACAACACACCACTCCACTGCACTCTATGATGCACCATTCAACTCTGCGACATGCCATGCCACTCCACTCAACACCACTCCACTCCACTCTATGGCACTCCAGCCTACGCCACTCCACTCTATGCCACTCCACTCTATGCCACTGCACTCTACGTCATGACACTCTATCCACGACACTCTACGACAGTAAACTCTACAACACTCTCCTCCACTGTACTCTACGATACTCCACTCAACAACACTCCACTCAACTACACTTTACTCTATGATTTGAAAAACATTTTTATTTAAAAAAATTGAAATTCAATGACAAAATATTAGTTACAGTTAGGAAAACTTTAATATTTATTATTTCTATACAAAACAAACTTAAACTACACAAATATTAGAAATTTAAAAGTTACGGTTATAACTTAAAGTTATAATTTGCACCCTACCCAAAACTTACTATAACTTGCAGACCTACATACACGGTGTTGTGAACCCGCTATCCAGACTACATTAACTATAACTCGCCCCTCTCTCATGCACAGTCTTCACATAAATGATGTAATTTCAGATGTCATGAGTATTCTTATCAATACTATGACATGCCACTCTATGACACTCTATAAACATGCTACAAGTGATGTATAAGCATTATACAAGTGATGTAATATGATAGTGTATAAGCTGTGCATGTGGAAGGCGCAAGTTATAGTTAAAGTAGTCTGGCTAGCAAGCAAAAAACAGACGTTCCCACTTCCTGCAAAAAACGACAGACCGGTGGTTTGAAATCACTATCTACGCCTATCACTGCTCCCCCTAACACGTGAGTTTTGCGCCTGCGCAGTGGGTATCACTTTTTTTCTTTAATTCAGTGCAAGGTCCTAGTATCCACTATGCGCATCCGCCTCTGCACAACTCTGGCCCATGAGCTCATTAAGGTTATATGGTAC
Source organism: Calotriton arnoldi (assembly GCA_963921515.1). Lineage (NCBI taxonomy): Eukaryota > Metazoa > Chordata > Amphibia > Caudata > Salamandridae > Calotriton > Calotriton arnoldi. The sequence goes on along the minus strand of CAWUFW010014501.1, from coordinate 367,711 downwards.
ACAGCAGTCACTGTTTGTTCTCCGAATCAAGGCTATAAACCACATGGTTACAGTGGCGGCCGCTATTTACCCGTGGTGGCGGGCGGGGGGATGGGGAGGGTTGTAAATGAAAAAAAAAAAAAAAACACTGCCGCCTCCCAGTCTGCTTGCCGCCGCCTCTCGCTCCTGGAAGCAGGAACAGGAAGCACCCAGGCTCCTGACTCCCCTAGCCAATTCCAACGCTGCAATGCAGTGCTGTGATTGGTCTGAGCGCTGTGGATCGGCGCTCAGGTAGGGAATGGGAGCCTAGGGCAATGTTCGGCACCCAGGCTGTAATGCAGCCTGGGTGCAGAACATCAAAGTGCGCATGACAGTTTGGCCGGCCCGAGAGGGCTGGTCAAAGCGTCATTGCGCACATTGGAGTGGCCAAACCACTCCTCACCTGCCCTGCTCTGGCATTCCAGCCCGCCCCGCACCCGGAAAGGAAAACTAAAATGATAATAACACTAGTTATTATCATTTTAGTTTTCTTTAACTACTTCTCACAGAGCAGTGAGGCGCCGCTCCTCCGCCTTAGCGAAGGAGTCGTCACTGCATGGTTACAGAAGTCACTGATGTTTTTGCCTGAAGCTCTTAGAAACAAACAACTGCCAAGGTGAGGCAAATGTCCAATTTTATGTGACATCAGTGAAAAAAATCCATGGATGTCGAAGACCAAAGTGGGATTTTTCCAGGCCCACTCTGCCAGGTTTGCAGAAGCGCGCACGATATTTGTTGAAACAACCTTTCAGCTTAAATCCCCCACGGTATCCTGGAGAAGCAAGCGCATTCCCTGCAAGGAGGTGAGTGCTTGTGGTGTTGCTCAGAAGCCATTTGACGGGCAGGAAGAGAACCTTGAAAACCTTTCAAAGGTCAAGCTAAAAAGGGAAAGCGTGCCTGTAAGTTAATGACACACACACACTGATCCAACCCTGTTGCATTCAGGGTCACACAATTGGTGGAAAAGCTTAAGCTTTATAATCTAAGAGCAGGGAAGAGTCACTGAGCAGGATTTAGACTGAAACAAAAATAAACCCGCAAATGCCAAGCAAAATGCACGAAGCAGAAATTGTTTTCTGTCTTGCTTCAAAACAGCGTATTATAGACGCCTGAGTGGAGGGGAAGGTGATTCACTGAAGGAGAGAATGGAACATGTTTTTATTTTAAACAATGTGGGTAAACTTTGATTCCTGAAAGTATTTCATTGTAAATGAATATTAATAATGTATTTACAATATAATAAGCAAGTGAATGTAGGCTACACAATTTTCGAGCGTTATGCCCAGTAACGAGTTATTTCTGTGGATATTGCAACACATCAAGCTTTGTTATAAAAGTCTAGGGGTGTTCTAAAAGTCTAGGGGGTTGATTGTGAGTTTGGCCGATATATATGGAGAAAAACCGGGTGGCTGGGATTTCAGTTTCCGGACGGTATCTCCGCATTTATATATATATTTTTCATGTTTTGTTCATACTATTGCTGTAAATTGTTGTGCTGTGAGTATTGTGATCATGTAGGGAAGAGCCAGCTCTTGACTAGTCTTCTGAAGCTAAAATGGTTTTTAGTAGACCTTATTTTTAGGGTTAACTAATTCAATGGTTTAGCTGCTTGCTCAGAGAAAGATGTTCCACCCATGTTTTTTAGGTCGAGCCTGGGAGGCGCATGCGATGCTCTGTGAGCTATGCTGTATTGGAATATGTACTTGAAGCCACCCCCACTCTCCGCCCATATTTGTCATTTGGCTTGTGTCATTGTCCTTCTTAAATGCTGGCTTCTGATTTGTCATTAGGTTTGTTAGTCCCTCCTTAGTACCACCTTGTCTTCATTTGTAACCTCCCATGAGGACTGGCTCTTTTACTTCGGTTGTTACATGGTATGTCTTCTTTAGTCTGTAAGCAGTATTTTCTTTAGTGAGTTTCTCTTGCTGCAGGAGGTAGGAGGGCCTCTCCTGGCAGTTGTGACCACCGGCTTGTTTATTTAACTCTGTTTATTTAACTCGTAGCAAACCGGGAGCTCTTCAGGGGCCATGGGAGACAGAAGTGGGCAACTCAGCGATGCCTTCAAGCATTTGCAATGCAATAGGTCTTGCATTTGCAAGAGTTTAAGCTATTGGCATTGTAAATGACAATGCCTTTTATTTATGTTTTAAAAACCAAAACGTAAATAAAAGGCATTGTCATTTACAATGCCAATAGCTCAAACTTGCGTAAATGCGAGACCTATTGCATTGCAGATGCTTGTTTTTCTTTTATACTGGGATTTTGATACGAGTGCTAGTAAGAGCGTGAGTTCCCGTGTTGGATGCATTTCGTGATTTTCTTCCTAATGAAAAGTTGAAAGTTCCATTTGTTGCCTTGTGGGTGATACAAAGCAGTTTGAAGGAGGACCTTCCGGCAACTAGTACCAAGTGGAGGGCCTTAAAAGCAGGGGAGATATTGGTTTGTGGGTTTGCATGTAGGAGTAGTCTGACAGCAGAGTTTTGAATCCTCTAGTTGATAAAGGTGAGCTGTGACATAGAGCATAACCATAATCTAGTTTTGATAGGACAAGAGAGGTTGTTCCTAGGACCTTGTGGGTGAATCCTAGGTGTGGAAAGTTGCATTGTAACATTTTGATGGTAAGAAAGTCTGATCTGAATATCTTATCTACCTAGGCATTCATTGACAGATTTTCGTGGTGATCTTAGATTGTAAGGCCAGGTGCAGAGAGAGTCATAAGGTTTCCAGTCGCCACAGATGAGTATTTCAGTTTTGGAGGTGTTCATTGTGAGATGGCTGCATGCCATCCACTGGTCAACGGCCTGAAGGTAACTAAAGATTTTTGAGTTTCTCATGTCCTTTCCAATTTTGGAAGTATCTGTGTATCATCTGTGTAGTTATAGCAGGTAAACTCAACAGGCGTGGCCCGTTCAGGTAAGATTGGTGAGGTGGGTGGGGGGGAGTCGACAGACGAGGGAAACTTAAATTTTAAAAAACAAAAAACACTTACCTTGCGCTCGTCGCATCGCCTGAAACTCAAAAACATTGATTTGTTCAGGGAAGGATTTCATACAGCTGTGGGAAAAGGTGGGAGATGATATAGTCTTGAGATACTCCTACATTTATGTTGTAGGCTTTGACAAGATAGGAAAAGCATGGATCACGTTTGTTCTATTGTGTTGGTAAGATGAGATCCAAGAACTAGCGGTACCCTCTATGCCAGCTTCCTTGAGTCTTAAGAATAGTGTGTTATGATCGACTGTGTCAAAAGCAACTTAATGCCCTAAGAGAAGAAGCATAGCAACCCCATTCAGGTCTACTATGTTTTTAAGGTCATCCCAAATGGAGATTTGAGCTGATTTAGTAGCTTTTCCTGGACAGAATCCAGTTTGGGAGTTGGAAAGTAGGGAGTTTTCTTCAGTGAAGTGTGACATCTGACCAAAAGCTGCTCTTTCGTTAATTTTGCCTGGGAATGGTCTGTTTGCTATTGGTCTGTAATTGTTAGGGTCCAGGTTTGTTTTCTTTATTAATGTGTGTATGTATGCCTTCGGAAAAAACTTCTGTTGTTAAGGAGTTTTTGATCAGTGCTCTCACTGGAACGGCTGCTGAAGTTGTTAGGAGAACGTTTCGGATGATTTTGTGGGCAATAAGGAAACAAAAGGCAACTGACTGATCTTCAAGCTTTAACAAGGTCCTGAAATTGAATTGCTGGTTTTTTGAAGGAGTGCAGATTCTGTATTAACATTCCTTTGCAGGGGTTTGTTGGAAGTGGGTTAGGGTCTTTTGTTTCTTGCATTTTAAGTGTGAATCCAACATGTTTGTTTTGGTTGTGTAATGAGTTGCCAGTTTGAGACAAAATTCTTATAATGGGAAGGGTTCCTTCGATGCATTTCGAATTGGGAAATTCTGTGACTATTTTAAAAATTCTTGATTGTGTGTTTTGGATTCTGTTTGAGTAATAGCTTTTTAACATTTTTGATTGATAACTTGTACACTCTGTTATGTCCATGTGGGCGTATTTTATCTTGAGGATTGCTTGTTTTGAGCAAGGTCCATTGAAGCTTTGTGATTTGTTATTTTATCCTATTAAATGCGTATTCATCCAAGGGGCTTTTTTCTTTCTTTTGTTATGTTTTGATTTTTGTTCTGTTGTATTCATTTATCAAAGCTTCATGGGACTATCCATTGAGTTTTTTAAAATGAGTTTATTGTGTCCAGATCTGTGTTGGAAGTAAGTTGGGTTTTTCGGTCCTCCTAATTCAGTTTGTTTGAAGGTCGATATATGGTTGTGGGTAAGCTGAGTTCTGCTGGGGTGAGTTGTTGTGTTCTGTGTTGGAAGGCAACAAGGTGGTAGGCTGACGAAATGACCAGTGTAATCCTTTGAAAGGCAACTAGGTCTGGGTTGCCCAAAATGACATCTAAGGTGTGTCCTACACTTTGTGTGGGTTTGGGAATGAGCTATTGTAAGTTGAATATATCTAGGCCTGTGAGGATTATTCTGCAGTGGGGCATATTAGGTTTGTCAAACCACATGTTCAGGTCATCAATGATACATAGGTTTGAATATTTGGTAAGTAGGTTTGAATCTGTCTGGAAAGGAATATGGGAACTTTCCATTGGTAGGTGGTGGTCTGTAAAGAATGAGAGGTTATGGGTAACATTTAGGGTAGGGTTGCATCCGAGAAAGAGGGCCTCACAACCCTGTAAGGAAACATCCTCAGGAGAGAGTTGTAGTTTCCTTAAATATGACGGCTAACCCACCTCCTTTTTTTCCCCATGTGATTTTCTGTAATGCTTCGATTGCCTGGTAGAGCAGTTTTCATGCACTAGTGGAGCGATGTCCTCCCCTGCCATGAATCAGTTATAAAGAGTAAGTCATGTTTTGTGTCTGTCAATATGTTGAAGATTTAATACTTGTTTCTGGACATAGCACAACCATTTACTAGTTAGAAGTTTACATGAGGTGGTGTGATTTTGTGTTCTGGGAGAGTAAGAATTGTCCTTGGAGGCTGTAGTTGATAGTGTTACCTGAAGCTGGACTGAAACTAATTGAGTTGTTTTGGGTGTCATTATTCTCGTTCAACAGGCTTAGAAGTCATTTTATATGGTGCACATGGATGGGTGGTGAGTAGACTGGTTATCTGAGGGATGGGCTGTGCAGTTGTCTGAATAGTTACATTGTTGTACGGTAGAAAAGGGGTTGCAAAGTTATGTAGAGTGGTGTGGAGTAGCTTTCTTTTGTCTATGTTGAAGGTGGAATGATATGAATGAGAGGTGGTAGAGCATTAGGGTCTGATTTTGTAGGCTCTGAAATCTGCAATGGATGATAGACGGGTGAGTAATTCATGTTTTTTTTGTGGACTGAGTGGTTGGTGTTTTTACTGCTTTGAAACTGTGGGGTAGAGATGGGTGAGAATTTGAGTTATTTGTGTTGGCACTAAGTGCATAGTGGATTTGTGTTAGTATTGTGAGATAGGGGAGGTTGGAAATGTCATAGATGTTTTACAGAGAATGATTGTGTGGGTTCTGAAGTTTGTTTTGGTGGGGGTAATAATGACTAATATTGGTATACTGACTTGAAAGTAGGATTCAAATTTGAAGGTTTTCAGTGGTGTGGATACTGAAGGAAAGGGGTTGGATTTGGGTGTTAAAGGAGAGTCTATGGGGGTGTGAGACGGGGTAGACAAGGGGATAGGAGGTGTAGTTGTAGGATAAGCAAGGGGAATCGATATGCTTATTGTTGGTGAAGGGTGTCTAAAAGAGTGTTGTCATGGTCTTCGGGTGGAGGGTTATGTAGGGGGGAGGGGATGATAGTGGGTTGAATAGAGGGCTGAGAGGGCTGGCAAGGGTAATATTTGGAGATGAGAAATGGTAGTAGAAGGATTTAGGGAGAAAAGTGAGAGGGTGTGTGAGATTGAGGGGAGTATGGATATGTACAGTATGGAATACTGGCATAGCAGGAATAGGCATTTTAGATTGGTGTTTAGCATAGAGGTGCAGTGTTTGTTTTAAGTGAATGGGCCCTTGTGTGGATATAGGGGTAGAATGGTGTAGGAGTGTTTTTTAGAGGTGGTTAGTGGTTGATGGGTGAGGGCTGTTTGGAGTGACCTTGTTTGCTGGGAGTGGTTAGTGTGCGTTTTTGAGAGATTGTGTTCATGCTAGTTGTTGTAAAGGTGTAGTGATTAATTTGTATAGGTAGAAAAATGGGCAGCATTCCTGATCCTTTGCCCATACCGGGAAGACGCCCCTGTCCTCTCTGCCCTTTGCCTTAGTGCTCTTGCTGCGACGGCCTGAGAAGAGTGCTTGTATAGGTTGGTAATAAGTATGTGTCCCTCTCTCAGCCTCTCAGGCTCACCTGCCGGCCCGGCCTAGGGGTTGCCCAGCAATTACCAATTGAGTTCACCTGGAAGAGGTTGTGTTCGGATTTGTAATCCAAATCCTGTGTCTGGGAGAGCAGGTAGGGAGATGAGAAGACTGGGTCTTGCAGCAGTGAAAATTGGAGAAATGCAAGCAGGCAGAATTGCACAAATTTCCCAAACTTTAACTGTTAACATAAGCAAACGTTTTCACAAAAGGCTAATCTAAAGCTGCTATCCCTTCCTTCTGCTTGACTCAGTGGAACTTTGATTGTAGTCAGAGAAGAACATGCCTATGGAGCTGATAAACAGATTCTGGTAGTCAGCATGGCCTGTGAGAGGAGAGGTAAGAGGGCAGCGAGAGCAGGGGATAAGTCAAAGCACTCAGGATCACACAGGGAATTGGAGAAGTAGAGCAGAGCAGGGGAGCAGAGAGGAGAGCAGAAAGAAACAGGCTGCAAAGTTGGAAAGCAGAGCAAAGAAAGGGAACAGTAGCATTAAATGGTTGGGGAGTGAGAAGAAAAGCAGAGGAGAGAACGAGTGCAGAGAAGAAGATAGAAAGAAACAAGCTGTAAAGAGAAAGGAAGGGGCTCTTGCAAACTTCAGCATGCAAAACTGGTTTTCTGTGAGCAACAAGAGAACACATAGCTGACAGAAGCAGAGTCTAAATTGACCAGTGAGAGATACCAGAAACACACAAAGCAACAGATGTTACATTATGCTGATGCAGCGTGAAGCTAGGCAAAACAATTTTCATATACTTACATTATCACATCAATTCTTGGACTGTTTCCTCTTTGGGCCCATATCAAAATCACTAAACAGTCATAGATCCTCCAATGGATCATTTATGTGAGCTAACAGGGACTTGGATATTAAGAGAACATGTGGCATATCCTTATGATGACCTGGAATAAGAAGATGCCAAAATCATGCTGACAACAACAACCTTTCTGTAGACATTAAATGATAAAACTTACGAGAAGAAGTTTCACACAAACAAGGACACAAATACAATACAAATTTCTGATGTAAGACGTTTATCTAAGCCTCAATTTGAATGGTCAAGAAACACAAATCACATTTAAGCTTTTGTTTTATAGATACCATTTAGTACAATTAGTCACACAATGTCATACAGATTCAGTAAAATAGACGTATGCTGATTACCTAGGGAAGAAGAGAGAGAGAATCATATGGGAAAAAGTCAAGTTTAGCATTTAGGTTATACAGACCAAATATGCAGAGTTGAAGCGTAAGGAGTCACAGGAATGAGTCCATAACTCTCCAGCCGAAGAGTTATACCTGCTCACTTTACCAGCCGGCAAAGTACAGGTTGAGTCAGTTCAGAAAATTCAGGTCAAAATGGGTTTGGCATTGGAAAAGAAATCAGAGTTCAGTCCGACAGCATGCCAGGCAAGGAAATTGAAAATAATAACCAGCACCAACTCCTCCTCCACGGGGGCACTTATACTTCCAAAAGTTTTCAGTTTATGCCCACAAAGTTCCTTTCCATCGTACGTTATGGTTACCATTGGTTGTCCACAGTGTCAAATCATCAATTTCAACAACTTTATAATTTCCATCCTCTCCTCGGAAGTAAGAAAATTCACTTGCTCACTGTTTGTCCGTTCCCAGATGCTCTCTCTGGGATTGCAATTGTATTGATACATTTCTGTCAAAAGTGTTGCTAAATCAGAAAAGGGCCTATTGTTCATAAGCATGAAAAGAAACTTCCTGAAAAATTCTCATAGTATCTGAAATGACTACTTCAGCTAGATTCTGCTTTTCTAAACGGGAGGGGGGGAAAGAAGCATTTGAGGGCTACATGAAAACTTACTAAATCATTTTCACTTTTTCTTAGTAAATTCACTCATTATTCTTTCCTCCAGAAGTTACATGTCAATATTTGGTACTATTATAAAAACATTTTCCATGTTTTTATTTTTCAAACAGATTAATATGCGTGTCACTTTTGTTATTCACGTTTATATTCACTTATTACTAAAGTAAACTGCAAAACCTATTACTATCAAGCATTTCCAAACTAAACATTTTAATCGTTTTCAAGTGTTTCATTACATAAGCATTAGTTTCATTTATTACATTTAGAAATCATCAGCAGTACATTTTCTGAGTTAACCATATTTGATTTCTTAAACGCGTGTTTACATTGCGCAAGCAAATAACTTTCTCTCTCTCTTTATTTACGTCTTTCACATTCTTTTTGTTTCAGAACACTTCTGCATGTTTTTACGATGCATGTTTTCGTCTTCAACTTATTTTGCACATTTTATGAAAATCATTGTTGTAATTCTCATTTAATAGTGAGAATTGGTAGAGGCAATTGTCTTTAAACTTTTACGCTCCATCAATGTTATATTTTGCAAACAGTCAGACCTGAATTAAGGCTAGATTAAAAGAAGGAGCAAAAAAAGCACTTGTCTTACCAACAGGTGTCTGTGAGGGGGTTGCAGGGTGAATGCGGTTTTGAATGGGTGTGTGTGAGTATTGCATGGGCTTGCGAATGGATGGATCTGAATGTGTCCTGGTGGATGGGTAAGTGTGAGTATGTGTGTGTGCTTGTGAATGGATATGTGTGAGAGGATGGGCGGGTGAGTATATGTGCAATTGTTGGTGGATGGGTGTTAATGTGTGTGCTTGTGGATGGGTGGGTTTGTGTATGTGTGTGTACTTGTGAATGGATGGATGGATGTGGATGGATGTGACTATGTATGCTTGTGGATGGCGGCAGGCACGCGTGTGCTGCTCCATTACTCCTCAAAATTGCCAGCTGCCACTCAAAATGGTACATCAAAGGTGGCACCTCTTTATCAAATGGGTGGAGCAACACAAATAGCCTGCTTGCCCATCCTATCTGGCCTGGCTTTGACACCGTTTATCCCCTGCAACCTTGCTTTTCTACTTCTACTCTTGGTAAAGAAACATCTTCAAGATTCAGCAGGCAACATAAAAAGATGAGCCCTGCAGCAGCCACTGAGCTCCAAATAGTCCACCAAAAGTGTTGAGGACAAGACACGGGAGACAAGTAGAATAGAACAAGGGTACAGAATTTGAAAATTAATTCCATAGTTTTCAGACTCATTAATACCCTGACCATCTATTCACATTTTTTAAAAAGCAGATAGTTTACTGAAGGAAACTCCCCAGCCGGGAGTAGAACTGGTGAACCGCAATTGAAATCAATCAGGATAGATGAGCAGAAAACAACTGCAGTACCACGCCCACCAATAACAGACGGCAAAATAAAAGGTGTACATAAAGAACCCTTTGCAAGTTATTCATTTGTCAGAAATAAGTGCTATGATATATTGATTTAGATCATTAATATAATTAAATATAGCAGAGCATAATAACCAGATCAGAAAGCAAAGGAGGCAGTACTTAAATTAACCGCCTTTGTTCATAACTTCCGGGCGGCTTGAACCCCAAAATGGCCACCTGATGTAATAATCAAAAAACTATTGAGAGGCCATGTTAGGGCAAAGCTCTCATCAAGTCACGGCAAAAACATTAAAAAATGTCTGCTACAGTAAAAAATAGAAAAAAAAAGATTGCTTTCTGTACACAATGCATGTATAAGCTACAGCACTTAAGTAACAAAAAGGGTGATGGATTGTTCTTTTTACATGTAAAATAGTGCTGTTATTGCTGCAACGCTGAAGCTACAAAGGAGGCGGAATGATGCAGTGATGCATCAAACACCCAGTAGCATTAGTTCAGAGGTGAATAGTCTGTTGGGCTGAGCCAAGACGTGATTGATGACGTCTCAAGCCAATGGCTGAAAGAGGCTGGTTGATGAAAGCCAATGTTTAAAACGGCAGACCCAAAGCCCATTCTAATTATATGTATAACAATAAGTCTGTTTGACAGCTGTGCTGTCAAAACCAAGACCTAAAAAGGGCCCCAATGTGCAGAGTAGCAGACGACTAAATAAGCCTGAAATAAAATAATATCACATCAGACAAAGTTTTGGGCACGTTTGATTACTTTGTTCCAAAGCGAAGATTCCCATCTCACAAGACACATTTGGTGTGATGAAGATTTTCTTAAATAGAAATAATAAAACAGAAGAGTACTTTCAACATTTTATTTTAAACATGTTTACTATATGCAAGCCAGATTATGCTCGACCAGAGTACAAAGTGGCGGTTCACCATGCATAATAAGAAACATATTTGTTTTCTGAGCTGTACAATATATTAATCAAAACCTGCACACTTTCTTCCATTGTCTTTTAATCTAATTTCAAGCCGGAGTTATTTATTAGTCGTCTTCTCATACTAGCTAAAAATACACACAGCAACGAATGCAAATGTTGCTTTGGTCTTCAAAACATGTTGGGTGCAGATATTGAATTGCAACTGCATAGCAGAAGCAATGGCTTGTTTAAAAATATTGCTTATTTTTTAATTATTTGTAAGGGGGTTTTCAAATGACATCATACCTTAATAAATCATACACAGACTAGCATACGACTGAACCTCACTGCACATATTCATATTTATATTTTTTGGTTAATCATGTAGTATCATAGTGATGAAGTGAAAGGTGGAGAAGGCGAGAGGGAAAAGAAAACACAGAGAAAAGTGAATGAAGAAAAGAGTTAGAGAGGAAATGTGACGAGAGAGCAACAGAGAAGAGGGAGGGGTACACGTGGCGATAAAGGGGTGCAGTTTAGAGGGAAGGAAAAATGAGCAGAGGTTATGGCTGGATGTACGAGCAAAGTGGTGGATGGAGGCAGAGAGAGGCAAGGAGATAAAAGTGTGAGGAGGTATGGAAAATTGGACAATGAACCAGGGCGGTGAAAGAGACGGGAAGAATAGAGGAAGTCAGTGCAAGATTCAGACATACTCAGATTGAGATGGAGTCAATGTGAAGGTCTGCAGGAGAGGAACCGTACATGCTACTGTGAACAGAGGGTACAACAGGAGAAAGGAGAAAACTTGAGGCATGGGGAGAGAGAACGGAAACGGGGAGGGAGAGAGAGTGAGAGAGAATAATGCAAAGAGGTAGTGACAAGAAGGTAGGGATACTGAGAAGACACTCGCAGGGGGAAACAGCGTTTACAACGCTGTCTCCACAACGCGGTAACTTTACAATGCAGTCGTTACAACGACCGCGTTGTTACCACGCGTGCCATTACATCGCAAGTCGTATCCACGACTTGCTGTAGGGGGCGTGCAACACCAGGGAATGTGTTGGATTTTAAATCCAGCACCTTCCCTGCTGTTTCACAAACTGGAGTAGGAATAGTAATTAATAGTATTCCTAAGTCCAGCACGCCTCCTACAGCTAGTCGTTGATACAACTTGCGATGTAATGGTACGCGTGGTAACAATGCGGTCGTTGTAACGACCGCGTTGTAAAGGCATGCATTATAAACACATGCGTTGCAACGCCACATATTCCTCGCAGGCAATAACGGCTGTTAATTACCTTGCCTGTAGTTATGGACTCAAGCTTCAGGTGAGGGCACATTAAAAAGGGGATGGGTGTAATTAACAACCATTGAAGCCTTACAGTTAAGGGCAACAAGGCTAGTAGCACAACTGCCCAACATAGGGAGGGCTGTGGATTCAGGTACACCTAAACACATACATTCAGTGACTCTACTGATTGAATGATTAGAACACCTCTAAAAGACAATGACACAACTGTCATTATAGTTCTCAGGTCCTGGAATAATTTTTCTAGCTAATCCCAAAATGAAGCTATGCATTCTAAAGTGTTGTAACGTAACCCAGTGCTTTTCTTTGGGAGAACCAGCCTTGCCCTGGAAAAAAACGACTTCAGAGATTGTTCACTGCCAGGACATGTAAAACTTAAGTACACTTCCTACTTTTTAATCACTATGCACCCTGCCCTATTGGTATATAAGCCTACTTTAGGGGTGACCCTATAAAAAGGAAGGTTGAGGCCTAGCAAAGGAGTTATTCTGCCAGGTTCAATTGGCAGTTTTAAAACTGCTCTGCTAGGCTGCTGTTGCAGGCCGAGAGTTATGATGTATATGGCCACTTTAGTGGTGGCACAACAAGTGCTGCAGGCCACTAGTGACACTTCACTTACAGTCCCTGTGTACACAGGTGCCATATACTAGGGACTTATAGATAACTTAACTGAGCTAGTCAGGTTTTTCAACCAAATCAACAAGTTTCAGGGGTCAGAGAATATGCACTGGGGCCTGGTTAGCAGGGTGCTAGTGTACCGAGTCCAAACATCATAATCATCAACCGAACAAATTGTGGGGATCATGCAAAAAGAGGCATTTTCTTACAATAGTTATCTAATTAACCCAGCTATGTTCCAAGATAGGATCCCCAGGCAATGATCTCTGAAACCAAATTTTCATTAGGAGCAATGATTTGCTTCCTGCATTATAGAGGACATAATCCAACTGCCATCTAACAATGCATTAGTGGGACTAAATCCCTCTTCCCAGGTAATTTGGTCCCTTTCTTTATCTTGGTATTTTAGTATTCACGATAATTATCAAATTAACTTTTACTTTATTCTCCAGACCCACTGAACCTTGTATCTTTAAAAGACTCCTAATTTTTAGGTTTGTTCATATTTCGTGTTTCATAATTAAAACTAAGCATCTTAGGATATTGTGACCACATTACCTTTTATAGTAAGACCTCTTGATTTTCCAGTGACTTTTTAAGGATCCATATTTTACTCAAAATTACCTCCCTAGTCTAGGTCACTCTGCTAACTTACCTCCCAGTCGTCACATCAATTTTAAATTGGATGTGTTCTGTGGCATTTGATTCTATAGTAAGATCATGGAAGATTATGGAAATAGGTTAAACGTCTCAATAAATGTAGCTGATTGAGAGCATCATGAGTTCCAGCAGAAATATATGAAAGGATAAAATCTAATTCTAAGGTCTGAGTCTCCCTATTCTTTCCCAGCAGAGGATAATTTTACCTCAGGATCTTGAGGACTGCTCCAAACCAATCTCCTCACTCCTCAGTTTGGTGGCCAATTTAGCTATATTTGAGTCACAGAGATAGTGGGTGAGTCAATGGCTGATGTATGCCTTTTATTATGCTGGATGGTTGTTCTTTGCTGAGCCATCTTGATAAATTAATTCTGGATGCCAAGAAGGAACTTCAGCAACCTTGATTAACTTTATTCTATCCCTATTGACTTGTAACATCTGACAACCTTTTTAACTACTTTGTCCCTACTTCTTGTCCTTAACAAAGCTTCCTTAACCTCTGTAATTGAATTATCGTCTCTAACGTCAACCTGATTGTCGCTTAGCTTGTTTGTTTGCTCAGGCTTGGAGATAGGCTTGGCTTCAATTCCATTGTTATTTTTATTAACAACTGGATATGATCTAGGTGGTTCACTAGAAATTAACCTATTTCAATCCAAGACATTTTAACCTTTCTTAATTTTTCAATTTTGTTTTCCTATGATGAATTACAAAATGATCCTTGTCCATGTTCTTATTGTCATTACCATGCTCACTTTTTGAGTCCACTTACCGCTTACTAGTCCTTCTTTCATTTTCTATTATTACCACTTTACCAGGAGGCTCTTAATCTAAAGAGCTGATTGAAGCCTTTACAATCCCAATTGCCCCTCTACTCCATTTTCTATGTCTTTGGTTAAATCTGGACAATTAGGGGGTACTTTCAGAGTTGAAACAAAAATGCCAATTGTCTAGTGGCCTTTCTGTCCCCCGCCATCCTGGGGTAAAGATTGGAATAAATTCCCTCAATCTGCCTGCCAGAAAGACTACTGGACACTGCAGGGGTGGGGCTAAGCCCGATGCCTGATTAGGCCGCTGCCCATATTTTTTTGATAAAAAAAATATTCCCGATTGTCTAGTGGGATTTCTGCACAGGGGGAGGGCAGAGTAAGGGTTAGGCATGATGCCTGGATGGGCCACCCCATCCCTTCTTCTCTTTTAAAAAAAATATTTTCCTGGGGTCTACGTGGGCTTTGTGCACTGAGGGATAGCAGATTTAGGGTAAATGCTCCAAACTGCCCTCCAAGGGCCTGATTCACAGAACTAACTTACATCAAAAACGTAAAGTTAGTACTTTCGGTATTCACAGAATACACTTACCACAACTAACTTTATGTCCGCTCTCGGGCCGGAGATTCCGGCCCGGTGGCGGAGATTTCGGCCCTGTGGCGGAATTTCCGCCTCCGGGCCGGAATCTCGTTATTGGCCGGAATCTCCGCCTCGGGCCGAATACCCGCATTTAGGCCGTTTGAGCATTGCAAGTGCCATGAAACGGCCTAAATGCGGGTATTCGGCCCGGAGGCGGAGATTCCGGCACATACGGAGATTCCGGCCCGGAGGCGGAAATTCGCTTCAGGGCCGGAATCTCCGCTACGGGGCCGGAATCTCCGGCCCGAGAGCGGACATAAAGTTAGTTGTGGTAAGTGTATTCTGTGAATACCGAAAAGTACTAACTTTACGTTTTTGACGTAAGTTAGTTCTGTGAATCAGGCCCCAAGAGTGCAGAAGGATCGTTTTGGCCATTTAGGGATGTGGATCAGGCACAATATCTAAAAAGGAAATCCATGGTGTCTGGGTGGGTTTTCTGCCCAAAGGGAGGCAGATTGAGGGTAAAACACCAATTTGACCCCAGGGAGACATAAAGACTGTTGTGGTTCTTTAGGAGTGGGTTTCAAGCCAAATGCTTGGGCAAACCAACCCCACCGTCTTTTGTTTTTAAAAACAAAAATTCCCAGGTGTTTAAGTGTGCTTTCTGCCCCCCCTCCTCTCCCGCCGAGACAGATTGGGGTAAACTTCCCAATTGGAGGAGTCCGACTGATTATAAGCTATATACAAGACATCTGGATACACACCTTTTGGATTGTGTGGAGGTCAAAAGTTACCCTCCTATGTGTGTATGTTACTATCTCCTATACGGATTGCATATGAATTGTTGTTTTTCGCAACCGCTATTAGACTGTATGGGTAGGAAGGAACCTTGAAATATTGATGATTATTATATCACTGTTATTGTTATTTGTTGGATGTGTTGAAGAAAATATAAAACTCTGGTTTGAAAACCAACTTGGGGCAGAATTGTGAATGTTCAATTAATTAAGTAACAGGTCTGGGGACTGAGCGCCCATATGTAGGGACTAATTCATTGTTGTCTCTACAAAAATTATTTGGATCCTTTCCCACACATCTCTTTTTGTGTCTGTTCCCCCCAGCTTGGGGCAGAAAAACTGTTGAGGCCCTTTGGGAGTAGGTTTAAGGACCGATGGCAGGATGGGTGGCCCACACCCCTGCTTTTTTCATGTCCCGGGTTTACTTTTGAGAAAAAATACTTCTAGTGTAAGCACCAGAATGATTTCCCCCCCTAGTGCAGAGGATGAGATGTTCAGGTCCTCTGCACTAGGAATGTACTGCGGAGGATATGAATTTCGTTCTTCACAATAGAAGGGTACCTTTACATATGCACCTATCTTCAGTCACGCTCATGTTCATTTACCTTTCATCGTGGATGCCGATACATCATCTTCTGCTACTGGAGCAGTGTAATATGAAAGACACTCACAAATTGAAGCTCTTCTTCCTGTTGTGTTCTACTATGCAACCCTGTCTAGCATGGAAAGAAATTAGACTGTTTATGATCAAGAACTATCAGCTACTAAGGCCGCTTTTGCATATTAGCGCACATCTCAAATAAGCTTGTCATGAATTTATGGTATGGATAGATAGAGAAGAATTTATTATACTTCAAATCCATGAAGCATGCTGTGCCCGGTTGTAATAATTCTACTCCACCCCAGCTTCCATTACAAGATCACTTATACACCTAGAAATAGTAGTGAGAAGGCAGAAATATCTACATTCCCGCTCATATGCCTTCAGTTCCCATTCAACATACACCCACCTCCACCTACCACTCCAAAATGTCCTTTCCTCAAATGCCTCCTGTCCTTTTCCTCCACTGCCCCCATAACCTCCACTTCTACCCTTGTCCATGACATGACCAAGTTATTCCCACTCTTCCCTGTGCTTCCACAATCCCTCGCCTCTCTTTGCAGAAATTCTGTATCTCTCTTTTTCTCCTTTTCATCCACCTCCAAATTCCCCTGTGAACTCCTCCTCGTTACCACTGCTCCATTCCCCTGCACAGCACCTGGCTTCCCAGCCTAGAGTCGAGGCCCAGCCCTCTCTCTTTGGCCACACCCTCCCACCCCTTCCCTGACATCACCAGATCACTGGAGGCTGTCCATGCAGTGGTCAGTTGTGCTGCATCCCGATAGATGGGTGCCACCTCTAGGCCTCCCCCACTCACTGCATCACAACTCCTTCTTCTACGGCCACCACCAACCCTGAAGTTTGCTGCTCCGTGTGGCAAGCCTCCCAATATAGGTCTATCTGCTACAGCCTGGATCAGAGGCACTGGTAAGGCCATGCACTCCTTCTCCCCCTTCGTTGCCTCAGGGCCTTCTCTCTCAAATGTGTGCCCTGCTTGCCACTGCTGAGAGTGCAGCAGGGCACTTTTGACTATCCTCACCCCCAGCACCCCTGTCCCTCACCAACCTCCGCGGCAGCCCCATCCTTGAAGGCCACGCCACCATGGATGCCCCTGCTGAACTTTTTGCCCCTTCCATCCTCACCCCAGCCTCTCCTTTTTTTTCACAACAGATTTTATTGTTGACAGACATAAGAGCCCTGGCGACACCAGGGTAACACATTGTAAGAGTATCATGGCAGTGGTAAAGATGTCAACTTTTACAATATACAGTTGTCGCAAATTGGAATGTGCAAACATCTGAATTAAGCTCAACCAAACATTTGAAACAAGGAACATCAGTGCCACAAAGTCCGTATTCATGTTATCGTACAAAATCTCTGATCGTGATATTTGGGTCTGTTGGAATGGAAAATGTTTGTAGTCGACTTCCCCTTGCATTGTACTATTTAAGTTAGCATTTGCGGCACCATTTTGCATTCAGCCGCTATTTTGTACCATGACTGAAACCAAGCTTCTGTCTCATTCTGTTTGCCTCAGCAGAAAGCAGCCTTAATGATTTTTTATTTCTCCAATGTTGAGCTTTTGCTGCACTAATGAATAGACTGTCTTGTCATTACATACCTTTCCCGTTAGATAGGCCTGCTCCCACCCTTAGAGTGGCGGGCACGGGCAGAATAACCTTGGAACTGAGATAGCATGTACCCGGTCTTAGGATTGTAGCTCATCCTTCTGTGTCTCCTTTGTTCAACAGCTACTAACTGGAAAATTCCAGTCTGGGCGTGTCTTTAGGGGTACTGGAAATGTATATCATGTATCTCCATGTTGGGGGGAGTCAGTCCCTCTGCAGCAATCCAAGGTGGCTGGTCAGACTGGACTCCACTCGAGTGTATGACTAATAAATAACTTTGGTTAGTATTCTCTACTGTCTGACCGACTCTTCATTTTGTTTGGAAGGCTGAGAGGTGGTCGCGAGTGACCCGGGTGACCCTGTTCCGGTCACTTCCATCAGGTACAGACATAGTTATTATCGGTGTTGGTACCCAGTATTAAATCTTTATGAAAGATCCTCATTGTGTAGTGTAGGGGGGATAGGTTCAAGATACAGACCCCGATAATCCGCCCACCGCTTCCATATCTTCGGGTGTTTCTGGGGGCATCCCCGAGCCTTAAAATTGGTAAAGTCGAGGTCCCGTTTCCAGGCTCCCACAGATGGCGGGGAGGCCGCCTTCCAAGCCATAGCGATGCCCCGCTTAGCCAGAGTAACACCCAGATATAACAAATGTCATTTGTCACTATTACCGCCAATTCCCTCTGCAATATGGAGCATGACCAAACGTGGCGACCGTGGAATGTCTCACCCCAACACCTCAGAGAGACAGGTCAGCACCCCACGCCAAAACCTCAACAGGGCAGTGCATTCCCATACCGTGTGAAGGAGAGTGCCCTCGGCCATTCCGCAGCGCAGACACAGGGGGGATGCAATCATTCCGGCTCGCCAAAGCCTATAGCGGGTGAAGTATACCCGATGGAGGTATTTCAATTGTATAAGACGAAGGCGCGCAGCAATGGCTGTGCCGCGTGGGGACTCAAGAGCCTCAACCCAGTCGTCCTCATCTAGTGGACCTAAATCTTTCTGCCAGGCGTCCCTAGTCTTGTTAAGTGTGGTGTGACTGTTGGTGATCAATGTGCAATATATTGCTGTAATTTTGTGCACACCCATTTCTCCCATGAACACCTTGGCCTCAATGGGGTTGAAGTCGGGAATATTGTCTTGTCGTGTTAGATAGGGGGAGAATGCGTGGCGGAATTGTAGGTATCTGTAGAATTGCCACCAGCGCATGTGGAAATCAGACTGTAGCTCCTAGAAGGATTTCAGGACCTGACCTTGGAGGACCGCTTCAACTGTTGAGATACCGATGGCATCCCAGCCCACGAAACCCTGCAGCTCGGACAGTTGTGGTAGGAAGCCATTGCGCCAGAGAGGAGTCTCTTTAGTCAGTCTGCCCCACCATCCCATCCTGCGCAGCACCTGTTGCCATGTCACAAAGACCGTTCTAGTTGCGGGCGGCAGCGATTTAAGTGTCGCGCTAGAGTATAGAATTGTGTGTAGTGATTTAGTATCCATTAGCCAGCGCTCGACGGCGTAGGCAGGTTCACGTCTATCGCCATACCACCAGTCGTTTAAGATGATGAGGTGTGAAGCGGCATGGTATGCCTGGACGTCCGGAGTCGCAAGACCCCCACAATATGTGGACTGGAAGTACGTTCTTAGTGCGACACGCACGGAGCCCCCACCACAGAGGAAGTGACTAAGGACCGCATCAAACTGTCTGAACCATGCATGCAATATTGGGTTGGGGTGGCTCTGGAGTTGATAGAGGAGACGGAGCAGAGAGACCATTTTAAAAATGGCCGATCTACCGAAGAGTGATAAAGTGTGACCAGGAGCGCACCTTTTCTTTAACCTGGATCAATAAGGGGGCCAGATTCTTGTTCCAGGAGGCGGATTGAGATGCCGACAGGAACACCCCAAGATACTTAAATCCGTCCGGAACCACCGTCACCTCGCTCGTCCAAGCCCCGAGCTGAACTCTCCCCCCAGAGGCCACAAAAAAGATTTGCAGGCGTTCATATAGAGGCCGAAGTTTTTGCCAAAGATTTGCATTATCCGAAGCAGTCGTGGGCTGGATCTATTTGGGCGCGTTAAGAAAAATAATATGTTGTCTGCGTTAAGCGATATACGGTCAGAGACCTCACGCGACCACTCAAAGCCATAAACCTGGGCATTCATTCTCACCCATGCCGCGTGTGGCTCCATGGCGAGTGCGAAAAGGTAGGGAGACAGAGGGCATCCCTGTCAGGTACCCGAACCGAAGCGGTAATGTCTGTGTATAAGAGGCAAATGTATTTAGTAAGTCGGGGCCAATATTAAGGCGGCTCAGAAGTGGAAAGAGGTAGGTTCAGCTAAGGGAATCAAAGGTCTTGTCAATATCTGCGAGTAGGAGCGCAGTGACTCATCCAGCGGATCCACTGAGGCGATAGCGTTATGTGTACGATTGATGTTATATCGGGTGGCACGACCGGGCATAAAGCCAGCTTGGTCTGGATGAATTAGCGCTGTTACATGTGGGACAATGTAGTTCGCAATGATTTTAGCTAGAAGTTTCGCCTCAACATTAAGTAAGGATGTCGGTCTATATGAGGTATGCAGTTCTGGGGACCGGCCCAGTTTTAAGAAAATCACTGTTTCGGCGTGACGCCAATCAGCTGGGAGATGACCTTCATCTGCCGCCGCGTGAAGCGCTGCTAAGTAATGGGCTGACAGTTGAGATGGGTACTTCTTATAGAACTCGCAAGGGAATCCGTTCGGGCCCAGTGCCTTGCCCGAGCTCATGTCAGCGAGGGCACTTTGAATCTCCTCGGTCGAGACTGGGACATCCAGGTCATCCCGCACCGAGTCTGACAGGGACCTCGGGGGCAGATCAGCCAGAAACCGGTCAATGGTGGCCTCCGGGAGGATCTCCCGTGGGGCGTATAAATCTACGAAGTAGTCAGCAAAGCTGGTTGCGATTCGTGCAGGGTCTGTGAGTACCTCGCCCGCAGGGCCAAGAACTTCGGAGAGAGTCATGGGTCGGAGCGTCTGCTAGCATAGGCAGTGTAGAAGGGCGCTGGACTTGTCCGCCCACTGATATATCCGGCTACGGGTAGCAAGCCAATACGTTTTTGCTTCGTCCAACAGGTCGCTAGCGTACAGCTGTTGTGTCATGCAGAGTTGACGGCGGATCGTGCCACTATCCTCATCCCTACTCCTAGGCTTTAGGTCGATGATTTGGGCCTCAGTGCGTATCAATTTTTCACGGCGTTGCTTACATCGTGAAGTGCAAATGATCTGACAAGCCCCGGGGCAATATCTCTACTGTCTCAATTTTGTGGATGTGGGGAGCAGAGATGAATATACAATCAAGGCGAGAGAACGAGTCATGAGTACTCGAGAAGTATGTGTATCCTTTCTCAGTCGGGTGTAGTTTCCGCCAGGTATCAACCCATCCCATCCCCTGGGCTAATGTCTGGAGTTTCGATTCGCGCACGTCAGCCCGCCGTCCTGTACTACGCCATCTGTCCGTCAAGGGGCACATTAAGTTGTTCCAGTCTCCCCCTGCTATCATCAGACTGCGGAATCTCCGCCCAAAAGGACGTCAAGCGCTCCACCAAGTTCCACGCCAAAGGTGGGGGGGCATACACACTAACTAGAGTAAGGCGCCTACCATATAATGTGCCCGTCACCACTGTATATCTGCCCTGGAGGTCTGACCAGGTCTTATCATGAACAAATGGTACCCTGTGATGGATTAGTATCGCAACTCCCTGAGAGCTCCTAGTGAAGCCAGAATGGAAGGTCTGTACAAAACCAAAGCGCGCGAGACATGGTGTCTTGTTGCCCAACAGGTGAGTTTCCTGTAGCATTAGGATATCTGTTTTGTAGCGCTTGGCCTGACGGAGTATGGCCCCCCTTTTGATCTTGTCCAGCAGGCCACAGACATTCCAGCTAGTAATATTCAATCGCCGCGCCTGGGTTTCTGTCATGTCGGGTGTCTGACGTGTACGGAGGCTAGCATGTGGGTAACATGATACGATCGGACTCTATACAGGAGATAAATGATTGTGGCACTGAAAATCAACATAAACTTCCCATTAAACCCCCCCACCCTCCCTCCCCCCAATACCTCAACAGTTTTGAAGCATCTGTCGTGGCATGATGAGCGTCCTGCCCGCAACGGGGGGTAGGATCCACTCCCAGCCAATAGATCCCCAATGAACATCCCTTGTACATTAAACCATCTTCGGAACCACTGAAATGTACTTGTATGTGTAGCCCAGGTTTTATCAGCCATCTAGGTTGGTATATCCTATATAAGATTCTGCCAGCATGAGTTAGGATGGTGTAGTAGTTTGTTGACCCTCCATTACACGTCTGCAAGAGTTACTGTGAGTCTTGGACCTTCTCTTAGAGCGTGACCGGCGTTGTTGTTTCCCACTGACCCTGGGAAAGTCCCGGCCGGGACCTCCCGATGAGGTGTCTGAGTCTATTCCAGGGGGAGCATGGGGCTTCAGTTTCACTGATTCGTCTGTCCAGCTGAACACCTCTTCTGGTGACTCGAAGAAGTAAGTCTGTGATTGGTAGGAGACACGCAGGCGGGCTGGAAATAGTAGGGAATATTGAATTTTCAGGCCCCGCAGATGGGCCTTTGCCTTGGCAAATGATTGTCGGCGCTGTTGGACCACTTTGGTGCAGTCTGGGAAGATCATGATGGGTTGAGAAGCGTAGGTAAGGACCCCCTTCAGCCTAGCGTGTTGGACAATCACGTCTCTGTCCTTATAATTAAGGAATCGGGCAATAATTAGACGGGGACGTGCCCCGGGCGGTGGTTTCTGCAGCAGAGCACGATGTGCACGTTCAATTATAAAGCATGTAGACAAGGAGTCAGCTGGGAGCCATTCTGTGAGCCATTTGGTAAGGAAATCGACAGTATTGTTGTTCTCACAGCCCTCAGGGAACCCCACAAATCGGAGGTTATTCCTTCGAGTACGGCCTTCCGCGTCTTCCACTCTCGCTGCCAGGCCACGCGTCAGTGACTCCAAGCTGGACATCTTCTTTTGAAGGGTGCTCACTGTATCTTCAGTTGTAGAGATCCACGATTCCGTTTCGGTAATCCTCTGTACCGCATTGCGAAGGTCCTGCCGAAGGAGCATAACGTCCGAACCGACCGCACCGATTTTAGCTTCCAGCGCATCCCAGGACTGGGTGATAGCCGCCAGCAGCACAGCATTATCGGGGATAGTAGTCGCCACATTCTCGGGGCCAGGTAGTTGGGCCCCTACGCCGGTGTACTTGTTGTTAGAACTGGGGGTCTCTAGTTGGCAATGGTATACACCTTTGACCAAATAGGGACCCTTGCTTCTAAGTCAGGGAAAGGGGATTACACTCCTGGATAACCCCCTTGGTAACTTGGCACAAGCAGACAGGCTTATCTCAGAGGCAGTGTGTTAAGCATTTGTGAACACATACAGTAATACAGTGAAAACACTACAGATGGACACCACACAGGTTTTATAAAAATAAGTATTCTTTATATAGACTTAACACAAGACCACAAACGACAAAAATCCACAATACTGTACTCAAAATAGACTTAAAGATGGTAGAAGTAATTCAAAAATAGGTTATTCACTTAAAAACAGGCTTTAGCAACAGATAACCCCAACTGGAGTTATCACGACGTCAAGGTCAAAGAAATTCCAAAATACGGCGCCGACCGCGAGGTGCGCGGCGTCGGGCCCGGAGTCAAAACAGACCCACACCGAACAGTACCTTGGAAAAGCGAAAAGAAAGACAGTTCACGGCGTCGGGGAGATGCGGCGTCGTTGGCGCTGGGTGGCGTTGGTTCCTTGCTTCGGGGGAGGCGATGCGTCGGGTCGTCGATGCTTGCGCAAAGCAGGGGATGCGTCTGTTCCTTACCGGAGAGGAGGTGACGTCGCGATGGCGCCGAAACCACGGTTCCGTAAGAGGTCATGATGTCGATGGATTCTTGACCACCCACGTCGAGAATCGGCTCCCCGATGATGTCGGCTTTGGAGTCGATGCGGCGCAGCAGCAGGCATTGGGCCTACGTCGCAAGTCGGAGCAGCGCTCACGGCTTATGGCAGGTTATGATGTCGCTCGCTGGCGTCGATGTGGCACGGCGGCCGGCGTCGGGTCTACGTTGCAAGTCGGAGCAGCGCTCACGGCTTCGATGCAGATTACGGCGTCGCTCGCCGGCGTCGGTGTTGCAAATTCCCTCTGTAGCAGCCAGAACAGCAAGTTCCAGATACAGGCATACAGAAGGGGTGAAGTCTTTTGTATCCCTGAGACTTCAGACAGGAGGCAAGCTCAAATTCAAGCCCTTGGAGAAATATTCTGCAAGATGATGAAAGTTCCTTAAAAGTTCCTTCTCCTTTCCTTGGCAATGAAGAAACCACTGCAGGCCAACCCAGCAAACAGCACACTGGCAAAGGGGCAGTCCAAACTCCTGCAGCTTCCTTGGTTCTTCTCCTTGGCAAAGGTTCATCTTGATTTCCCAGAAGTGATCTAAAGTCTTGGGGTCTGGGCCCCAATTTTTATACTAGCAAATCCTTTGTCTCTGAAGGCAGAGGGTCCTGTACCTATTCCAAACCAAGTCTGGGTGCATTCTGCCAGTGCACACTTTCTTCCTTTGTCAGTGTGGGCCAGGGCCATCAGACGCACCACAGGAGGTGCAGCCAAGATTGTGGAAGGCAGGCACAGCTCTATTCAGGCCCAGGTGCTACTCCTCCCACCACTTCCAATGCAGATAGGTCTATTCAGCCTAGGCTGACTCACCCTGTCTTCTGGAGCCACCCCCGGCCCTGTCACTCACAAACCAGACATGCAATACACAACCTAGCAGAGGCAGGCTGGATGGTTAGGTAAGAAAATACCTACTTTCTAAAAGTGGTATTTTCAAACACAGAATGTTAAAACCAACTTCACTAAAATATGTATTTTATCATTCTGAGTTCAGGCATACTAAACTCGAATTTCTACCATGTTCCCTGGGTCAGTTAGGATTATAAGATGTTATAATCAAACTGCCAATTCTGGCCTATGGGGACAGGTAGCCTTGCAATAGTGAAAAACAAAATAGGCTGTAATTCACTATCAGGTCATGCCACACACATCAGGGCATGACCTACCTTTTACATACAATGCACCCTGCCATAGGGCCTACCTTAGGGGTGTCTGATATGTAGAAAAGGGAAGGTTTAGGGACTGGCAAGTGGGTGCACTTGCCAAGTCGACATGGCAGTCCCAGACTGCACATAGGCTCTGCAATGGCAGGCCTGAGTTACACTTTACAGGCTGCTTCTGCGGGTGGCACAATCAGTGCTGCAAGCCCACCAGCAGCATTTGATTTACAGGCCCTGGGCACACATGGTGCACTATACTAAGGTCTGACAAGTAAATCAAATAATCCAATCATGGAGTCACTAATCAATACATGAATTTACAATAGGGAGCACTTGCACTGTGGCACTGAATAGCAGTGGCACAGTGCCCAAAGCATCTAAACCAGCAAAACATATCAAAAACAGAGGAGACAACAGCGAAAAATGGAAGGGAGACTCACGCCAATGGAACCAGGTCTAACACGTGTCCCCTCCAGCTGAAATGTGGGGAGAACTACCCTTCCCCTTGGGAGTTCTCTTCACTAAGGCGGAAAAATCTGGACAGACCATCAGCATTGGCGTGTTCTGTACCAGGGCGGTGTTCCACTGTGAAGTCCATCCCCTGTAGGGAAATGGACCACCTCAACAACTTTGGATTCTCACCCCTCATCTGCATCAACCATCTGAGGGGCCTGTGGTCTGTCTGAACCCGAAAGTGAGTCCCAAACAGGTATGGTCTCAACTTCTTCAGTGCCCAGACCACAGCAAATGCCTCACGCTCAATTGCACTCCACCTCTGTTCCCGTGGAAGTAACCTCCTACTGATGAAGGCTACAGGTTGGTCTAGGCCCTCCTCATTAATCTGTGATAGAACAGCCCCCACACCATGCTCTGAAGCGTCTGTTTGGACAATGAATTCCTTTGAGAAGTTGGGCGCCTGAAGCACGGGTGCTGTGCACATGGCAGTCTTCAGGGCGTCAAAAGCCTTCTGACAGGTGTCAGTCCAGTTCACTTTCTTGGGCTGCTTCCTGGAAGTCAGCTCAGTCAAGGGTACAACATTGTTGCCATACCCCTTGACAAACCTCCTGTAGTACCCTGTGAGTCCTAAAAAGGCTCTCACCTGTGTCTGGGTCTTGGGGGGTTCCCATGCCAGGATGGTATCAATCTTGGGTTGTAGGGGCGTCACCTGGCCACTCCCCACCTGGTGCCCCAAGTACACCACGGAACCCTGCCCGATCTGGCACTTACTCGCCTTGATCGTGAGGCCTGCCTTCCGCAGTGCCATCAACACTTCCCAGAGGTGGCGCAGATGTTCTTCCCAACTGGCGCTGAACACTGCTATGTCATCCAGGTAGGCGGCACTGAAATCTTCCAGTCCAGCCAACACCTGGTTGACCAACCTCTGAAAGGTGGTAGGGGCATTCTTCATCCCAAAGGGCATAACCCGGAATTGGTAGTGCTCATCTGGTGTGGAGAATGCTGACCTCTCTTTGGCCCCATCAGTTAAGGCAATCTGCCAGTACCCAGACATTAAATCAAACGTACTGAGGTACCGGGCAGCCCCTAACCGATCAATGAGCTCATCAGCTCTGGGGATGAGGTGTGCGTCAGTCCTGGTGACCTAATTGAGACCTCGGTAGTCCACACAGAACCGGAGTTCGGGTGTGGCCCCAGGCACGGCAGCTTTTGGGACCAAGACCACTGGGCTGGCCCAAGGGCTGTTAGAGGACTCAACCACCCCTAAGGCAAACATCTTGGAGACCTCCTCCTCCTTGATGTGAGCTCTGACCCTGTCAGTCACTCTGTAAGCCTTGTGCTTCACAGGAGGACTGTCGCCAGTGTCCACATCATGGACGCACCACTCAGTGACACCAGGAACCAGGGAGAACAAATCAGAGAATTGTCCCAAAAGTTGGTGACAATCTTGCTGCTGTTCAGGGGCCAGCGTGGCAGAGAGGCTGACACCATCTGCTGACCCATCTTGCTCTGTTGCAGACAGGAGGTCAGGAAGAGGCTCAGTCTCCTCCTCCATTCCATCATCTGTTGCTAGGAGCATGCCCACTTCGGACCTTTCTAAGTGGGGCTTCAGGCGGTTAACATGCAGGATCCGCAAAGGGTTCCTAGGAGACCGCAAGTTCACCAGGTAGGTGACATCACTCTTGCACTCCACCACCTCAAATGGTCCGGTCCACCTGTCCTGGAGCGCACAGGGCTCTACAGGGGCCATGACCCAAACTTTCTGACCAGGTTGAAGCTCAATCAGAGTGGCATTCTGATCGTACCACCGCTTCATTTCCTCCTGGCTGGCTTCCAGATTCGCCTGAGCGAGTTGTCTGAATCGCCTGGTCTGGTTCCTGAAGGCCAGCATGTAACTGTATACATCCTGGGGAGGTTTCCTGGGAGATTGCTCCCAGCCTTCCTTGACCAGACTCAAAGGTCCTCTTACCGGGTGACCATACAGCAGTTCAAAGGGACTGAACCCTAAGGACTTCTGTGGCACCTCACAGTAAGCAAAAAGTAGGCATGGCAAGAGGACGTCCCACTTACGCCTCATAGGTTCTTCAAGACCCATAATCATGCCTTTGAGGGTCCGGTTGAATCTCTCAACCAGCCCATTACCTTGGGGGTGGTAAGGAGTGGTGAACTTATAGGTAACACCGCACTCCTGCCACAGGGACTTCATATAATTGGATATGAAGTTTGTACCTCGGTCTGACACCACCTCTCTGGGGAACCCCACATGGGAGAAAATCCCCATCAGTGCACGTCCCACCACAGGGGGCGTCACTGTCTTGAGAGGGATGGCTTCCGGGTACCGGGTAGCATGGTCCACCAAGACCAGGATAAACCTGTTGCCCATGGCTGTCTTGGGGTCCAGTGGCCCCACAATGTCAATGCCTACCCGTTCAAAGGGGGTACTGACTACAGGGAAAGGTTGGAGAGGAGCCTTGTGCTTCCTTCCACTTTTCCCACTTACCTGGCAAGTTGGACAAGTCCTACAATGAGTATCTGAACTCTTGCGCATCTGGGGCCAATAAAAGTGGGTGACAAGCCTCTCAAAGGTCTTGTCCTGCCCCAGATGTCCAGCTAAAGGTACATCATGAGTCAAACCCAGTAGGAAGGCTCTGAAGCGCTGGGGTACCACCAGCACACGGGCTGACCCATAATCAGCAACCTTAGGCTCGCTATACAGGAGGTCGTTCTCCCAGTAGATCCAATGTGATCCAGACTGATCACCTGCTGCCTGGTTTGCGGCCTGTTGCCGCAAACCCACAAGAGAAGGGCACTTCTTCTGCTCCTCACAAAATTCCTCCCTGGAGGGGCCCCCTTCCTGCTGCCAATGGGTCAGCTCAGGCAGGTCCCCCAGTTCGGCCCCTTGTTCCCCTGTAGGTTTCAGGGCATCCCCCTCAAGGTCTGCCTCCTCCTGGACCGTGGGAACTATGGGGGCCGGTTTCCTGTGCCCCCTACCTCTTCTCTTTAAGGCAGGGGTCTGGTCCATATTTTCAGGCTCCAGAACCTCTTGAACACCCCTACTGGCTGCCATAGACCGAGTGGTCACACACGCCCACTCAGGCAGACCCAACATCTCCAAATGAGACCTTCTCTCCACCTTAGCCCAAGGGGAGTTCTCTAAATCATTGCCCAACAGACAATCAACAGGCATGGCTGGCCTCACAGCTACTTGAAGAGTACCTGAGACCCCCCCCACTCAAAGGGAACTTGAGCCACCTCACACTGGCTCTGCAGAGTTGTCCGCGGCAACTACAGGGAAGAACGCATGGGGATAACCTGCTCTTTGGACACCAGCCGGCAACTGACAGCTGTCACACTAGCCCCGGTGTCTCTTAGAGCTTCCACCCTATGGCCATTGATGGTCACCCACTGCCTGTACTTCTTAGTGTTATCAGGCAGCTGGGTCTTAGGGACCATCTCAAAGTCTCCTAAAGAGACAAGGGACATCTCTGCGGGACCCCACCCACCTTGGACACCCATCTCCCCCCCCCCAGGGCTACACTGGCCATCTGACGGGGTGGTGCACGAGGTGGTGCCTTGGAATCCCTCATGGGACACTGTGCATCATACCAACGGTGGCCCACTTGACCACACGTAAAGCACTTAGAGGGGCCCCTGTGAACAGGTTTACTTGTCGGGGCCTCTTGCTTTTTCTCAGGGGGAGGCTGGGAACCCTTCCCTTGGTTCCCTTGGTAATTACTTTGGGGCCCTTTCTGGAACTCCCTCTGTTTACCCTTGTCCCCCCACTCTTCTGCTGGGGACCCTGCCCACCTTTGGCAAAGTCTCCCACGTGACCCTTGTGGACCCGGGTGCTGACCCAGCGGTCCGCCTCCTCAGCAAGCTTCCTAGGGTTAGGTAACTTGCTATCAATAAGGTGCTGGCGTAGCTCTGGAAAACAATTAGCAGACAAGTGCTCCCATGCAAACAAATCATAGAGCGCTTCAAACGTATCCACTTTGCTACCCTACACCCAACCATCCATAGCTCTGCAAAAGAAAGACTGATATTCCACCCAGGTAGTTGCCTCCAGCTTCTTACAATACCTGAACCTCTGTCTATAGAGTTCTGGGGTCAAACCATACCTTGTCATCAGGGCTTCCTTCATGTGGGCATAAGACATCCTATTCTCACTGGGTAGGTCTAACAAGGTATCCCTCCCATCACTCACAAAGCGGCCCCACAACCCCGCTCCCCAATCCTTCTCAGGGACCCGGTGGGCCAACATTGCTATCTCATAGGCTGCAAACCACTGCCCAATATCTTCCTGTCTATGGAATTCTTTGATGACATCCTTGGGGATATGGACTCTGCCTTCTGCAGGCACAGATGGTGCGCTGCCACCAGAGGGATTGATTTCTAAGCTTTTTGCTTTGAGCTCTATCTTCCTCAACATTCTCTCATGTTCCAACCTCATTCTCTCTCTCTCCAAGGACAACCTGCCATTCTCTAGGTCCCTTTGACCCTCTATCTTGAGCCTGGCCATCTCCAGCTTGTGCAACCTATTTCTCTCCCTGTCTTCCAGCTCTCTTGGGGACAGGTCCTTGGAAAAGACGCTACTGCCAGGCGGGGACGGTACCCCTTCCCTGGCTGGAACCAATGGCCCATCCAGCTGCCCATCTGCATCCCCAACTGGCTCCACCACCGGTTCAGGAGTATTTCTTGCTTCCACCCAGGCCCTCAGCGCCTTTTGGTATTCATCCTTTTTGGCAATGCCTTGGGTAGCAACTTTTAATTTTTTGCAGAAGTGCTTTAGCTGTTTCACATTGTCGGATTCCAACCTCTCTTCCTCAAAATCTAGATCCATAGATGCAACGGATGCTGGTCTGCTCATGGCAGTAAGAATTGGCAGTTCTCAGAAAAAATAACAGTCCAAGGAAAGAAAAATTGTACCAAAAAAGTATGTGGTTGCGTTTGGTCTGCACTCACTAGTAGTGTACACCAATTACTGATATGAGTCACAAATGCAAGTCCAGAATCCTCACCGCTGACCACCAATGTTAGAACTGGGGGTCTCTAGTTGGCAATGGTATACACCTTTGACCAAATAGGGACCCTTGCTTCTAAGTCAGGGAAAGGGGCTTACACTCCTGGATAACCCCTGCTCACCCCCTTGGTAGCTTGGCACGAGCAGACAGTCTTATCTCAGAGGCAGTGTGTTAAGCATTTGTGAACACATACAGTAATACAGTGAAAACACTACAGATGGACACAACACAGGTTTTATAAAAATAAGTATTCTTTATATAGACTTAACACAAGACCACAAACGACAAAAATCCACAATACTGTACTCAAAATAGACTTAAAGATGGTAGAAGTAATTCAAAAATAGGTTATTCACTTAAAAACAGGCTTTAGCAACAGATAACCCCAACTGGAGTTATCACGATGTCAAGGTCGAAGAAATTCCAAAATACGGCGCCGACCGCGAGGTGCGCGGCGTCGGGCCCGGAGTCAAAACAGACCCACACAGAACAGTACCTGGAAAAGCGAAAACAAAGACAGTTCACGGAGTCGGGGAGGTACAGCGTCGTTGGCGCTGGGCGGCGTCTGTTCCTTGCTTCGGGGGAGGCGATGCGTCGGGTCCCTCGATGCTTGCGCAAAGCAGGGGATGTGTCTGTTCCTTACCGGAGAGGAGGTGACGTCGCGATGGCGCCGAAACCACGGTTCCGTACGAGGTCACGATGTCGATGGATTCTTGACCACCCACGTCGAGAATCGGCTCCGCGATGATGTCGGCTTCGGAGTCGATGCGGCGCAGCAGCAGGTGTCGGGCCTATGTCGCAAGTCGGAGCAGCGCTCACGGCTTATGGCAGGTTACGATGTCGCTCGCTGGCGTCGATGTGGCACGGCGGCCGGCGTCGGGTCTACGTTGCAAGTCGGAGCAGCGCTCACGGCTTCGATGCAGATTACGGCGTTGCTCGCCGGCGTCGGTGTTGCAAATTCCCTCTGTAGCAGCCAGAACAGCAAGTTCCAGATGCAGGCAAACAGAAGGGGTGAAGTCTTTTGTATCCCTGATACTTCAGACAGGAGGCAAGCTCAAATTCAAGCCCTTGGAGAAATATTCTGCAAGATGATGAAAGTTCCTTAAAAGTTCCTTCTCCTTTCCTTGGCAATGAAGAAACCACTGCAGGCCAATTCAGCAAACAGCACACTGGCAGAGGGGCAGTCCAAACTCCTGCAGCTTCCTTGGTTCTTCTCCTTGGCAAAGGTTCGTCTTGATTTCCCAGAAGTGATCTAAAATCTTGGGGTCTGGGCCCCAATATTTATACTAGCAAATCCTTTGTCTCTGAAGGCAGAGGGTCCTGTACCTAGTCCAAACCAGTTCTGGGTGCATTCTGCCAGTGCACACTTTCTTCCTTTGTCAGTGTGGGCCAGGGCCATCAGATGCACCACAGGAGGTGGAGCCAGCATTGTGGAAGGCAGGCACAGCTCTATTCAGGCCCAGGTGCTACTCCTCCCACCACTTCCAATGCAGGTAGGTCTATTCAGCCTAGGCTGACTCACCCTGTCTCCTGGAGCCACCCCCAGCCCCTGTCACTCACAAACCAGACATGCAATACACAACCTAGCAGAGGCAGGCTGGATGGTTAGGTAAGAAAATACCTACTTTCTAAAAGTGGTATTTTCAAACACAGAATGTTAAAACCAACTTCACTAAAAGATGTATTTTATCATTCTGAGTTCAGGCATACTAAACTCGAATTTCTACCATGTTCCCTGGGTCAGTTAGGATTATAAGATGTTATAATCAACTTGCCCATTCTGGCCTATGGGGACAGGTAGCCTTGCAATAGTGAAAAACGAAATCGGCTGTAATTCACTATCAGGTCATGCCACACACATCAGGGCATGACCTACCTTTTACATACAATGCACCCTGCCCTATGGCCTACCTTAGGGGTGTCTGATATGTAGAAAAAGGAAGGTTTAGGGACTGGCAAGTGGGTGCACTTGCCAAGTCGACATGGCAGTCCCAGACTGCACATAGGCTCTGCAATGGCAGGCCTGAGTTACACTTTACAGGCTGCTTCTGTGGGTGGCACAATCAGTGCTGCAAGCCCACCAGCAGCATTTGATTTACAGGCCCTGGGCACACATGGTGCACTATACTAAGGTCTGACAAGTAAATCAAATAATCCAATCATGGAGTCACTAATCAATACATGAATTTACAATAGGGAGCACTTGCACTGTGGCACTGAATAGCAGTGGCACAGTGCCCAAAGCATCTAAACCAGCAAAACATATCAAAAACAGAGGAGACAACAGCGAAAAATGGAAGGGAGACTCACGCCAATGGTACCAGGTCTAACACTTGTCCATCGTGGATTGTTTGGATGTGGCCCGATTGTTTATCTTTAGCCATTTTGTCCGGGCTTGAGGGAAGACGCTGCAAAGTATATGCCCTGGCAGGCCCAAAGTCGGGAAGCAACTGATGCGCTACTGGCACCGCCGAGTCTCGCCAATGTGCGCCCAGGGGCGGTGATTGGGGGAGGGTACCACACTCACAAGCCGCACCAGGGCCCAGCCTGGCCGCCTCCGCAAGTGAGGACCCCCCACTCCCCCCCTAATGGGTGTCTCCGGCTCCCGGCGACTGGTTACGACTGGTGTTACCGCCACTGATTATGGTATGCCCCAGTATTCCTCAGAATCGGGCAGGAAATCGCTGTTGGGCACTAGGCCGCAGAGCCACAAGGCCAATGGGGCACCCCACTCTATGAATGCACGGCGGCTCCAGGACAACCCGGGATTAAGGGAGGTGCCCCAGACCCCTCGCCTGGAAGCGACAGCGGGGGAAACAGCCAGGGGCCCAGTGGATCTCAGTCTCTGGGTCTGAATCGGGCTTCTCTGGTCTCACCAGCACTATTTCCTGGACCAGGACCGCACGCCACGGGCCGGGCCACACGGTCTCGCTCCAAGGCCGCTCAAGGATCGGGGTCTAGTGGGTATCGCGGTCCGGTATGACTGCCGAGCCCCATGGCGCCCAGCCCCCACCAGGGGTGTGCCCACGGCTCCAAAGCGACCCCAAAGCCGCCGGGCATCCATTGCCCCGGTTGGGTGGCAGGATGAGTGGCGGCGCGGCCCGGTCAAGGAACAACAGCCAGGCCCGCTAGGCCGCAACCATGCCGCGGCACGAGTAGGCCGTTGAAGTCCAATCCGGGTGCCGGCTGCAGATAGTCACTTCCTCGGGCCCACAGCCAGTACTGCTGCACAGTAGGGGGGGGCTCCCCAAGTCTCAGGGCCGCGCCGCGGTTCTTGCAGCTGCGCTCCAGTCGCACAGGTAGGCCCGTCACAGATCGGGACACTCGGCCTCACCCCACCGCCGCTCAGATGATCAGACCCCAAGAGGGGGGCACCGTGGTCCGACATGACCGCCGAGTTTGCGAGGCGTCCAGCATCCGCCAGGTAGGAGCACACGGCTCCGGGGTATCTCCCAGGCAGCCGGGTGGCCGCGGCTCAGCCCGGGCAGATAGTTCAGTGGCAGCGCAGTTCAGCCGGGGAGTGCCAGCCAGGCCCGAGCTCACTAGGCCGCATCCACGCCGCGGCCCATGTAGGCCACCGAGGCAAGGTCCGGGCACCGGCTACAGGGGGGTGGTATTCCGGGCCACGCCGTCAAGCGCAGCCCCCAGGGAGATCACTCGCGGACGGCTACACCAGAAGGCGACTCGCCAAGTCTTCAGGCCGCACAGCAGTCCCCAAACAGCGCGCCAGTCGCTCCGGAGGCCGGACACGTCCAGGCCGGCGCACCGGGCCCCAATCTGTCTGTGGCTACGGCCGCTCAGAGGTGTCAATCGGAGCCCGAAGGAGGCTTCCCGGCAGCTCCAAGGCTTCTCCGAGCCCTGCAGAGGGTCAGCTTAGCTGCAGGTGCATCGATGTGGCAGGATTAATGGAGGATTTCGGTGGGCTACAAGAGCTACTCTAAGGCGTGTCCGCCATGTTGGACCTCCAGGCCACGCCCCAGCCTCTCCTTTTTAGGTCTCGCCTGGTGTGAGCATGCAGTTGTGCCTGCGCTCTCGCTTGCCAGACTTGTGTTCAATAATGGGCTTGAAATCCGCCCATTGCTTACCATACATTGGCAACATTGTCGCTCTTCTTTACTGCCTTCTCATTGGGCAGCGCTTGCCATGTGGCACTTCCTTTTCTTTCCGTGGTGCACGGACCAAGTACAGATTAATTGGGTTTGATTAGTGCCTATCCGCTGGCCATCCACTGCTCGCACTATGATTCAGGTTTGATTTTGCAACTGTGACACAGTCCACGCTTGCCACGTCATATCTCTTTTTTTTTTTAGCTTATCTCCACCCCCTCCTTGTTTCTGCTCCATTCCCACCCACCCTCTGGTCCCTATTTCTTTTCTTCTAGTCCCTGTTTCTTCTTTCCCCTCCCAACAGAAAGGGAAAAAAGCACTATAAAGCGACCTCCAGTTTATAACACTTTTTTAAATCATCGTATTATCCACCCTCACCTGTTCCTCCGTTACCCACCCCTGCCCGATTGCCGAAGCTAATAGCTCGCCCATAGGTAAGACCTTTTAGCTTTGTCAGTGCTTGTTTTACTTTACTCTGAGGTGTAGAGAAGGTTAAAATGGCTGCAGCTACCTACCTCAGATGGCTTCCTAATTGAATGCCCCCGCTATGGAAATGGGTGCCTGGTTTGAGCAGGTCTTCCCTACCTACCTCTTGAAACACTAATGGGGTCTCCACTGCTGCACTAGATGTTACCCTTACCATGCTCGTCCAGTACCCAACCTGTCTCTTCCTACCTGCCTGACTTAAAACCTGCCAACCTACCCCCCCCCCCCTCACCTAATGTGCTGGCGTGCTATCGAACCTCAAAAGAGGACTGTTACCCTTGCTCACTGAAATTTACCATTGCCAGTCCCGCCCCCTTGATTTGATTTGATCTGGGATTTCTAAAGCGCGCAAATGCTCTTGGGCATCATAATGCTAGCATTATCCTGCGTACAAAGCTAAAACCAAAAAACGGGGAAACAAATAGAAACTATAAGGAAAGCGAAAACAGCCAAGATTTTAAGTGTTCCCACAAGCTACGAAAATTAGGCTGACATTTGAGATGCATGGGCAGTCTGTTCCAGATATGGCATGTGGAATACACAAAACATTGACTGCCACATGAAGCTTTCTTAATTCTTGGACCGATTATTGAACTTGAGGCAGCAGATGTGCAGAAATCGTTTTGGAGAGTACCACCAGAATTGTCTTTTGAGGTACTCCGGTCCAATTCCCAGCGAAGCTTTATGTGCCAGACACAGAGCCTTAAAGGCAACTCTTTTCCTAACTGGGTTCCAATAAAGCTCTGTCAAGGCGCCCGATACAGATGTAAACTTTGGTATTTTCTTGAGAAGGCGGCCGGCTGCACTGTGCAGCATCTGAAGCATATTTAACCACCACTGTTTAATGCCCAAAAAAGGGCATTACAGTAATTTAGCCTAGATAAGACTAAGGCGGTGACAACTGATTTTTCCATATCAAAGAGAATAAAGAGCAGCACATTCCTCAACATTCTTACCATGAAAAAACAAGACAAGGTCAATGTGTTGATCTGATGCACAAATGACAGCTCGGCTTCAAAGACTACCCCTAGGTTCCTTACTTTAGAAACTGGCAGGGGGAGGCCAGAGGGACTGAGGCCACCAGGATTGGTTCCAGAAAGAGGTATTTTTCCCAAAAAGGAGGACCTCTGTTTAAGAGTTTTATATGCAAAAAGAACAATTAATGGACAGAATGCAGAACAATGTCATACATTCACCCCAGTACAGAGATCTGGGCCTAAATCCATCGTTTTTTTGCTCACCATGCCATTCCAGTTTGGACCCAGCCATATGCAAATCAGTCTTGACCCTGCGCCCACTGGCTCACTGTGCCACTGGAATCAAGCTATCCTGGCTGAAGAGGGGTGAAACCCCGAAACCGGTCCTAGGATGCTTCTTTCCGTTCCAGGGAGGACCTGGCTTGGCAGTTCGGGCTGGACTGTTCCCATGAGGCACAGGGTCAAGACTGATTTGCATATGGCCAGGTCTAAACTGTGGTGGCATGGTGAGCAAAAGAATGATGGATTTAACCCAGATCTCTTGACTGGGGGTGAATGTTTTGATTTGTTCTGCATTCCGTCCATCAATTGTGTGTCTTTTGCTTTCTCGCCCTAAGTGTGCCAGGTATGCCCAGACGTGGGTCCTGGGCTCACTGTGCCACTGGAATCAAGCTATCCTGGCTGAAGAGGGTGAAACCCCGAAACCGATCCTAGGATGCTTGTTTCCGGTCCAGGGAGGACCTGGCTTGGCAGTTCGGGCTGGACTGTTCCCATGAGGCACAGGGTCAAGACTGATTTGCATATGGCCAGGTCTAAACTGGGGTGGCATGGTGAGCAAAAGAATGATGGATTTAACCCAGATCTCTTGACTGGGGGTGAATGTTTTGATTTGTTCTGCATTCCGTCCATCAATTGTGTGTCTTTTGCTTTCTCACCCTAAGAGTTTTATATGGCACGAACTAGACCCGAGGATATCAGATATCAGAGCGCTTTACATGAGCACCAGTTTCGTTACAGATGGACACATTCATTTTGTTAGGCACGGGGGCAGATTTACAAGCCCCTTGCGCCACTTTTGCGTCACTTTTCCCATGTTAAAAGTGACGCAAAAGTGGCGCAAGAGGCTTGCAAATCTGGCCCTGGGAGATTAAGTGATTTGCCCAGAATCACAGGATGTTGAGCGTGGTTGCCGAGACTCGAACCGGTTCCCCAGCTTCAGTTCGACGGCTCTAGCCATAAAGCTACATACTCTCCCCACTTTAAATTTCTCCCACTTAATGAAAATGGCATGTGAGCTACTCTGGAAGTGTTTGTGACCTACTGGTAGCTCTCGATGGACTGGTTGGAGACACCTGTTCAGAGGCTGCAGAAAGCAGGCAGTGTAATATGAGAGCAGAAGGGGCAAGAAGCAGAGAAGGCGGTGTGTGTTCAGAGCTAGCAGAAGCAGAGATTTGACATCAACATTAGTAGCGCGGTCCCATCTTAAAACTGATCAAACAGCATAAATATCACAAGAGAGGTAAATCTACCGCACTCCCTTCCCACATGCACTTGGACAAACAAGACAGATTAAACACCAATGAGAACCCGGTAGATCAAAGAAACTGCAGAATAGTTGTAGGTGTCAGCTGTTTCCCGTTTCGCCTGAAAGAGATTACTCATTGA
Organism: Calotriton arnoldi; assembly: GCA_963921515.1. Taxonomy (NCBI): domain Eukaryota; kingdom Metazoa; phylum Chordata; class Amphibia; order Caudata; family Salamandridae; genus Calotriton; species Calotriton arnoldi. Next base: position 330,410 of record CAWUFW010014501.1, on the reverse strand, counting down.
AGCCACGCAGCTTAAAGTGGTTAATAATGTCAGAGCGGAGGAAGTCACGGAGGAAGTCACGCGCCGACATCTACCTTTCTTTTTCTAGGGGCGGTTGGGTGACGCCTGCGACATTCTGTCGTCTGATATTCCGTCTTCTGATATGGGAGGACGTCTCCAGAGAATGCCTACAGCAGGAGAATGTCTAATGCACTGGATAATTGCATCGCAGCGCTCACATCATTTGTCTATCGGCCGCGTGCCACCCTCCCACGCACAGGTACCCGCAGCTGAAAACATCTCTCCCGCCTTCCCTAACAACTGGGTTTGACAGCAGTCATAAATGTACTCGCAATCAAATATGCGTTCCCGCCCACTTGGATGACGACATTAGCTTTCATGCAGGCAGGCAGGCACTGGGGGCACGTTCTGCTTCAGCTCTGAATTTCACACTGGCACATGGTCTGTTTTTTTCCATTTTGCTTTTCCTCCCTCTGATATAAAACTTAAGATGAGTGACATTTAATGAAAATAGTACAGAGGCGTTGTTCTAGCTATCACTCAGCCCCCCATCCGCAGACAAACGCCATTGACTGCTACTAATGTACATAACTACGTTTTTGTCTCTAATATTCTTTTATGTTGTAGGGAATAATTTCTTGGTTTTTGATTGTCCGTATGTCACTAAGGTACTGGGGCATAATTATCATTTGTGCAGCTGGTGCAATGTATCAGGACTCTGAGAGGCCCTTTGGACCCAGATAAGTGCTGTATTTACTACCCCAACAGCAGTCAAAATTGGCAATTTCCTTGCTCGCATCAGGGCCCATGACATCTGTGCTACACCACTGCAAAGGCCATGTTCAGTCACCCTTGTCTTTTTTTTAGCCAAATGCACTATGGATTTTAGAACCTGCAATTGTGCTGTTCCTTTTACAAATGGTTTGTCACTTGTGGTTTGGGCTGAAAAAAGGGACTGGTTAAATGAGTGTTGGAAATGTGCCCTTTCTGCAGAATCACCAGATTTTTTTCCCTTTTTGCTGAACCCTGTTTTTGCTGGTTATAGAACTCTGGCCACTTTATCCCTGGTAACCGGTGGCAAATTGCTTGTGCTCCTCCTTTCAACATGGTAACATTTGTATACTCCTGATTGGCATATTTAACTTAGATGTAAGTCCCTAGTATATGCAGGGCCACTGGAATTATGCAATTCTGCGGCTGTGGCTTCCTTTCTCTACTACCAAGTCATTCTCACTGACACGCAATACTAACACATCCAGACACTTCCCTTCTACTAACAGTTTGTTAAAAAAAAGACAAGAGCTCCCACCAACGCATGCCCCCCTTGCCATGCCATCGCACTTGAAACAGGCTGGAATCAAAACCCAAATTTGCGCCGTTACTTCTCTGACTCGCTTGCCTTTTTGCCCATTTCATGAACAAATGACCCACAGTCCATGTGGACAATCCTGAGTTCTCAGGGCCGAGAACCGTACCTGAAACACAATGACAGCAATAGAGAAAGTGATAATGGCTCAACAGTCCACCTCCCCCACCCGAACATAACGCTGGAAACATTCAGAAGACCACCTACCCAGCCCCATTATTTTCTGCCGACTCCAGCCCCTCGTATGGTCACCATTGCTATGCAGAATGAATGTTTCCCATAACCTCTTGCGTCTACCTCTGAATATATACAGCACCTTGCGCAATACGGCTAACAGCTGGAATGCTGTCACTGGCCTACCTCCCTCATGTTGGAAAACTCTCCCCACCACAAACCTGGTCGGATCACGGACTACTGCGCAAAACCTAATGGTAATTCTGAAGCAACACCGTCCTACCCTGCCCCCTCTGATCCATCTTTGACCTGTATAACCATACTTCAAGACCTGCCGCACACCGGCTTACTTCTTCCCAGATTAATCCTCGACTCCCCCTTCCGACGAGCAGCTCCGAACCCGAAACACAGCAAATGACATCCAAATCAACAAAATAGTAAACAACACAGTTTCGTCATCCCCCTGGCAGATCTTTGGCAAACTAAGAATCATATCACAAAACATGAACCAAGTCAGTGGCCTTTGTCAATAACGCAAATGGAGGTGCACCAAGTAGAGAAGTCCAATCAAACATTGTTTCAAAATCTTTATTTCCTCTTTTTTCATTGCTTTCTCTTTGTTTACATATATCGTCGAGCCAACGCGTTTCGTTCCTTTAACAGTAGGAACTTCATCAGGGCTGAAAACCAATTGACACAAAAGAACAAATCAACAACAACACAGAAAAAATAGACAAAAACGTCACAAGACATAATAAAACACACACCTGTGTTAAGTCAACATCACAACTCAAGGCTTAAACGGTCCCAGAGTGAGAACATAGGGAATGGAAACTGACGTTGCATAAAAACACTTGGCCTCCGAAGTAGGCCATATCATAAATAGTACATGTACATCTAAGACAAACCACACAGAGATACATGCAAAACGACATGGAAAACATAATATAAAGCAAGGAACACACAACATTGACCCTCCATATACAATGTATGGGCAGACCTGCACGGTTCATAGAACAAAAGTCAAACAAACACAAGAAAATAGAAAAAAATACATAAATACTAAGCAAAGTGTCAATAGCAAGCACCAAACAGTGTCCGTTCAATAATACCATGTGTGAGCATAAAACCCACACATTCAAAGGTAAAGATGTCAATGCCATATGGGCCAGTACTGCAAGGGGCATTTCTACACAGTAAAGAAACATGAGTATACCTTGGGATAACAAGTGGGCGTACAGAGACAGTAGACAGAAAAATGCAGTGTGTGTACTCAGTGAAGGATATGTGTGCATGTAGAGGCTGGGAGATACACCACTGACCCGTGTTATCGTAACCCAGGGCACACAATTAGCCTAATATCTCACCTTCATCATCTATGTCAGATAAGTGTTGTATCCAAAGTATGTCCAATATCCTTATCCCAGCTAGGTGCGCTGGTAATTTAGGGATTCCCCCGGGGCATCAGCCTGCCCCCGTTGGATACCTAATACAAGTAATATCAAACATGACTCAACCAAACAACAGCATAACTTTCCAATAATACTAACAAATACTGCACCATTTGTGAATCATATACTATATCTTCACCTTATCGTCATTACCTCATCCATTCAACCCAAGACATGCTTACATACGGTCTGTTATTGCCAGTAGTTGAGATTGATCCATTAAGTCATATTACCGCCATTACCACCATGTTGACAATGCTCCTAAGAGTATAATTATATGTGCAATTAATCCCATCCAAATTAGTTGCATGCATGGCTTTTGGGAAGTAGTCCCATGTATATATTAAACCTATTTCAGAAAGCACTTGCCCAATGGGCACACATCAAGTAACCCAAAGGAAAATGCCTGCATGTTAAGGATTCCATGTTCCTGTACCTCAAAGTAACGCTTAGCTACTGCCTCTCCTGTTAGTGGTATGAAAAAAGTTATTTTCGCCTACGAGATTCCATGGCCCCAGTATTCAAGCCACGACCCCTTAATTTTCATAATGGTGGAATTAACGTACGCGCCTGTCAAGTGATGCAGCCAACTCACTCGTCTATTGGGCACCAGTTAGAGAGGCGCGCTATGTATAGCGAACATAATAGATGGGGATGACCTAGGAGGGGGTAATTAGTGTTTCGCCCATAGTTAAGTAACCAGCATAAAGTTAATGAGAGCAATATTTGTTGTATAATGCATCGATTAAAGACATTTATACGCAGCGCTCACAAGTGGCTAATCCGCTTCATTAGACCACACGACTGAATCAAAATGCCTCATACAATCGTGCTAACAGTAGAGAAGACTTCAGATCATCAAATTAATCCAGATAACCGTCTCTCAGTATCTGAACGATAACTCACCCCGTGCTCATGCAGGTAAACACAACAACCTCCTCACTCCATGCTAGGCAAAGTTCACACTTCAAAAGCCTCACCGTTACGAAAATCTTGCTCCTCTCTGCATGCGAAAAATAATTAACTCCGACATGTACATCCCCTGCTAAGTATCCGGCGACCTGCTTCACCAAAACCGTATGCCGTTTGCACTTTGTACCACCTGATACTTAAAAAGTCCCACTCCCCTGGGTAAATGAGGGGACCAATCACTGACATGCGATTCCCATGACGCTCTAATGGTGTCACCGTCAAATCAAACCAGTCCCTCAAAGAGTGAAACTGGTTACCCGGCGGACATCTTGGAATAACCACTCCTAGATTAGGTGAGTGGTTCAACCAGACTCAAGGTCATATATCTGGACGGAAGGGCATAGGTTAAATGTCCAAACTAAGAAAAGCAGCAAAGCAGACGCAAGAGAACATATTCACAGTGGCGTCCAGCGAAACAAAAAGAACCCATACTTGCCCATCATCTCAGAACGTCAATGACGTATTAGACTGCCACCCTCCCATATTCCAATGTCCGAGTCACCTGTGCGCCACTACGCCTCATATTAAACTGTCCCATTCATCTAATGCAATAGAGCAATCAAAATCTAAAAGGGAGTTTCAGTGATGCTCACATGACATCACCGTCGAATCATAACAATCCCTCAGGAGTTGAGCCTGGTTCATCGGCGGCCATCTTTGAATACCCAGTCTTCCCCACCGAGAGCTGGCCCACAGAGCTAGTTGACGCACACCTGGGCGAAAGAAAATTTAAAAAGTGTCAGGCTATAGTATACAGTAAGTGAACGCCCAAATGAAGTACATACAGTTGTGTCCACAGGTAGGGAAACAGTGGATCTTATCCAGTCAGAAAAACATTGTTGTCGTAAAACCGATCTAAATGTAAAACCCATCGTCAACAGATGGTGGGGGGGGAGGAAAGGGGGAAAAGAGGCTTTGGAAGGGGGGTGATTCAAGCAGTGGAGGCAAAGCCACCTCCTGAGTGCCATCTTACAAAATAAGCAGGACACCAGTGCACACAATATCTATGCGTGGCACGGACGGCCACAAAAGAATTGAACAACAGAACAAGCCCAGGGTGCTTATTCAGAGAGGGTGACTCTATAGAGTAACCCAAGGGAAGACAACCAATTAGGGCAGAGCATTTGTGGGTAAACTTAAATATAGATTTAGTGTCAGATTAGAAGAGTGACAACCAACTCTGTGATACATTAGTCAGTCCCCACACACACCCAGACAATACTAATCACTCTAAAAAATAATGCATTTCATTGTCCGTGTTGTGACCGTGCTCAATCGCCCGAAGCCGACAGATCCATTTGGATTCACATTGTCTCAACAGCAATTCCCTATTGCCTCCCCTTGCACCAATGCGTGCTTGATCAATCCTGTGGAACCAAAAACTTAGGTCCTCGGGATGCACCTTCCTGAAATGTTCCGCCAACGGATATCTAAAATCGCCATTGATAATGGCTCTCCGATGTTCCTGGACACGGAGTTTGAGACATCTCTTGGTACTGCCCACGTAGATCATGTTACATCTGCACCCACCACATAAACAACAAAGGTGGTATTGCAATTGATAAAATGTTTTATCCTGTATTTCTGTGGACTGTTGTTCCCAAACTCTCGAATTTTATGCAACCCATATGTGCAGATGTTACAGGAATTACAGGTAAAGAACCCACAGGGCTTCGCAGGAAGCCAAGTACCCTCATGCCTTGTAGAGGTGACATAGCTGGGACATAGTTTGTTCCTGAGTGTAGTGCCCCTTCTGTATGTAATGGAAGGAGTTGCCATCAGATTACTCCGCAAACTCGGAATCTCCATCAACAGGTGCCAGTTCTTCTTAAAAAGTCTGAAGATTTTGTCACTATATGTAGTGTATTGTGTCACGAATCTCAGATTTCTGTTACTCATATCAATCCTCTTAGTCTTGCGACTGTTCCTAAGTGTCGCTTCCCTTTCCAATTTATGTATTCTGTTATCGGCCAGATCCAAAACCTTCAGACCGTACCCCCTTGCCCTGAATCTTTTTTTCGTCTCAACAATGTTAGTTTCAAAAGCAGCACTCTCACTGCAATTACGCCTAACTCTCACCATTTCCCCAAACGGTATGTTTTTAATCACAGATTGGGCATGAGCACTAGTGGCGTGTGAAACCCCATTGCATGCAGTTGCCTTGCGATACAGTGTACTGTTCACTACCCCATCCTTGATGTAGAAGTGAAGGTCTAGATAATCCATCCTTTCCTTGTGATAGTCCAAAGTAAGCCTCACATTGTAGTGGTTATCATTCAGATGCAGGAAATACTCAGCAAGGGCCTCTTCGGTACCGGACCATAGACAAATAATGTTGTCGATGTACCTCCCTCAAAAGACTATATGTTGAGTCCATGGAGAGGCACGTCTGCTCCAGGCATGCTCCCTCTCATACCAGCCCATAAAGAGGCAGGCATAAGAAGGAGCAAACCGGGAACCCATGGCTGTCCCGCGTGTCTGTCGGAACCATTGACCATTGTGAAGAAAAAAGTTTTTAGACAGTATTAATTCCATCATTTCCAAAATCATGTTATTATGCTCATAATGCTCCGCTCCTTCCATGTCCAAGTAGGACCTTGCTGGCATTATACCGAATTAATTTTGGATACAGGTGTACAAGCTGGCTACATCGAGAGTCACAATGTAAAGATCTTCAGACCAAACAAAATCTTTGAACTTAGTTAGTATATCCTTGCTGTCTTTTATATACGACGGCAGGTTCTGTACATGTTTCTGTAGTTTTAAATCAACAAATTCCGACAATCTCTCTGTCGGGGACCCCACCCCCGAGATAATTGGTTGCCCCGGCGGGAAAGTGCCCTTTTTGTGGACCTTGGGAAGTATGTAAATACATAGGTGCCTCGGGTATTCCACCCGAAGGTACCGGTATTCATCATTACTCAACAAACAGATATCCTTCCATTCGCTAAGCTTGAGGTTGATGAGAGATGTTAATTCCCCAATGGGGTTAGTCCTAACCAATCATAACATAGATCATCATTAAGTTGGCGGTTGATCTCCCCAATGTAGTCCCTCTTGTTCATGACGACCACATTGCCGCCTTTGTCAGCCTCCCTGATTAAAATGCTGTCATCATTTCGCAACCTGGTCAGTGCCTTTTTCTCACCCGGTAATTAAGTTACATTGTGGTCGACCACCAAACCTCTTAGGTGGCTCCAATTTATATAGACCTTCAGTAATTTTATCAGATGGTGATGTCCCGGGGGAATCCCTAAATTACCAGCGCACCTAACTGGGATAAGGATATTGGACATACTTTGGATACAACACTTATCTGATATAGATGATGAAGGTGAGATATTAGGCTAATTATGCACCCTGGGTTACGATAACACGGGTCAGTGGTGTATCTCCCAGCCTCTACATGCACACATATCCTTCACTGAGTACACACACTGCATTTTTCTGTCTACTGTCTCTGTACGCCCGCTTGTTATCCCAAGGTATACTCATGTTTCTTTACTGTGTAGAAATGCCCCTTGCAGTACTGGCCCATATGGCGTTGACATCTTTACCTTTGGATGTGTAGGTTTTATGCTCACACATGGTATTATTGAATGGACACTGTTTGGTGCTTGCTATTGACACTTTGCTTAGTATTTATATGTATTTTTTTATATTTTCTTGTGTTTGTTTGACTTTTGTTCTATGAACCGTGCAGGTTTGCCCATACATTGTATATGGAGGGTCAATGTTGTGTGTTCCTTGCTTTATATTATGTTTTCCATGTATTTTTGCATGTATCTCTGTGTGGTTTGTCTTAGATGTACATGTACTATTTATGATATGGCCTACTTCGGAGGCCAAGTGTTTTTATGCAACGTCAGTTTCCATTCCCTATATTCTCACTCTGGGTCCGTTTAAGCCTTGAGTTGTGATTTTTACTTAACACGGGTGTGTTTTATTATGTCTTGTGCCGTTTTTGTCTATTTTTTCTGTGTTGTTGTTAATTTGTTCTTTTGTGTCAATTGGCTTTCATCCCTGATGAAGTTCCTACTGTTAAAGGAACGAAATGCGTTGGCTGGACAATATATGTAAACAAAGAGAAAGCAATGAAAAAAGAGGAAATAAAGATTTTGAAACAATAAGTTTGATTGGACTTCTCTACTTGGTGCACCTCCATTTGCGTTCTTGACAAAGGATCTGGTTCACAGGGGCGCCGAACAGCGGTAGGTGCCAGAGTGATTGTGCACAGGACTTATAATTTTACGAAACCAAGCGTGAGGTGCACACTGGGAGGTCCGCCGTTGTGTTCTTCTTCGTTTGACAAGTCAGTGGCCTTCTCTTTGGCCCTTTGCGTCTGGCTTCCCTGGCCCAACCTTCCAGCATCCTTCTCCTCAATTCCCCCACCGATGGAGTGCAACCCGAAAACAGCTTCGCCATAAACGCTATGTGCACCAGCTTCCCTGATATCATGACTCTTGAAAGACCTTTCTCAATTAATGACAGAATGAATTTTACTACATCCTCTGTCCTGGCCCATCCCTCTTGCCTCATCCGTGGCCAAATTCCAAGAATTCCATCAAAGCTTGAGCATATGCCCTCCATGAAGACACCGCCAATTACCCTGCCACCAACTGGAGCATCCTCTGTCACCTACTGTCCAAAGCACTTGCGGCATCCGAGTCCTGTCTCTGTTCGCCTCTGTGGCCACCCCATGGAATCTCTCACTGTGAATGAGACAAGGCATCTGCAATGTCATTCTCCACTCCGGGAACATGTCTCATTCTAAGCAAAATGTCCTACATCCCACACCTCAACACAAAGACCCAAAGCAGTTTCAACACCTGCGCATCTCTGGCCAACTGCAGGTTCACCACCTGCACCTCTGCCATATTATCTATCCTAAACATGACTTTCTTGTGTGCCAGCACCCCCCCACCCACATAGTGTCACCGCCACCACCAGGGGAAAAAATTCCAGAAAGGCAATACTCCACCCCTCATGTTTCCATGCCAGTGGCCATTCTTCCGTGCACCACTTCCCCTGCCAATACAGACCAAAGCCCACCCCTCCTGTTGCATCGTAGTAGAGCTGTGCATCCCACTCTACCTCTTTAAGAGACACCAGTGGCACTCCGTTTAACGATTCCAAGTTAAAACGCCACATGCGTAAGTCCTCCCTTACCTCTGCCGACAATCGCACATGGTGATGTGACTAAGGCAAGCCAGATAGAGACATTCCCACACACCTAGAGAACATCCTCCCTGCTCTCATCCCTCTGCAGGCAAAGTTCAAATGCCCTAGTAAAACCTGTACCTCCTTGACTGTTACCTTGGTTTTATCCAACATGGAATCCAAAAGCAAGTGTATTGTGATATTCTTATCAGCTGGAAGGCAGGCTGCCATTACCACTGAATCAGTTTCAATTCTTAAGAAGGACAGTACCATACTGGGCCCCACTGTCTTCTCTGGTGCCAAAGGCACCCCCCGGTGTCTCATGAGCTCCTTAAAATTTACCAGCAGCGCTGGCAGTCCGTGAAACCATGGTTGCCCACACAAAAGAAATCATCCAGATAGTGTATGACATAGCCATGTCCTGTGCACTACGAGAACAGCCACTGTAGAAAAGTACTAAAATGTTCAAAGAGAGCACAAGAGATAGAACACCCCATTGACAGAGCCTTGTCCACATACCATTGGCCTTCAAACTGAATGCCTAACAGCTGAAAGTCTTCCGGGTGTATTGGCAGCAAGCAGAAAGCTGACTTGAGGTCACTCTTAGCCATCTGTGCCCCTTCTCCCATCTTCTCAACCAAGGAGAGAGGACCACATCCACCGAGGAGCATGACACTGAGAACCGTTCTTCTTGAATAAAATCATTAACTGAGGTTCCTTCTGGCCACGATAGGTGCTGTATCAACCTAAATTGCCTTTTTTCTTTTTTAGAAACCACACCGGCAGGGGACACAATCAAGTCAGCCATGGACCAATCTCCAAATGGGCCAGCCATCCTGAAAGTTACGTAAAGAGATACAGGAGTAGTATCTCTTTAAGCAACTTGTCCCTCACCTCCTGTTTGTGTGCACGCACTGATTTGAGATTATTTGCCCACCTACGCACCCTTGGGCCTTCATACCTCAATCTGAAACCCCAGCACAAACCTTATTTCAGTAATTTGGCATCCTCCTACTGGTCGTATTGTTTTTAGATAAAATTCTAGCCTCTCCAAGTTAATTGGTGTATGAGCCCTTACCCCCAGGTCCTTGTGTCTCCCGTACTACCCTGAAACTTGGCGTTTGTCTGTGCTGCTGAGCACCTGCGGGACCCTGCTGCTGTAACCACTGCCCTGAGTATGTGCTTGTGTGTCCCCCCGCCCCATAGCAATGGATAAGGGCATGTCTGCCGGCGCATTTAGAACATTCATGCGAGAATTTGCAGTACTCCCTCATGCACAAGCCTTTATTAAAGTCCCAATAAGCTCCCGTCTGACTACTCTGTCCCTTGCTTGCCATCCCCACCCCTCCCTGAGTGGGGTTCTCCTGAAACACTATCGGTAACCACTGGCAGTAAAAATAGTCTTCCCGAACTTGGGTGGCCCCATTGTATGATGCCATAAGTCAGACTCGATCGCCCCCTGTTGTGCCTCGCAATCCAGTGCCATGCGAACGTGAAACTCGTTATCATATTGGGCCCATGCATATCCCCTATAATTGATCTGCACCTTCCGTATCACATCCATATGCTGAAAAAGGGCCATGCACCTCTCTGTGTGTTTTTTGCAATATACACTGGCAAATATTAAGAAAGCCGCTGTTCAGTTTTCTATTGTGAATAGCACTTTTGGCTTTTGGCCATCAACTCCCTATGTAATAGTTTGAGCATCTCAACATACTCTCCTTGCCAGATCTTTTCTTTGGTGGCTAACAATAGGTGTGCGTCCAAATGCTTGGACATCCCCTTATATGGCCCATCGGTCTTCACTTCTGCCTTCCCATCCCCTCCATGTCCCCCCACACTCTTTTCCACCTCCTTGCTCACTGTCCTTACTGCCCCTGGTAGCCTCTTTCACTCCCCCCTTAGGCGTACTAATGCCTTGTTCACTTTCCCCCGGCCCCGCCCCTGTCTCTCCTTTTGTGCCTGCGCTGTGTTCATCCGTTCCTACCTCAGTATCTCATACATATAGGCCCTTCCTCAGCCTGGTCTCCCCGCTCTCCAGCGTCTCCCTTGCATCCACACCAATTGGCACCCTCCTGAAGGGTTTTGCCCTGTCCTTCATATCCTTACCTGGTGCCAAAATTGATGCCCGCTTGCCGCCTCGCCAGCTGTCCCCTTCTCTCCGGCACATCTTGTCCTCCGTGCTGTTGCTGACCAGCATCTGAACTCTGTCAAACAATAAGCACAGACTGGTTAGATTCCCAACCTCCTGTCTGACCAGCCCCTTGTTCCCACCACCTAGTCTCCTCTGTATGTGGTGCGTCATCATCCAGCAATTTACCCTCCTCCAAACTCTCCTCATCATAGTCTAGCATTGTCTCCTCAATTGCCTCCGCTCCCCCTTTGCCACCCACCACTGTGGTTCTACGTCTCATCTTACAAATGCAAGCTGTTCCAGGTTTTGTTGAAGGGCCGTACTATGCCCTCTCAGGCGCTACGCTGATGCAGAACGACGTATCCTGTGCCTTGCGCAGCCAGGGTTTGCACCGAACCATTCTACTGGTTGCACCAACAAGGCCACCCTGGACCTTCTTTGGTCAGTGGTCGTTCTGTCCAACGATGTCGTCTAGCTGGCCACAACGAGCCCTGCCTTCGCTTCTCCTTGGAGTAACGGAGCCGCACTGTACTCTCCTGAGTCTGCCATCTCACTGTATTGCGCCACCTGCGAAAATGTAAATAGGCTCGGTGTGCTGGTTCCTAAATCTCAAGTATATTGGGTTGCCTCCATGTCTGGCAACCAACACCATTTACCGAACCCCTCACTCTGCCCCACCTGTGACCCCCATTCTGTGCCTTGCACCCACACTAAACTACCAGGCCGCACCCCTGGGTCCCTCCGCCTGTGCACACCAACCCGGCCTTCACTGACTCACCCCTGCTCTGGACTGCCCTAGTGTATACTTTCACTGGCCTTCTGACCTCATCTCCAGCTGACCTGCTTCTCCCCCAGTCTGGTTGCTTCTCCCCAGACTCTCCCTCTTCGCCCTCTTCTTCCCCATCACTCCACTCCAATAACACTGCTATCAATGCTGAGGCCGGGCCCCTGGGAGCTACCTGTTCTGGGGCATTCTACACCACTGCCCCTTCTCCCTTACTTTCTCCTGCCCCACACTGCTCCCATCAGCCTTGCTTCCCTCCCATGTGGCCTTCCGATCCCACTGTGCTTTCACTCCTTCCCGGACCCTCTCTAACCACCCCGCTCTATTCAGTGATCCCGGAGTCCAGCATTTTTCCCCCCTCTTGCCCTGTCATTGCTTGCTCTGTCTCATCCGCTCACAAGGCCTGTGCCAGTGCCTCCGAGCCTTCCTCCTCCTTGTGGCCTGACGTCGCCCTCTTGCCTGCCTCCCAACTCACTCCTGCTGTGTTGGACAGCCCCTCACCCCAGCTACCTTAACTTACCGCCCTTTTTAACGCACTGCGTCTGATGCAGCCTGCACCATTTGGTCCCTCACCCGCCCCCTCCCTCTCATTGCTGCTGCGTGCACATTTATATTTCCCCGGACTGCCGCCTCCATGAATGGGGCCTCCCAGGGCCTTGTTACAGCCTTGCGCTCCTCCTGAGCAGACCGCACGGGCTTCTGCTCCACCCGACAGCCCGATTCCCTCAATTTCGGGGCTACATGCCGCACTCTCAAGAGGCCCCACTAGCTCACCTTGGCAATCTTCAGAATAGGGGCCATGCATGGCAGTGAACATGCGAGCACTGCGGCCGGGACCCCTTCAGACTCCTGAAATAACTGGGGGTCTCCTCTCCCCGCTACACCTGCCGCCAACAGGTCCAAGCGCCCTGCATCCTCCAACAGTCTCAGAGCCTGCACCACTTTTTCTTCCGCCATAGTCATTACACCACGAAGTCTCAACAACTGTATCATGCCTACACAAAAAAATAGATAATGCCTATTACCAGTCACCGTGTCACCTAAAGACAAAATGGTGGCTGGTTAATGAAAATGGCCAGTTTTATATCCGTGGGCTATATTGCAGCCCAAACCTAGCCCAAAACCGCAAGCAGTCGCTGGACTACTTCAACTCCCCCAATCCTACCGGAGGCCAAAGTTCCACATGGTCAGCTGCCCCCCCAAAACCACATTCTGTCGTCTGATATTCCACCTTCTGATATGGGAGGTCAGTCCAGAGAATGCCTACAGCTTAAGAATGTCTAATGCACTCGTTAATTGCATTGCAGCACTCATATAATTTCTCTATTGGCTAAATTCCACCCTCCCACGCACAGGTACCCGCAGCTGAAAACATTTCTCCTACATTCCCTAACAACTGGGTTTGACAGTAGTCATAAAGCACTTGCACTCAAATATGTGTTCCTGCCCACTTGGATGACGACATTAGCCTTTAAAGCAAGCAGGCAGAAAGGCACTGAGGTCATGTTCTGCTCTGAATTTTGCACTGGCACATGGTCTGGTTTTTTTTCCCATCTTGCTTTTCCGCCCTCAAATATAAAACTTAAGATGAGGCACATTTAATGAAAATAGTACAGAGGCGTTGTTCTAGCTATCACTCAGTCACCCCCCTTCCGCAGACAAATGCCATTGACTGCTACTAATGTACATAACAATTTTTTTTATCTCTAATATTCTTTGTACAGTGTTGGGAGTAAATTCTTGGTTTTTGATTGTCCGTATGTCATGAAGGTACTGGGGCATAGTTATCATTGGTGCAGCTGGTGCGGTGGCATCGGGACCCTGAAGGGCCCTTTGGACCCAGATAACTGGTGTATTTACTACCCTAACAGCAGTCAAAATTGACAATTTTCCTTGCTTGCATCAGGGCCCATGACATCTGTGCTACACCAATGCAAAGGTCATGTTCAGTCACTCTTGCCTTTTTTTTTTAGCAAAATGCACTAAGGATTCTAGAACCTGCAATTGTGCTGTTTGTTTTACAAATGGTTTGTTACCTGTGGCCTAAACCTTCCATTTAAATATTTACAGGTCACCTTCTAAGTAGGTCTTCTTGCCCGTGAATGCATGGTGCACGGTGTTTAAAAGTAGGATGTGTAAAAGTTTAATGTTAAACATGTCCTTACAGTGAAAATGCCCTCAAAGCTATTTTGACTGTAGCAAGTTCGGCTGTTCCATACAAAAAGAACTGGGATACAATATTAAATACTAATCCTGTATCTGAAGAATAGAACAAGCTAGAAAAATAATAGAAAAACAATTTTTAATAGTTGTTAGAATCCAATTTGATGGGGAATTCGTATTTGTTTTAAGTATTATGGAAAGTTAACTTTTAAAAAGTTACCTTTGCAGCGCCTGAAGCACCTGGAAGTTAGAATGGCATTTCGTTCTCCCACTTTGGCTGGCCAGTAATTAGCATTTAAATTGGTGTGAATGAGGTGGGAACTTGCTACCAGGAGCAAAACAATAGGCTGACCTTAATGGGCAATGAGGACCCCTCTGAATTTGACAGAATATGCAGGGGGGCTGGGAGGATTCTTTTTGACAATCAAGTGTCAATTTCTGCTTGAATGTCATATTTTGCTTGACATGTCTGCTGGGGTTATTCATATCACACTTGCAGCGCACTTCAAAGAGGGCTCCTAGTCACATGCAAATGCTAGCTGACACTTGGCCAGGGCTCTTTTATTGACTGCCCAGCTAGTCAGGCCTCAACCACAGAGGCCTCTTTTGACATTACAGTGTTGCAATCTGTTTTACAGGTCTACTAGGTTTACAAATAACATTTGAGTGCACGTCAAAGGAGGGAAACAGAGTGGCAAAACAATTTGTGTGTATCTACTGCCTGGTTTTGTTATATAAGAGTTATTTCTCTGAGGTTGGGTTGTTGTGGGTACATGGAGTACATCAAACTGGATTTTGGTATTAAGATGTGGGAAGACACTGATTTTACCATAGCACACTCCCCATATGTACGCCCCCAGCCCTCAGTGCCTAAGTTTAGTGCAGCCGAAGACTTCAACCATCAACCATCTTGAAAATGCCCAAAGGGGATAGGGTTAGCCCTGGGAACCCTGTCCCCATTGGTTAGGGCTTTCCTATGTGTCATTCCCACCGGTTAGCTCATAAATGTGGCACCTCCAGGCACCCACTTCAGAATACTCCTGCAAAAGAGAAAGATCAGAAGAGGACTGAACCTGCTGTTTCACACCTGAGAAGAGCCCCGGAGGACTGGACCTTCTCTCTCTCTTGAACCCAGCACAAAGAAGTGGACTCCAAGGTCCATAAGGCTGACCTCCTGTTCAAGCTACAGGGATACAACAAGCTACAAGAGGCCTTTCCTGCAACTGCCCAGCTGGACAGTGCCAACTGGACCTGGACTGGACCCTCTTGTTGGCCTCTGCCTGCTACCCTGCGAGTCTCTAAGTGCCTCCCCTGAGGTCCTGGAAGGCTTTAGAAGTGTACTCCTGTGTTAGATTGGGACTTAAAGGACTAAAGCCGGGAGGTAAAATCTTTTTCCCAGGACAAATCCAGTTGGTGTATATTACCGCCATTCCTTTGCAGTAAGCGTCACTTTGCGCCTTGGTCCTCTTTTACTCTATTTTCAAATTTATTTTGGGATTTTTATTGTTTTGCATTTTGACTTTATTACTGTTTTAGTTCCACATAAATGCTTTAGACTTTGCCTCTAAGTTGAGCCTTTTGCTCTGTGCCATACCTACTAGGGGTTGAGCTCAGCTTAATTTAGTGACTTTAGTGGTTGAACTTGACAAGGATTGTACTTATCAATTGAGGTGGGTACTCACACCCTCAACTAATAATCCAATATCTTACTGTGAGCCTGGTAACATGGGGTCATCTGGCAACTGCTGAATCTTGTATCAGGGCACTCAGGCTATCTCACGCCAGATGGGAACGATTCATCGAATCATATTTATTTCTTTGCATTTCAGTACTTACAGTCCTGCAATTAGTGTGGAGAATCAAAATGACAAGTCCCTTAACGCAAAACAAAAAAGGCACTGGCAAAGCCAATACATCAGGCTTTTACAAGCTGATGATATAGTCACAAGATTTGTATTTTTTATTGGAAACATATACCACACAAATAAAATATATATATATATATATATGCCACTGTCTCAAGGTAGCAGGCTTTTGTTATTCGAAATAAAAATGATAAATTGGAAATGAAAGTAACCATTGGAACAGGCAGTCGTACTTGTAACATTCATAGAAAAACATTTTAGTTTTAATGTACATCATAGGAACATATGATGCTTTATTGGTATATGGAAAAATTACCATTGGTGTTGAACTAGAGTAACTTAAAGACATACTTTAAATACACAAGGGTGACAAAAAATATAAAAAAGCATTGACAATGTAAAGAATTGGCCCATCAGTGCTGGGACTAGGGGGCACTTATTTTTAGGCGAATATGCACATCTGATCAGGCAACATATCATCACTCGTGGTGCCAGTGGCTGAAGATGGCTGGGATTTGTTGTTTATACATTTTTTTAATTACATAAAGATGGCGAGCAGCTAAGGCTGTCTCAAGGCCAGACCTAAAATACATGCTTGGATAAGCTATTCACAACAGGCGTGGGACACCTATAGACATCTGTTTGGAACTGGCATATGCAGCATTTGAAACTATTTACTTATTTGTGGTGACAGCTGGTACAGTTGTGAAGTTGATTCCTTGCTTCTGACAACCATTCACGTAGATAACCTCCTCTAGAGCACGGTGTCCAACCTGTGGTGTAGCTGTCAGAACCATGCCAGAATTTCAGGATAACCACGTACAATAAAAGTGGGTGTTGTTGCACACTGACTGGCAAGCCTGGCCCAGCTCTCATTATATACATGATGGTACATGTAGTAACAAACATACTATACTCACAATAGGTATGTGTTTGTTTGCACTTTTTAGACACTTTTTATACTTTTCATAAGGGTACGTCTTGGTGTGGGGGCCATGGATTGCTGCTATATTATTCATGGATACGTGCCAGCACAGCTCCCAGGTGCTAACCCTGGGCTCCAGAAACCAAACCACCAGCCCCCTTAATAAGAAGCAGCAACCTGCTGCTGTGGGTGGGGTTGCACATTGGCGGGCAAGACTGTCCAAGTTTTAACCAAATTCTGAAGAATGCTTGATTAAAGCCTTTTGCGTTTTTTTCTTGTATGTATCTTGGTCACTTGTGCCAGAATTGTTTGTGAAAATTGTAGAGTTTTCAATGTGATCGTGGCTTCCACTGGGAGTCAGTAGGGTGCCCTCAAGGTGGGTTTGACGCAAACATATTTCTTCCAATTGTAGGCTAGTCTTGCTGCTTGATATTGTAGCCATCAACGTTTGTCAATTTCTCATGGGGAGGAGTGTGTAGATCAGATTTCCATTGTCAAGTTAAACCATGATGAATGACCTGGTTAACTCCATTCCATGATCTGTTTGATAAAGTTGTCACTGAGCCATAAGAAGCATTTTCTCAAGAAACTCTCGTGAGTTTTTTGGTCCATGTGACTTTGTAGTATACCACTGCCTCGTTAGTTCACTGGATCCTGTGTGACTCTGACTTTACTTAGTATGAACAGGGTTCAGTCAACATTGGGCTGTTTACTCATTGTGACTGAATTTATGTGGTTTTAGTCTAGGGCCCTAATTATGAGTGTAATAATTATCTCAGCTGATAGAAAACAACACTGCTGAGTCAGAATTTGTTGGGTGCTATGAAACCATCCAATTATGCGTTTTTGTGGAATAACATGCAGATTTTGGCCCTCGACCTGCAACCAAATCCATATGTTCGAGTAAATACTAGCCATATTTCCTTGATAAATATTGGCAGGTTTTGACCTGCTGAAATTAATCACAAAAGTCATAATTGCTATACGTGTGGTAAAAGCAGGAACTGAACATAACACAATTAGGAGACTGCTCATAACGCGGGCCTTAGACCGTAGGTCACATTATGGTCCCTAGAAATAGCCACCACAGATTTTTCATAACCATGGAAAGAAAATTGACAAGGTAAGTGTAGATTACTATTGTTAACGCCATAGTGACAATGTTTCATCATGACACGTCTCCGTCGATATTTCCTCATGGATAACATGGTATAAAACCTTTAGTCTATTCTTATGTGGTAAAGTATATGAAGACATGACTCTCTAATGCAGAATCTTCCAGTGTCAGTCAGAGCTCAGGCATCCTCTTAGTCATCGTTGAAATACTTGGTCTACTGCTAAGATGATGGAGCACGCCTGACACTTGAGAGAGAAGAAAGAGAATCAAACATATGAAGTTCATGTCTGCCAGTAAAGCGTGTTTAAGAACCAGGAACTGTATCCTCTTCTGTGTCTTTGGTGATGCCTTCATATATTTAACTCCTAGAATTCAACCTTCAGTCACTTAGCTTCTGGAATTCAGAGCGCTGTCCAAGGCCGGTCCCAAGATTATTGTGAGAGAGGTCCCAGGGTTCGATGACAGAAGATGCATCGGTGAGCCAACTCTCTATCTCAGTGTCAGACCTGTAGGGTGAGATGTGGACTCTGTGACACACAGTGCCCAGGTGTGCCACCAGGATCCCACATTTAGCAGAGCTGAGGAATGGGACCCATTTCTCTGACATAACCAGAAGATGTGTAGGTGAGCCTAAGAGAAAGTGAAGAATGACTGAAATGCATTGATATTTCTGGATAATCAGGAAGGTACTACGTACTAATCGCTTAAAGAGCAGGGAGAGATACTGATTCTTCAAAGAAATGACTGGCAGCCAAGAATGAGCGGGTTCACTGGATATTCTTGTAAGTGGGGGGGTTCTCACAAAGACTTAGAGAGCGTTCAGATAAGAAATGTATAACTGTAATGCATTGATCATTCATAAAATAGGTTATCAGCTTCACCTAGAGATGATCAATTTTGATTTATACTCTAACACAATACCTAGACAGAAAGCTGGAGTACAGATTTAACAGCTTGTAAGGTTATTTACATTAAGGGAATGCAGAGTTTATGATCTAATTTGCCATGTAGTTATGTGATTTTGAAATATTAATAAAATAGTATGTTTAACACTCAGAAGAGTTTTCTTAATAATCTTTATTGGCATTTCAAATTTCAAACTAGGCATTGCTAAATAAGTAATCGTACATACGCTACATAATGTATGTAATGAGAGGTTTTCACCATCTTCAATTCTGAAAGAAGAACATCAAGGTGGAGTACTGCTCTGTTATCTGTTAACCTATCCACTAAAGGAGTTAAAAGAGTATTCCTTACAGTCCAATATTTCAGAGCACAAACATAATTGGCTCTATAGAGTCTATTCAATATCAACAAGGTCGAATAACCCATGAAACAAATAAAGGTAAAATGTTCAGTAGCCTTTCGACTTTGTAGGTCAAGAGCACTGGTGAAATTAGGGAGATGCATGTAAGCACTGATTCATTAACCCTTGAGGAAGAGAGTAACAACAAGGCTGCCACCTTGGGTGCCATCTTTCTTTGTGGAACATATACACCAGACCCCTTCTTTGTCCCCTGTCTGCTCTCCACCGGTCCAACCCTCAGTATTTTCATACATAATCAGGGTCCAGACTCAGGGCAAGTTGAGTATGTACTGGTCCAGCTCATCACTATGTCCTCAGGACTATGTTCCAAGAGACATAAAAGCAATACTTCTTCCAATTTCTGAACTACTGGTCTCCTGCGCATCCACCTCTTTTCCTCTCTACGTAATACCATGCTTTCGACCTCCAGTCATCTCTTTACCCACTACGTCCACCTGCCAAGAGGAGACACTGCAGGGGTTTTCTAGGCCTTGCCATCGCACTCTTTATCCGTAGCATGGCAAGATCTATACATTTAGCACTTAATTTTGGGTGTAAGAATATGCTGAGCAGAGAATCTGCAGGAGTGTGTAGCCCTGTCTTACATGTGGATACCATCAATTGATCAATGACTTTGCCCCACAAACCACTCACCATTGGGCACTCCCAAACCATGTGGTCAACCTAGGTACTTAGTTGTCCGTTTCTTGCATTGCTTTGATTATAGGGTGGGACGGGCTGGTCTACCCCTGCCCCTCCAGCTTCATATTTTTCCAGCAAATCCAACACCTCATTAAGGTCCTTGAAAACATTGTGTTTATCACGGTCGATCACCTTGAGCTTAGCCAGAAACAACAATATGTATCTCAGGCTGGGTTCTCACCAGCGCATTCAAAGTTGGAGGAATTGTGCCTTGTGCTGCTGATCAGCAGCTGTGTAAACAGGAAAATCAGGGCTGTGTTATTCTCTACCATGAAGCGCCTGTATTCAGGGACAGCTGGCAAGTATATTCACAGGTGGGGGGGGGGCGGGCAACTAAGTGGTGGGTGGGTGCATGCAGGCAGGCAAGATGAGTGGCAAATAATAAAAAATAAAGTCACTTACCTTGCCTGCTGGTCCCTCCTCTGTCAGCTCCATGGGTCCAGCCTCCAGGAAATTCCACTAACCAATCCTGGTGCTACTCTCACCAGCATGAGAGCAGTGCCAGAATTGGATGGAGCGTCCTGGCTAGACGCTCCTTCAGGCCTTTTAGGCCTGTGCTTGGCCTCCCCCAGCTGTCTAAGACAGCTGAGTGGAGAGCTACAAAGTGCGCATGTCATTTTGTCCGGCTCTAGAGAGTTGGATGCGTACTTTGAAGGGTCCATCTTGCTCCTCCAGTCCTCTATGCTGCCAATCGGCAGCAGAGGAGGACACGCCACCCTTTATCCCGGCTGGAGGCTGCTGCGCACTAAGCATGAAAAATAAAATGCCAATGAAATCATTTCATTGCCATTTTATTTTTCACAATTTAGCGCCACTGCAGCGGGTAGGGGGGCAATGCCCCCTCACAAAGAAACCGCTGCTGCCTATTCTATAAGCCTTTTGCGGTATAGTGTCTCTACCTTGAACATGTAGGAACCGCGCCACCACTGCCCTGGTGGATGCCCCCATTCAAGGCTGCATTGCTGGCACTCTGTGCTCTCTTTGCAACACACAGAATTTGGCCATCGACGTCTCTCCACCCCTTCAGGCAAACCCTTTGTTACAATGGTATAATCCTTCAGAATCCTCCACCCTATATTTCAGGTATCTTATTCTTTCAGTGAGGACACAAACTGTACCTTTTAGGAAAGAGTAGCAGGTTGCAATTATCAGTTAGCCATCAGTTTCTCTTTGTCGTCTTTCAGCAGACTAATATTTATGATTGCTGGATCTGTTTTTGCTTCGAGGCTCTCTCTCGTTGCAAGAACTGTTTCTATGATCGGATGAAGTTTTTTAGCATTGGGTCCAACTGATCAGCATCGCTTCCCTCCTCCCTGCCCCTCTCAGGCACATGGGTCCCAGTTGCACTGCTCCAGGTGGATCTCCAATGCACACCTCCGTGGCCAATTACTGGCTGCCTCCAGTCTCATCCGCCACCTCATGGAGCTAGTAGGACCCAGCTCGAGTCTCTACATTCCCCATCTTGGATCTTGCCAAGGCCCCACTTCACCTTAGGCCGTGCTTCAATTTTCATAATCTGCTCGTTTCTGCATCACATGATCGTCCGCCTTGTCAAGGCAGAAGATCTTCACTGTTCCACTCTGTAATCTTGGGCTGCGGCTCTGCTGTCTTAAAACCAGATTGGTTGAGGATTTTGGGACCTGGTGGAAGCTCAACTAAAATGTGTCTGCTGTGTTGGCTTCCATGGCCAATGCTCCATCCAGAGCAGTGTTGATGACTTTGTCTTTCATTAAGAGTTCCAGTGCAGTTATTTGATATGGAAAAGGCAGGCACTAGTATTTCAGTATATAGATTCCAGCATGTATAATATAGCTTTGAGTTACAGGTTATGCATGGATTTTCAAGGGTGGAGGCCAAATTACCCTCAGCTGTGTTGACAGAGTGAGGCCCCATCTCTTGTTTTGCCCCTGGACGCTTTTCAATTCAACCTTTTGTGTGCCATGTCTTCCAGACACTGAGTGTGAATAGCGGAAGCAAATGTGTCTCTTCAATGAACGGGTGCCTACAAGATGTCCTGATCTCAAGGACAACTATAGGTGAGAAGGGGAGTCTTACCCAATCCCAAATGAAGCCTAGCACTCTATCGACCGTGGAGCGCTACTAACATTAGCTCACAGTAGCAGCTTCAGTAATGGGCGTAGTCTGTCCAATAGAGAGCAAGAGGATTCAGTAACCTGGATACGACAATAGCAATACAAACTTTCTCGTAAGACATTTGTGGGTGGGCTCAGTCAGGAGTCTATGTGGCCCATCCTGGTGATGTAGCCACGAGAATCCATGTAGCAGCCAGAGGGATGACGAGCACTTGTGCAACCTTCAATAAAGCAGCAGTTTTCCCCTACAGCTTCTTGAGTTCTTACTTCAATAGTCTTTGACCTCAGGAGATATCATGGCAAAGACAGGTGCTCACTCATGCAATTCATACCTTGGTATCTATGTAGATTTCAATCTTGCTTAGGATACTCAGGTGGTCAGAGTTGCTAACGTCTACACTGCACAACTGAGAATTCTTAATACGCGTTTACTGAAACAGATCTGCACATTCCAGTAATAAATGCCCTGATCCAGTTTCTGAGGGACTATTATCAATTCAATTTACATGGTGTTTGCAGTGAAGATTTTCAATTGCCCATTTTCCATTGTCTTCAGCTAGTATGGAATGCCGCTGCATTGTTGTCATCGGGTTTACAAGACGAAAACATGTTTCTCCAAAGCTTAGATCCCTCAACTAGCTCCCCATTTATAACAGGGTTTTTCTAAGCTTTGACAATTGAATGCAAAACTTTTCACCAAAAAATTCTGAATGTATGGGCTCTAAATTTGTGTGGTACCCCGTGAAACCATCATTGGACTCTTCCAACTAACGTTTTTCTTGTCACCCCTAAAGCGAAAGTTGCGACCTGTCGTGGCACATCGTTCTCCATCTCTGGAGCCAGACCTGGACTTTTAATCAATTACCTCCTTTTTAAATTTCTTTTGTTCATTATAGTATTTTCGCCTTTGCCAGGAAATTAACAACATGACATAAAATGACATAACATAATTAAAGTGGGATATGAAGAAAGGCGCAGAAGGTACTTCCAAGGCTTAACCTGAATGGCCGCCAGGTTCAGCATAGGCTTTTCACACCAAGGAGTAGCAGATTCACACAGCAGGCACAGAGGAGCTGGGTTTGAGTCAACCATTTGCATTTCTTAACAATGTGCCTCCTTCTCCTCATGCATATATAGAATAGCAGACTTCCAGTTATCCCCGGAGCCGATTCCTGATTCTAGAGTAGGCAGCAATGTGGTGTTTTACCTCTCGCCCAACCTTCACCTGTGCTGTTGCCCAGGGCCTTGGAGAAGTTAAAGAGAACTGCTGAGCTAGTGTGTCACTGTCGGTATAGCTATCAATGTTGTTGTGGTTGGTAACAAATCAACAAGCCATCCAGGTTTAGATGTACAATCAAATATTTTGTGGGTACCAACCATAATCAAGTGCATGTTCATGTGTCTGTTGTTCAACTCAATATTATTAAAGCATTCAGTATTATCAGCTGGGTCAAATGGGGGGCCATAACCGAGGGAGCATGGGGGAAACCCACCACCATAGTACCCACTGAGAATTACAGTCTACGGGCAATCAGGGGCAGAACCTCTCTCTGAGTTAGAGACAAAATATATTGAATGGGCACAAAGTGCATCCTTTGTTCTGGTATGCGCACATTTTTCAGCTGCCTCTGACCTTCCCTGTTTATCTCACCAAGAGGTAGATGAGTAATGGAAGTTTCTAAACTCCAAGGGCCAGATTGATGAAGGTGTTGTTCTGGTGCAGTGTCACAAAAAGTGACGCAAACCAGTGCAAAGGCTTGAAATAGGATTTACTTTCATGTGCAAAATCTTCATTTATGCAGAAAAGTAGCCCTAAAGTAACTCTTAATAGTGTACTTTGAGTCAAGGAAGGATTCCATGGATGGTGCATGGGTGTTCCCATGCAGCCACCCATTTTTTTTAATATAAAGCCCTATTCACTGAAAAAGGTAGGCAGGGCTGTGCAAAAAAATGAAGTACTCTTCAAGGCAGAGATAACTTTTGAGAAAAGATTTTGTTTCTCAAAACGTTTCTAACTGCATGTGTGTGTCATGTATATGCATACAAACTTACAAAAGTTTTAAACTATTTCTAAGCACAGTATTTGATACTAGAAGAGTACCATTCCATCCTCTGTGCCATCTGTATGGTAATTCATAGATGAACCCAAATGCCATCATTCCCCATGTATGGAACCTGTTTTTTCAACATAATTGAGCCTATACATTTTTTTTTAGGGATTATTGTTCTAAGACAAGAGAGCATTTCTTGTCAATGTGTGCCTGCAAGTTATAAGTGCATTTATGCATTGCTACGTTTGCTGTCTAAAGTAAAAACTTTTTTCTGTGTGTGGAAAAATTTACTCTTTTTTCGCATTTTCTTTCAATGCCCATCAGACGTGTCCATCAAGAGTAGGGATGGGTCATGCCTGATAAAATTAATTTTGGTTAGACTCAGTATATAATTTTGCCTTAGTTGGATATCCTGAAAATGTGGTCTAGAGACATCTCTCCTTGATGTACAGTCTGTCCACTGGATGTACAGTCTGTCCACTGGTTCTTGGCCTGGTGACGAGTTACTGGATACTCTACAGACCAGTATGGTTTCAGTGGCCAATGCGACTGTCCCTATTTGAGCCAATTTAATTGGAGAGTTCTGTGTCAGCCTTAAGCAATCTTAAATCTGGCTCTCCTTCTGATCCTTGCCTACCTAATTTGCTAGCTTTAGAGGCTTGTGTAATTAACCCATGGGCAAATGAGGTGCTCAACACATCATTAGCATCAACTACGGTACTAAGATTGTGAAAACAAGCTAAAATCTGCCCTTGTTGAAGAAACCATCTGCGGATCCAGGGACACAATCTAATTATAGACCTATTTCCCTACTACTAGCCCTATCCAAAATACTGCAGAAGCATGACAATCAACAGCTCTCTCTATATCTGGAGTCCAACAACCTGCTCCATCTTAGCTAGTCTGGCTTTAGATCAAACCTTAGCACTGAGACAGCACTGATAGAAGTCTCGGAGTACATCAAAGGCACACTAGATGCTGGGGGAAAGGCTGTGCTGATCATGTTAGACCAATCAGCAGCCTTTGATAGGGTCCCCCACTCTAGATTCCTGGTATGCCTGCAGTCCATCAGCATAGTGGTTCCAGCTCTAGACTGGCTTGCCTCCTTTTTGGAAGGCAGAAGTCAACACGTTTGAACTCCCCCTTCTCCTCGGAAACACATGACCTGTCTGTAGGATTTCCCCAGTGCTCTGAGCCCAACTTTATTTAATATATATCTCACCCCTCTCGCTCAGATAGCAAAACCTCTTGGAGCTAAAGTTATATCCTATGCTGATGATACTCAGCTGTTGATCTCATGCGGCAAATGAGAAAAGTTTCCAGAGCGGCTGATTAACCTGCCCGATGGCAGCCTTTCACTGGTTGACCAGAGATTTTTTTGGGGCAATGCTTCTCCAGGAACCTGACAGACTTTCTGGCCCGAAAATTCCCAGCTGCCTTCCCACCCCCAGGCCCTCAGGGAAGCTTAGTTAAGAACTTAGGGCTCACATTTCATGATTGCCTGTCTTTTAGGTCACAAATTAAGCCTGTGGTGGGCACTTGCTTTGGTGTTCTGCGGTCTATGAAAAAGTTACTTCACTATTAGTCCCTCACAGCAAAAAAAGACGGTTATCCAGGCCAAAATAACCTTGAGGTTGGGCGATGGCAATGTCCTCTACTTTGGTCTGTCAGAGTATCTTTTGGAGAGGCTTCAGGTGGTTCAAAATGCAGTGGCTTGCTTTCTTTTGAATCTGCCAGTCAGAACGCACATCTCCCCTCATCTCCCCACAGTGCCCTTCACTGGCTTCCTATCAGGAAAAGGATCTTGTGTAAGGCTCTGGTGTTAGTTCACGGGCCCTGTATCAGACTGGGGCAATCTACTTCAGAACTAGGTTTAGCTTCCCTGTTCCATCTAGAAACCTGAGGTCGGCTAATAAACTCTTAGCGGAGATGCCTAGAATTTGGCATGCTAGAGCGGGAGGCAGGTCCCTTGCTCATCCAGGACCAATAGCTTGGAATAAGCTCTCTCTCTTGAGCTCTGTGCCAAAAGCAACATGACAATGTGTAAAAAAAGGCTGAAAACCTGTTTTTTTGTCCAGGATTAGAACGTTCACATCTACTTTCACCTCTGACCTGTGCCTGGCGCCAGGACACTCCTTGGAGTAGCTGTGCATGGTATAAGTTGCTTTCATTCATTCATGTACGCTGGAGAAATGTGCAAATCGATGAACTGTTATTGAACACCAAATTGATGAACATCAGGGCAAGCTGTTAGGTGGCAAAAGAACTAGTGTGAACTTACTATGGGATTGATTACAGCCCACCCATTGCTGACCATTGGTTGTCACTCTCATTTGCTTGCTTTCCTGTTCTTGTGTTTGTCCCTCCCCTGGAGCATAGTCCCTTTACCATCCTTTTGATTGGCTGACTCTTATACTTCCACTCTCTCTTGTGTGCTTCTCCCGCCTTATCCTGTGCCTCCCTATGCCCCTGTGTTGTTCTCTCCCTCATCTACTGCTTGCTTTCTATCTTGTGCGCTTATTCCACGCTTCGTGTTCCATTTGTTTCTCTATTGTGACCTTCTCCCATGCCCCATGGTGTTCTCACCCTTGTATGCTGCTTTTCCCTTACTCCCCGCTCCTTCCTAACCCCCTCCCTCTGCTGTCCTTTTTCTATTTCTAACTTTTGCACTGATCTGGTCCCAAATCGGTAAACAAAAAAAGTGAAATGGCACTGGCGTAACTTTCTGTAGGCGTGTGCGTACAGAATGACGTGATCGACAACAGTGGTTGCATCTTGGCGGGTTTTTTTCTTCTTTGTTTTTGCCAAAGCTGCACAGCATTATTAAAGCCAATAGGTCCAAAAGGCAAGGACAAGACTGTTGGCTTTGTCGCAGCTTGTTTTTGAATGGCGTCTGATGAAGAAGTCTGTGGGACCTTGAACGTTTGCACTTTATTTTACTTAGTGCAATAAATGATAGAAAACCTAGAGTGTTTGGAGTAAACAAGGCAGAGCGCGAACAGTCAAAGCCATTAACAAGGATTTTCTTAAGTAACATTAAGATGTGCGCCAGGATCCCCGGAGAATGATTGCAGACTATTTCTTGCGACACAAATTCTCCAGAAACCTTCCCCAGCAGGAGGAGCGATGTAAATCTGATTAAGGAAAGGTTTATTGTAATGATCATTTGCAGCCATATCCGAGCCAGCCATCTTCACTACAGGGCAGTGCTATCAATTGCATCCCAATAGGGCCCCAGGGCACTTAGGTGCTTCTAATGGGAGTACCGCTTATGTCAGCACTAGAGTCTGCAGCTTCCAGCTTCCCAGTTAACTGATGAAACAAAATAATTGATGCGGCAGCTGAGAAACAACTCCATTATATTCTGAAGGGAGAGGTATCCATTAACAGAGCAGGTGAAAAGATTGCCAAGATTCAGTGAACTTACCCCCCTGATCAGTGAAATGATGCCTACTTTCCCGATTACTTACAGATAATCTTCATTACTCCAAGTCCTAGTCTTCCTCGTTACAGTCCTTACATATGTGGGGTGACAACTACACTCACACAGGTATCTGAGACACATGAGGTATGAATGTTTACAGTCCTACAAACCAGTAAATTGGTGAACGTAGGGCTTGACATCTTGGACAGTGTGTCTCTCATGGTGAGAGTCTCCAGCAGCTGCAGTTCGTCTCCATGCCCCAGAAAACTACTGGGAACATCTAGCCAAATGCTGATCTTCTTGGTCTATGACATGTTCACCTCACCACTTCACATTGGAATGAGTCTTCTTATAATTTTCACATTTATAAAGGGATGACTGCGTGCCACTGGACAAGATGTTATGGCAGGCTTGTAATTTAGATGATTCATTTCTTTTTGCACAAACATATGCCAGGAACAATGTAAGCTTCACAGCACTTATCACACTTGTAACCAAAAATAGGCATGTGTGAATGGTGTTATTAAGTCAAACAAACAAGGTGATCTAAGAACATTTAAGCACAGAGCACACAAAATTCACCACACTATTTTGAGTTTAAACAATGTCAGAATCTACAAAGTATAAACATGTGCTATTCAGTATATTAGTACTTTGAGCCCAATTCAAAAAGCCATTTTCACTGGTAAGATCAGCTTAACCGGGAAATGACTTGATTTAAGCGTGTAAGCATTTCACAAGATGTGATATTCCATAAATAAACTGATTTACTTATCTGCAATATTACCGCACTATCATGTAATATACATTACATTTGAAAAAATCTCTTACGTTCTGCAAGGATGCTCTTGAAATTTTGGGAACACTAACAACTCACAAGATTGTCGATATTCATAAACTTGTCAATGGTTCATTCTCATCCCGGAAATGATTAGAGCTGGACTAGAGTCAAGGGCAGGAGTAAATCCCTTTCCAGAGTGGTATTGGGCATGGAATACCCCACAATTTGTGACGACGACTGCGAGGAGTTTCTGTATATGAAATTTATCTTTAAAAACTCTAACAAAGGTAAGTTAAATCTCTTTAAATTGTCCTTGATAAAAGTATGTTGTGAACCACAAACTTTTTACGTATTATGAGTAGCACAGTCCCACACCTCCCTGTACCACTGATGTTGAAGTCTAAATGAAAAGCTTTAAAGGTGGTCTATGCTAGTATTGTTGTTATTGGTAATTAGCATTTGTATAGCACAGTTTCTGCTATTAGTGTGGCATCGCAGTACCTTTTGGTAGTCCACAGTATGATTTTTCCAAACCTTTACACCACAGACCAGAATGTGATTTGGTGTTGTGGAGTTGTAAGGTCAGTAGGATTAGCATGTCAGTTTTCCTGACTTGTGTGTTTTTGGTGGGAGAGACTAGAGGGGTGTGCCAAATTGCTGATTATATATTTCCTCTGTGGTGTGGATGTCCATTGCCAGGTAAATGTGCAAGTGTAGTAAGTAGCTGACAGTAAGAAGTACTATTGGACACCTCAAGTTTAGTCTTTAGTGTACAGCACTCTTTCTGCAGACTTCCTACATCCTTCTCCTGGAAACACCAACTTTTAAAAGCAAGCATTGGCAATTATATCATGTTTGAGCTTTAACTACTATTGCATGCACTGTTAGCACATTAGAGCGAGACACTCAAGAAAGGCAGTAGCCGGACCAAACAGAAAGGTGTATAGTTGTAAAGTAGTCCTTCATGCAATTCAATTCAAGCACTGGAGGCGAGATCATTGGGTGACACAGGAATACTCCACTGGCATGAAAAAGGGTGTAGGCAGAGTGGCGACTGGCGAAGAATGAATTTCTTTGGTATAGACATGGTGGAAAACAATGAAAGGATGGGCGACAGGAAAAAGAAACTTAGACAGTTAGAATCTAAGTATATAATTAGGCTTCGCACAAAAAATCCGAAAGGGATGAACTTTGATGAAGAATTTTACGTTCATCTATAAAAGGATAAAAACTATGAACCATACATCGGACAAATCCTAACAATGATACGGGTCAATAAGAGATGCCATTTCCAGGAATAAGAACATACTAAAATCAATTTATTTGCACTAATTTAAACACAAATGAATAGTAAATGGTAACAAATGTTATAAAAAATGAAAAATGCTGGTTAAATCAAGACAGTGTCTAAGATAGGTCTCGCATCAAAATGGGGTACTATACCCATCAAGTATTGCTAGTACTATCACGTAAAATCATGACTAATGTCACTGAGTATGTACAATACATGTTGACAGTCACTGTTCGGGGTATAACCCTAGGTTTGATGTGCAATATAAGTGAAAAACATCACCTTTTTCTAAAATTGTGTGTTAAATGCAAACTGCAAAGTATGAAAGTATGTGATCACCGGCTAATTGCTAAGCGCAACACAATGTCTACAAAATTTAAATGATGATTCTGTCATGAGGTTATCTGTAAATATTTTAAAATGAAACTACAAATCCCAGAATGCAATGGGATGTATACTTAGAGGAAATGACATAAAACAGACGTAATAGTAGTGCCCCCTACCGTGAGAAAGTCCGTGTTGGCCGAAACGCGTCGGTGTGACAGACTGGCTCTGTGAATAAAACATCAATTCCAAGATTCCTGAGTGCGGCGTCCTTTGTTGAAAAAAATATATATATATATATATATATATATATATATATATATATATATATATATATATATATATATATATATATATATATATATATATATGTGCATATATATGTGCATATATATATATGTTAAAGTTTCAGATCCAAAAAATTAACAAGTTAAGGTAGAACCTCTTAGTGAAATGAGAACGACAAGAAAATCTGACACAAACATAGCCCATCTGACTCAGGGTTCCCAGACCCAACTACCAAGCCAAGAATGAATTTGGGCAGCGTCACACCCCAAACACCCCCCCCTGAAGCTACACCCCTGCCTGTCTCACCTGGGCCTCTTTGTTCTCCCTGGGAACTCATGACTATAGTCACGTGCAACACAACACCCTGGAGTCTCTGCCCAGGGATCACTCATATTAAGGGCCTCATTTACAATTAATTGGCTTAGTGCAGCGGCACAATTTTTTTTGTGTGCTGCTCTATGCCAATTCGAAAGGGCAGGAATGCACCGTATTTACAAGATATGGTGCATTCCTCTCCTTTCTGTCTGTGCCGGTGCACAATTTGGTGCTGAGCACCAATGCAGGCACCCAAGGGTGTCTGCTTTGTGGGTAGGATTGTTTTTGTGCAGGAAGGGTCAACTTCCTGCACAAAAACAATCCATGGATGCCTTTTCCTCTTTCTATGTTTGCTGCAGAATGCAGCACACATAGTAAGAGGAAATAACGGAGAAAAATAAAGATATTTCTCCTCGTTTCGCCCCACCCCGGGGAGGCATACAGTTTTGACGCATTCTCAGGTTTACAGATCCTTGTAAATTTGGGAACGTCAAAACCCATGGGTGCTGTGTGGGAAAACCAACCGCAAAACCCATGGAACGCCCCTCTGATGCAGTGTAATGCAATGCAGCGTCTTGTGCTGCGTTGCCTTACACCAGTGGTTCCCAATCTGTGCGCCGCGGCACCCGGGTGCGCCGTTAAAACTAGCCAGGGGCGCCGCAAATGGATGCGCACCAGTCTGGGAACCACTGACATACTCTGTTCCTTTAGTGTTGCTGTTAGTTTGCATCGTAAATTGAAGCTCGTGCTGATGTGGACAGTTCAGTTCCGGCTGTACTTTTCCTTCCGATGTACTCACCTCATTGGTAGGTTACAGCAGCACATCCAGGCAAAGAGCTGCCCCTCCCAACCGCTCTTGCGCTACGGATGACATCATCAAAGAGACAGTGCAAGGCGCAAGGAAAGTAGGCAGTGCTGACGCTGCAGTGTAGCACTTGCGCCAGCAGGAAAGCCACTGCCAGCATCATTCACAGGCAGTCCACAAAGGTCGGCTTAGTGGCCGTAGCCAGCATGGATAGCACGGCCCGGGCACCTGACTTGCAAAGGTAAGCATGCGTGTGGTGAAAGTTGCCTCACTGTTTCATTAATCCAGAGGAAACGACCAGCGTGGAAGCCCTTTCCGTGGCGCGGCCTTTCAGTTACCTTGTATACAAGCGATTTCATCTCATCCCCTGTTATTAATAATTTAATTGAACTAGATTTTTAGTACTTTCTGAAGAGTTGTGCACTTGCCCTGCAGTCCTAAAGAGAAGAAATCCTAGGAGCGAAATTCCAGAGAGTTAGAAAACACATTTTTCCAAGTGCTAGAATTAACAGTTTCTTGCATCAGTGGAGTGCTTCAACTCAGCATATAACCCGTTTGTAAGCTGTCTGGTATTTGTAGCCACCCCTTGAAACCAACTACCTGTAGCAATCTAAATTTTAGATTCTCGTAATTAAAATACATTTTTATGGCAGTGGTTATCAGTTGTCCAGCGGGATTTTAGTGCACACGCAGTTGGGGTCGTTCAGATTATCCCAGAGTGAGACTGCGCTCCAAGATGTTAGACTTGCTCCCAGTCAGTGACACGACGTATCTTTGTATGCTGTTGCTTATAGGTTTTTTATAGCACACAATCACATTGCCATGCTCAGACTGAAGAGCATGCATTGTACCGGCTATTAATAACGAACATATTCTAAGAAAATAGGTCTGACCTGTGTTTTTTAATGCATGTTATGTAAAAGGTGAAGTGGTTTGGGATTTCTTTTTGTATGTCTGCATTTGTATGGAATTTTGAGTACGTAACAGGTATATTGCTTCATCCATGTAATATATATACATAGTTGGAATTTTACACTGATAATAATAGAGTTTTCACTTTATCAACATAAAACAAGCTAGAATCATAAAAGCTGTTAGACGAAAGTTGGAGCTGATAGTTTACTAGTTTTATGGAATAGTAGCAGAGGGAGAGGGACAAAGGACCCAAGGTAAGCCTCTCCTGCTGCAGCATTGAGAAAGTGCTACTGGCACTGTGAGGGGGATAGACTGAACACAAGGCAGCAGTTCCAAGGTGATGACCTCCTTTCCTGGACAAATTGATGGGG
Organism: Calotriton arnoldi; assembly: GCA_963921515.1. Lineage (NCBI taxonomy): Eukaryota > Metazoa > Chordata > Amphibia > Caudata > Salamandridae > Calotriton > Calotriton arnoldi. The sequence continues at coordinate 297,633 of CAWUFW010014501.1, read as the reverse complement.
CTTGAGGTAAGAAGGAGCAACAGGCACAAGGGGAATACTTCCACACTGAGATGTAGAATGAGGGCTGCTGGCATACTGCGTGAACCTTACTGGGGAAGCAAGAGCAGACCCAGCAAGGCGACTGCTCTACATGCGCACAGTGTGCGCCCTGTGCACATACTGAGAGGAGGCCAAAGGTAAATACCTTGTCTGAGATGCTGTAGGAACACCACTGGCACACAGTGTTCAGCAAAGGCTGGAGGGAAGGGCCTCACACCTGCATCTGTGAATGCGCACACTGCTGCCACTGTGGGGGCTGCAGGCAAGAGGTAGGCCCTATGATTATAATACCTTCATCGGCTTCATCCCAATTATTTACAGGGAGAAAAATGGAAGTACTCCCGAGGCCAGGTGTACATTCCCCCACCTGCAAAAAAACAAAAACATAATGGGGTGCCGCGACCCACAGCCAATAGGTCAAGGGAGCCAGGGGTCGAAAAAGTTTGGGAACCACTGCCTTACACCATATATACGAGGCCATGTAAAGCCACGCAAAGTGGCTTTGAGTGGCCTCGTAGATATGGGTCTGCACTCTGTGCCGCCAGAGCATCATAAAAGGTGATGCACCTGTGGCCGAGGGGCTTGTAAATAAGCCCCTCAATATATTTGCACTGCACACATTTTTCTTTGCCTCTGCTACGAGAAGCCTTGATGGTAGAGATGTAAAACTGGTGAATGTAGGCAGGACTCCATGTTTACAGTCATCGCCTTTTACAAATCCTTTTATCAAGTGACTTACTCCCAGGGCCGGACTGGCAACCGAAACCGGCCCTGGCAAACTGCTCGGCCGGACCCCCCTGGGGTGAGGGGGGGTGCAGCCGAGCTGTGTGCGATGGCCGGTTTCGGCCGATTTTGTTACAGGGGGCCGATATTGCCGACCCCCGGTAACAAAAACGGCCCCCCAGGGGCTCAAAACCGGACCCCACCCTAGCGGCCCACCGGGGAAACGCCCGGTGCCCGCTACGGCCAGTCCGGCCCTGCTTACTCCCTCATGCACTAAGCCCGAATCGCAAACAGAGGTGGGTGCACCAGCATGTTAAAAGGGCGAGCTGAGTCAGAGCTGAGCCAAGAGTCTGACTTGGCTCTAAGGGTCCATGAACGAGTTGAGCCATAAAAACGTTTAACCTGCATATCGTGCAACAAACATAATGTAAAAATATGATACAGTCTCTTGAAATTCAAAAAAATGAATTTCTTTAAAATGTTTCACCTTAGTACATCAGATTATATCACTTTTAACTGTCTGCATGGAGAGACGGTTATTAAAAGTAATAGTTTTTAAACATGAACTTAGAAACATTCATGGCTTGCCTCCCAACGACAATGCCATTAGTGAACTAAGAAGCAACTAATAGTCATGTAAACCGTAAATGTGATCTAGATTCTTACAACAGATGGAACAACATTACAGTCCATTAAGTCACACATAAAAGGTGCTTGTACAGTGCACATCCTCAACTTAAACATTTAAAAGTACTCTCATATGTGATATTAAAGAAAAAGGAGGCTCGGGCGCTAGAGGGGGCCAGGCAAGATGGCCGCACGTTAGTGTAGCTCTGCCCGGCTGATCCACCATCCGCCCAAGATCTTCGCGATTTTAAGGCATCGACGCTCCTGAAACGGCTGTTTCGTATGGGCCGCCCCTTCTGCTGCCACTGATGCTGTGTTTGACGGGCGGAACATCCTGGTGTGGCTGATATCTGCAGCTGAGCGCGGCGTGGACCGGCTGGGTAAAATGGCGGCCGCGGCCTTGTAGCGCTGAGGTGTGGATCGCGCAGCGGCGGCGGAACCTGTGCTGCCCTTCGCCTCCCAGGCTGGGAGTGCGCGATATCTCGCTGCAGCACTCGGAGCCCTTCTGGGCCGAGATTAGACAGCGCTACGGGGCGAGACACAGGCGGCTGCCACATCGGGCCGTCTGGGGCGGTCCGCGGAGCCACTGGCTGCCTGCTGAGACCCGTGATCCCTGCTGGGGAGGCCGCGACTCGTCCATATTGGAGGCTCCGCGACATCGGAGACGGTGGGCGCCTGCTTCAGCTCCATCCTGCACGGCGCCCGGCGGGGGCTGGCCGGTGAGGGAGACTACCGAGGACCCCGGACGCACCTGAGGGGACTGGAGGCCTGCACGGACGTCAGCGGCGGGCTGCGGTGAGTGGGGTGCGGACTGCTTGGGTCCGCGGCTGCGGTGGTGGAGTGGGCCCGGGCTGCGGCAGGCGCCTCGTGAGCTGCGGCTCGCGTGTGCAGGTCGGGGCCTTGGGCCTCCTGGTGACAATTGCGTTTCAAGTGAAGCCGAGTGGTGGCTGCTGGGCCCGGAGGACACGCCGGGGTGGGGGCCCTGGGCAGGTGCCCCGATCATGATTTGGGGATCGCTGCCTGCTTTCGGCTCCCGGAGGAGCGGGATTGAATTGAAGTGAGTGCTGCTTTGGATCCTGCCTGTCTGCAGTGTACTATCGTGCTACTGGTGGAATCTTAGTACACCTGAGGGAACTGTGGCCTTCTGCTCCTGGCTGGATAGTGGCGACCCAGGTGTCCATTAGCACTAGTCTATTGCGATTGGGATGTGCCCCCACGCTCTGGGATATCACTGCTCGTGTGCGTCCTGTCGGTGCTGCCGCAGAGACCTGGTCGGAGGTTGGTGGCTTATCGCCTACTGCTCGCAACTCCCTGTGGTCCCGTGCGGTGCTAACGCACCCTGTATGCTGCCTCTGTCTCATTAGGGGGAACTGCGGTGCCTTTACCTGCTAGGGGACCTGGCGGTGTCCACCTGCTACCCTGTGATCGGACCCCCTAGGTCGCTGGAGAATTACTATTGGCATGGCGGGATGGTGCTGGGGCCTGCTGTGAATGGGTGTGCACTCTGGTGCACTTTGACTGTCACATTTTGCTTATGATCGGCTGATCGGAGGATTGGTGGCATATTGAGTGTTTACTGCCCCCCACTGTCTCTTCACCTGCCTGCAATCTACTGTTTCTGGTGTTCTCTTGTGGGGTCCCTGAGGTATTGCCCTCTCTACCACGAACCATGGGGAAGCCAGACAAGACGCAGCCCCGTCTCACTTTTGAGGCGCGAAAGTCGGGCAGATCGCAACAGAAAGCGGCCTCTGACTCTGAGGCTGATGGTCATGGTGAGAGCCCGCCAAGCCTGGAATTCACGTTACTGGCCATGCAGAGGAGTCTTCAAGCTATAGAGGGCAGTATGTCCACTATCAATCACCGGCTGGACCATTTGTCCTCGCAGCTGGAAAAACAGTCGGCGAGGATGGGTGAGGTTGAGCAGAGGGTTTCAAACGCTGAGGATGGCCTCGGGGAAGTCACAAGTAAAGCCCTCAACATGGAGAAGGTGCTATCTCTCATACAGGCAAAGAATGAGGACTTGGAGCCCCGCTCAAGGAGGAACAATGTTCGCATTACTGGGCTGCCTGAGTCGACGAACACTGGGAGAATGGAACACTTCATGGAGGCCCTGCTCACTGAACTATTTGGCGCCGAACACCTCTCCTCCATGTTCGTCGGGGAACGTGCACATCGCTCCTTGGCGGCGCGCCCTGTCCCAGGAGCCCCGCCACGTCCCATAATTGATCGATTATTGAACTATTGGGATCGGGATACCATCCTGCGCCTGGCCAGGGAGAGAGGTACTGTTACTCATCAGGGGAACAACTTGTCCTTTTTTCCCCGACTTTACTGTTGCTGTCCAGGCCGCGAGGCATGAATATGGCGCAGTTAAGAAATTTTTGCAGGCTGAAAGTATTCCTTACGCCATGCTATACCCTGCTAGACTTAGGGTGGGGTCCGAGGGGCATACTAAGATTTTCTCCACTCCCAAGGCAGCGATGGAACATGCCAAACAACTTCAGAGACGCCGGAGTGAGGCCGAAGCAGAACATGGGGAGGATGATTGAGATTGCTTGCAGGGGGCTGTTGTAATGTTCACCTTTAGAATTCTCCATGTCACAGTCTTGTCGCTTATTAGATGTATATGTACGTTGCCAATGCTGTTCGCTGGTCCCAGACAGTATTATTGTTTCATACGGATAATAGAAGTATGCTGAGTGATGCCTTATGGTCCAGACTCCGCCAGTGTACTGTAACGCAGGTTCTAGACCTGATCAGCCACCTCCCATGATGTGGGAGGACAGTAGTTCTCTGACGCCCCCCCGTACGGGAGTTCCCCACCTCATGTTACTGTGTAGTTGTTTTACGGGGGTTTATTTGGGTGTTTATGGGATGGCTTTGGCCAGTTGGGGAAGCCGAAGTGGGTGGTTGGGATGGCTTTGGCACGTTGGGGCTGCTGAAGTGGGAGGGGGGCATGGGGTGTTAGTTCGGGGAAGGCAGACTGATGTGGATTCTAGTTTGATCAATACGTATGTGGGTATGTAATTGCACCTTGGGTGAAGCTTACCTGTTGTGCTTCCAATGTGTTCACTTATGGCTGGACTTAAACTATGAATAGTACACTCAAGTTCCTCACTTGAAACGTACGTGGTTTGAACACGCCTAAAAAGATAAGATCGGTGTTTGCATGCTTGGATCGCATGGGAGTGCAAATTGCCCTCTTACAAGAGACGCACCTAACCCCTGAATCGGCGCGCAAAGTGGGCACACGCTGGGCGGGCGCCAGGGCTGCGTCATCTTTCTCTACCTATTCTAGGGGGGTCTTAACTTTGGTGAAAAAGGGTGTGCCATTTACAATTATCCGATCAGACACAGATGACTGTGGGCGCGTGGTGATCGTGCATGGGCAATTGAGTGGCGAGAGTGTATTGATTGTGAATGTGTATGGGCCGAATGTGGATGAGCCCTCCTTTTATTCGGATGTGTGGCGCAGGATATCGCTGTTCCCTCCAGCCGCCATTATCTGGGGGGGGATTTTAATCTGTGCCTGGATGGTGCACTGGCTAGAGCTGGCAGCAGTGAGATGCGGCCCAAACGGGCAGCGGAAGTGTTATTGGGACTTCTGGACACCGGTCAGTTGCACGACATTTGGCGCAGTCGACACCCCGCTGGTCGGGAGAGCACTTTTGCTTCCTCAGTGCACAGGTCCTGGTCTCGTATAGACTTTTGGCTACTTTCGGAGGTGGTCTGCACTTGGACGGTTGCGGTGTCACATGAGGCACGCACTCTGTCTGACCACTCCCCGGTAATCCTCGCCCTACAAATTCCTACCTATAGGAAACTACCCTTTGCATGGAGGCTCCAGCCCTCGGAGCTCAGGGACCCGGTCTTCAGGCAGTCAATAGCCGAGGCCATCCAAAACTTTTTTAGGGAGAATGAGGGGACAGTAGACAGCGTTGGAGTACTGTGGGAAGCGTTTAAAGTCACCATAAGGGGTTCATGTATAGGGGCCCAATCCGGAGTCCTGCGTGACATCAGACGTTGGATAAAAACGTTAGCATCTAATATCTCTCAATTAGAACGGGAATATGAGTTAGATCCCTCTACTGCTAATTTAGCTGAGATAAGGGAACTTGTTACGGATCACAATGCAACCGCGGATCAGGAACTGTTGCACTGCTCCCGGCGAAGAACAGCGCGATATTATGGTGAAGGTGGCCGTCCGGACCGCTCCCTTGCGCAAAAGCTAGCAGAACCGCGTAGCCAGGAAAACATAACCGAACTCATTGATGATCAGGGGGTAGCCCGCTACTCGACAACGGACCTCTGTGATACCGTCTTACAATTCTATACCAATCTCTATGCCTCCAGAGACTCCCCGCAGACTGCGGAGATTGATGCATATCTGGACGATGTGGCACTCGGATGGTTGTCCAACACTCATCGTGAGTACCTTGTACAACCGTTTGATGAAGAGGACGTTAAAAATGCCATAATGTCTTTACCGACCTGCAAGGCTGCGGGGCCTGACGGGCTTCCCTGCGAATTCTATAAAGCGTATGCGTCGGACCTAGCCCCTCGGCTGTTGGATGTATACGCTGAAGCGTATGAGAGCGGGACGTTGCCGCCTTCCCTACGGGAGGCTCTTCTTGTTACACTGCTCAAACCGGATAAGCCCCCAAATCAGTGTGGCTCATATCGACCTCTCTCGATTATTAATATTGACGCCAAAATATTGGCCAAGATGATTGCTGCTAGGTTACAGCCTTTAGTACCCCTATTGGTGCTGCCAGATCAGTCCGGGTTTGTCACGGAGCGCTCCACAACCCATAACCTGCGCACGCTCTTCTCTACGCTGCATTACTTTGAACCAGACTTTCAGGCGGTGGCTGTGCTGCTTGATGCAGCAAAAGCCTTTGACTCTCTGCAGTGGCCTTTTATGTTCGCTGTACTGGGTAGAATGGGCTTCCCGCCCTTTTTCCTCCAGTGGATCACGGTGTTGTATAGCGGTCCTGTTGCCCGTGTCCGGGTGAATGGGTGGGTGCCGTCTTTGTTCTGCATTGAAAGAGGCACGAGGCAGGGGTGTCCCCTGTCACCAATGCTCTTTTCTCTAGCCCTGGAGCCCCTCGCCTGTCAACTGCGTCAAAAGCATGCCACGGCTGCCCTGCGGTTCAGGCAGCGACCACTGATTGTCTCCCTCTATGCGGACGACATGCTGCTGTATGTCCGCGATCCGGCTGTGCATCTCTCTGCATTACTCAGGGAGTATGTACGGTTTGAAAGGTTCTCCGGCCTCGGGATAAACTGGTCGAAATCCGTGGTGTTTCCCCTGACTGCGCACACGAAGGAAGTGGAGATGGACTTTCCATTGTTCTGGACATCTGACCCTGTGAAGTACCTTGGGGTCTGGGTGCATAGGGACCCAGACACAGTCGTTTCTGAGAATTATGGACGGACGGTTACGCGTATTTCTGCACAGGCTGTGCGATGGACGCACTTACCCCTCTCTCTAGCGGACAGGATAGCGGTAGTGAAAATGGTCTTTTTGCCTAAACTGCTATACTTCTTTGTAAACATTCCTATCAAACTGAATTTAGCACTGTTCCGAACTCTGCAATCTGCACTTCTAACGTTTGTGTGGGGCGGTAAGAAACCCAGATGCAGGTGGGATCTTTTGGTTCAACCTTTCGACCGCGGTGGCTTCGAGGCTCCTGATTTTCGTCTTTAATACCTGTGTGCGCAGGCGCAATTTGCACATTATTGGCATTTCCCCCAGCGGTTCCAACCTCACGTGGCTGTTGAATCGGATGCGGTTCTGCCAATGGCGTTGCCGGCGGTGACCCTTTCGGGTGGTTCGGGTGGTCCACGAACCGAGATTAACCCCCCACAGTGCACGGCGTGGGCATGGCGGATGCTCGCGTCACGGGCCCAACTGTCATATTTGTATGCTCCATTGCTACCACTAGATTCACACCCGGAAATCTCTGCGGCACGAGAGGCGACGGCCATGCGAGAACTGGCTGCAGCGGGCATCTCTCGGCTAGGGGACCTCTACAAGGGGGGTCAATTTGAAACACTACGGGAGGCACAGCATGGTGCAGATCGGGGGTTTATGTTCGGCTTTACATACGTCCGAGTTCGTCAGGCTGTCCGTGCGGCCTATCCAGAGTACCCTACGGAGCCCACTACTCTCCGGGCATTGCAGGTGATGCTGTCGGGAGCGGGGCGTAAGGGGTTAATCACTAAACTTTACAACGCTTCTATGCACGAGCGGGACCAGGGTGATCATCCCTCTTGTTTACGCTGGCAGGCAGCGTTGGGTATACCCATTGCACCGGAGGTTTGGACAGCGTGTTGCCAACTCATGGGTCGACTCACGGCTAACTGTAATCTTCGAATTATTCACTTTAAATTCCTACATCAGGTATACTACTCCCCCCTGCAGTTGTACAAGTATGGTCTGCGAGAGACAGCTAACTGTGTACGGTGTGGAATGGCAGATGCAGACTTTATTCATGTTGCCTGGCTGTGTGCTGGTGTCCTTGCTTTCTGGACAGTTGTGGCATCTGTGCTCACGGATATTGTGCTGGAGCCTGTGCGTTGCACTCCTGAGCTATGTCTACTGGGTTATGTTAAGTGCCTTAAGCCCTGTAACAGGCGCATTGTAGCAATCTCCACCCTCTTCGCGAAAAGGGCAGTTGCGCAGTGCTGGGGTGCTAAGACAACCCCTACTGTTAAAAGAAGGCTCCGTGACCTGATCTATTGTAGGGACCAGCTTCAGCTCTACGAGGAGGAGCTTCCTGAGAAGTCCCGCCCCAAAGATTTTTGGGCCCCCCTCACAGTCTATTTGCTATCCCACCCTGACCTATTGTGACTTGTCCGTCCTGCACCCTCCTATTTCCTCCATAATGTAACAGCCCTGTGGAGGTGTTTGCTGGCTGTCTGGGTAAAGCGATACCTTAGACTTGGTGTGATTGCGGTTTCTGGCCCCCAGGGGTGGACTATGGGTAAGAACTATTTACGAATGTCCTGGCTATTGCCTTACATACGCTGATCTTTTGCTTGCAGGTTTTTTCTGAAATGTACTAAAAATGATGTTATTGCTCTGCCTGGGTGGGGGGAGGGGTGTTTGTGGGTTTGTATGCTTTTCTTTCTTTGCATTATTCAACACCATTGTCTGTATTTCTCTTCTTGAAATTGACAAATAAAATTATTTTTAAAAAAAGGAGGCTCTGGGGGGTCAGATGCAGATGGGGGATTGGTTATTATTCTGATTTTGCCCCGATTTGGGACTCCCCCGGGACTCCGGCTTGCTTGAAAGATATCCTTGCGACACCAATTAAGAGGGCTGGTATCTCGATATGGTCAGATCTTGTATCATCAGATGGAGTTTACCCCTGGGAAGTATTAAGATCTAAAATAGGAAGTACTTTTTCCAAATTTAAATATTTACAATTGGTTTCTTGGTATTCAGCGGAGAAAGGGTCTATTAGTGGTGATTGGGAAACCGAGCGTATCCTTCAAAATCCAAATCCTAAAAAGAAGGAGGTCGCATATTGGTATAAGAAACTTCTAGATGCAGATGATGCGGAATATCCTCCACAATATGTGGCCTGGAACCAGTCCCCCCTAGACTCTAGCTCTGAAGACTTATTTGATTTATCAGTGCAAATTTTATATAAGTTTGTTAAACCGGCATCTTTAAAAAAGAATCATTTCTTTGTTATTAATAGATTATATTATACCCCTGTGAAGATAGCTAAATTTGCCCACCTATTCTCTTCTAAATGTCCAAGATGTGATTTTCCTAAAGCAGATGATATTCATATATTTTTTGAGTGTTCTAAATTAAGTACTTTCTGGATGAATGTGGAGCATGTTTTAGGCGGCATTTTTAAAGTCAAGATTAATGTGAATCTCACTATAGCGATTTTTGGCATTGATAATGACTCCATGAACCTTTTACGGCCATTACAAAGAGGCCTGCTGTTATATTTAATTCTCATTGCCCGAAGGGAAATATGTAAACTCTGGAAAGACCCGCAGCCTCCACAATGAAGATTGGCTGAAAGCTGCATTTGCTTTGGCACGTCTAGATCAGGGGAATTTAAAGGATAACAGCATTAATATTTGGTCGCATTATATATCTTGGGGAAGAGAGTTGAGACTGGTTGATTGCCCCCGGGTCCTATGATTACACCAAGCTTTAAACAAAGAAGCTGGCCTGGTTACGCCTAAAGCCAATGCAGTTGCAGTAGCCGCGGGGCGCCCAGGTTGGAAGGATGGCTTCTTGCCAAAATTGCAGACGCTGAATGGTGAGATGAGGACAAAAAAAAAAAAAAATGTTTCACCTTAGTACATCAGATTATATCACTTTTAATAACTGTCTGCATGGAAAGACGGTTATTAAAAATAATAGTTTTTAAACATGAACTTAGAAACATTCATGGCTTGCCTCCCAACGACAATGCCATTAGTGAACTAAGAAGCAACTAATAGTCATGTAAACCCTAAATGTGACCTAGATTCTTACAACAGATGGAACAACATTACAGTCCATTAAGTCACACATAAAAGGTGCTTGTACAGTGCACATCCTCAACTCAAACATTTAAAAATACTCTCATATGTGATATTAAAGAAAAAGGAGGCTCTGTAAAATAAACACAATTTGGAGGCTAAAGGAAGCTGGTATTGATACCAGGTTATCTGGTTTCACGTTTTTAAATTCAGCCACCAGATAGAAATCCTTGTCTCTGCTCTCTCTCCTCTTTTACATCAAAGGTCACTGTAGAGGTGTGGCAACGCGGCTAGGGCGACTGACGCTGGACGCTGGGGATCACGGTTCGATCCCTGGCTCCGGCGGCAGGGGTCTGCCCAGCACCATGCGACTCTGGGCAATAGCTCGCTTAATCTTCCCAGTGCCGAGATACCCCATCGGCGGTGATTTGTGCGCTATACAAGTACTGGATTTACATTTACTGTTAGTCTATTTATTCTCAGTGCAGCCGAAAACCCGACACAGTCAGAGAGACACCCCCACCCCTTCATTCCTCACCCCGGAAGCTACGCCCCTGGGTCTGAGCCAAGACATGCTTGACAAAGTCTCCAGCCAATGGGTGAAAGACGCTGGTTGTAGAAAGGCAACTCCTGAGATGGGAAGACCCAAAGATCACTTTATGTATATTGTGAGCTATAGTTTTGTAGCTGTACCGTCAAAACACAGACCTATAGAAAAAAACTCTGAAACAATCCTTCTGAGGATGTGTCCCCAAAGTCCACAGCCATACCAAGACCATCATCCTACGAAACCTTCAAGAAGGAAATGAAAAGCCTGCTCTTTCAATATAATTTCCTCCTATCAGATGTCCTACCCAGCTGAACTTCTACTGATCACAATACTCAAACTAACTATTCAATTCAATATTGTGTACTTATGTTAATTTATTTAATTTTGGTCTCCCCACGTAAAATGGTGATATCTGTTTTACATTGAACTTGTGTCCCATGTTTTTTCAAATGATATATTACAAGTTTTGTATCAAGCAACATATAACTATGTAAAGCTATATGTCACCTTATTAGGTCTGGTTCACAAAACTCAATTAAATAAATAAACAAATAAATAGGAAATGATGGTACCCCAAGATTCTTTTATCTGCTAGTTATTGCCAAAATCAGTGATTTTGTAGCTTTGGTAAATTTCCCATAATGGTGGATTTCTGCATATGACACATAACCTACAATCTGATGCATAATCTATAGCTTTCAACAAAGAATGTTTCTACCTCTGACAACCCTAAAGTTACTAACAGCACTGCATTTAAAATACAACCCGGCTCTTGAAGTTTGATAGAACTTAGGGCCTGATTTAGATTTTGGCAGCCGGGTCACTCCATCACAACCGCAACGGATATCCCGTCCGCCAAAATATAAATCCCATAGAATATAATGGGATTTAGATTTTGACGGACGGGATATCTGTCACCGCTGTGACAGAGTAACCCGTCTGCCAGGATCTAAATCAGGCCCTTAGACACCCACCAGCAGTTGAATGTTGTGGTCAGTCATTAAAGAGATACAACTCTCACTTATTTGGTGTTAAAACCATAATATGCTATAGGTCATTATGGAGTGATCAAGCACTTTTGAATTTGGTCTTCAGCAGGAAACAAATACCCTCTATATGTAAATGGATTTGAAAATGGATTAAAAATATTCTCCATCCTTTCTCATGAAATGGCGTACATCAAATATCTCAGCATGATTTTAATGGTAAGTTTAAATGATTAAAAGATCAGGAAACCAAGTTCAGGAATATTGGCAAGGCCCTGCTTAATTATTCATTATGCACTTGTATTCTATTGATTGATTCTTCAACGGATGTCTTTATTTTGCCTTTTAAGTTTTCCTTCACTGTTGATGCCAACTCAATCACAAAGCAGCAGCCGTCTCAGAGGGAAGGCAGAATATAGTCTAACCATTTTGCACGTCTTTTAGTGGCTGGTATCTTCAGTCGTAATGTATTGTGCTGTTAGACAGGAACATTACTAAGCACAATATATATATAATGTTCTGCGCGTCTGTTTTTTTGCCAAAGAGTGCTTCTATGGGCACATAAAGCTAAACCTACCTAGGGCTAATTTCTATCTCACTTTTTGAGCACGGAAATAAATATTGGTCTTCATTCCTGTTTAGGTTTACCACTGTGGGCTGTGGTGTTATCGCTATTGCCTCAAGGCTATTTCATCAAGGATAATCTATCCCAGAGGATGTCAACAAAGGCATAGTAAAAGGCTTTCAAACCATTCAAGATGTGTTTTGAGACGACAGTGACTTGATGAGAAAAATGTATCCCTTAGGTTCTTCGCATCGGTTATCCATCCTGCGTGGCCGCCACCAAGGCATATGCAGGTTATTCTTATAGGTCCTGGCCTCTTTTATTCACCCCATTGTCCAGACATATAACTCTCTCTCTGCCATCATCATTGTTTAAACCTTCAACTTCTTTATCTACATCTGCAGCGTGCTCCTTTGATGTCAAAGCCTTGACGCACTTGTGATACCCCCCTCTTGAGGTTGTGCAAGGCTGGAACCTTGCTGAATAAATCTGCTCTCAAAAAATGAACATCAAATATTTGTTATTGAACCAAAAAAATCATTATGTTGTGGGCAGTTTATTTGGTTGTGGGTTGTGCCATGTGTTTTATTACCCATTTTGGGTGCATTTTATAGAATTTCATAATGAAAGCATTTGGTTGTTACTTTTACTGTTTCCCAAAAGGTACCTGTTGCCTTCACTGAATCTCTGATTATAAGGGGTCTTTTGTTGACGAAAGCTACTATGTTGAAGGCTGTCTGATTGTGAAGGGGAAAACGACCCTTGTTGATCTTTGAAAAGGGAATCACATTCTCTGGTTTTAAATCGCTGGTACCTAGTTGCAGTTCTAGTTTGAGAGGCTGCTGGTGGAATGTTGTTTCACTGAAAAAGAAAAAGGTGCACTTTGTGGAAAGGATCGAGGTTTGGAAAGTTAAAGTTTAGTTTCTAAGACTACAATTTTCACAGATTCGTTGAAATATAGTCTTTGTTCGAAAGTTTTTGTTGTTCGCTGTTCAATTTTTTATGAAGAAACATATATCTGTTGTACTTGTCTCCATTAAGGTATTGAAAACAGGTGGTCCTCAGGACAAATGTACCCTAAGAGAACTTGGGTGTATTAAACTTAAATGGCCCTTTTCACACCACTCTAATACCATTTTGTTCAAATCAATAAACTGTTACGAAAAATACAATTCAGTAAAGTAAAAAGAACAAATTTTTATGCTGAATGACAGTGGGCAAATTCCATTTAGCATTGGAAACATATTTTAATTAATAATGATTTATGTATTGTGCGATTAGATTTTTTGTTATATATGGCTCTCATAAAGAGCCAATATCGTTTATTTAAGTGTCTGAATCTCATAACCCATTGCTATGACATGGCAACAGTTGAAAACAAAACTGGTTACCCACTGTTGTGATGCCATAAAGGCCTTCCGGGCCAGGCAGACAGGGCTCCCTGAGAGCCTGTCAGCTCAGCACTGCTTGTCTGCTTTGACTGAAAGAAGAAAGCAAAGCTGCAGGACGGGGAAGGAAGGAAGGCAAGAAAGGGTGTTGGTGGTCATGGATGGCAGGTAAGATTTTTTTTTTATCTTTGGGATAGGGATACATAACAGAGGCCATGTTATGAATGGCTCCCCCATTACTCCTGTGCCATTGCATAGCAGTTGAAAGCAGGGGCAGATGATTTTGGGGGGCATCCATAACATAAAATAATAGATGGTTAAAAAGCGAAATACAGGGATGTTTTTCACCTTAGGACACCATAGACTACTTAAGCTTGTCTATTTGATGTCACTCAGATCCCCTCAGCAAAAAACCTATTTCTTGCACTGTAAATAACAGGTGTTATACATTTGATTAGCCAAAAAAGTATTGAAGGCTGAGTTGGCCTTGACGGCATTTGAACTTGTGCCTTGCTGGTGTGCTGCCAGTGGGAAGTATTAATTCTTTGGTACATTGTATTGTATTGTATTGTATTCTATTGTATTGCAGCATTTACATAGCGCTAACTATCCCTATTTGAGGCACTATATCACTTGCCTACATGGGCACAAGCTACGCCGTGAAGGGTATATGGTTGGAAGGGTGTTGGCTTCCATTTTTGATGCTGTTTGAGAAATGTTTCCATGTCCTACATGATGACTAAAGAGGTGCGGTTATCAAGCTATGGGGCGCAACGCTTAGGAGTGTGGTGGATGAAAAGGTTTGTTTAAAGTTTTTGGTCCTGAGCAAGCATGGTTGGAGAAAGAACGGTGAATGAGATCTACTGGGATGGGCTTTCTTTCTATCACCCCATGTCTGAATGTCATTGTGAGATGTAAAGAAATTGTGAATGAATGAATGATACAACTTATAAAGCACACGAATACCTGGAGGTGTCTTGGCGCTATAAAGAGCAAGCTAAGTAGTGTCAATAGAGATCATTGATTAAATAACCAAGTTTTAAGGTTCTTCCTAAAGACCGAGAGTGAAGGTGCTGTTTTCAGTTCAAGTGGCAGACGGTTCCAATGGAGAGCCGTAATTCTGAAAAATCGTTTCCCCCCCAGGTGATGCGTCTGAAGGGTGCAACCTTCAAGAGACTGGCTGAACATAACCGCAACGTTCTGTCTGGAATATACCGCATAAAATTCTTCATGAGGTAGACTGGGGCTTTTCCATGGATTGTTTTATATGCTAAACAAAGAGCCTTGAAGGTAATGCGATGGCAGACCGGAAGCCAATGCAATTGTCCGATGGCTGCCATGACTGACTGAAATTTAGGGATTCCTTGGAGAAAATGTGCAGCTGCATTCTGAACGGTCTGCAATTTCTTAAGTGACCCTTTTGGAAGGCTGATGTAAAGACTGTTACAATGGTCCAGTCGCGATAGAACCACCACCACAGCCTTCACAAGATCAACCGGAAGAAATGTTTTGATTTTTTTTTTTACTATTTTAAGCCAGTAAAAGGAGGATGACGTGATCAGGTTAACTTGTTCTCTATATTTTAGCTCCCTGTCCAACAGAAATCCCAGGTTTTTAACTTTGGATGTAGGGGTAGGTGCTGTACCAAAGTCAGAGGGCCACCAGCTAGAAGACCAGATGGCCGGATTATTGCCAAACTGAATAACCTCTGTTTTTGAGGAGTTAAGCATCAGGCAGTTGTTGGCCATCCAACTACTCACTGCACTCATACAGTTGTTAACCATATTGCCAGAGTAACTTTCATTTTTTGACAGTGAGACAATTATTTGTGTGTTATCAGCGTAAGACGCCAAGGACAGACCAAAAGATTTGACGAGAGCGGCAAGAGGTGTGACGTAGAGGTTAAACAAGGTGGGGGACAATGAGGACCCCTGAGGAACCCCACAAGGCAGACAATAAGGCTCTGAGTTGAAAGTACCCAAAGATACCGCTTGTTGGCGCCCTGAAAGGAAAGATTTAATTAGCGCCTGTGCAGAGTTGTCAATCCCTAAATCCTATAGACGGTGAACCATTAGCTCACGATTGACTGTATCGAAGGCCGCTGAGAGATCCAGCAGGATCAAAACTGTGTTGCCCCCTCAGTGAAGAGATGATCTGATTTCCTCCGTGGCTGTAAGAAGAGCAGTTTTGGTACTGTGATTTTTTTCTGAAGCCGAACTGCCTGTCATCTTAGAGATGATTAGCCTCAATAAAGGAGGAGTTACAGTATGTAGTTAGTTGGGGCTTACAGTGGTGGCCTAATTTCGAGTACTCCAGTTGGCCAAGAGTATGTGACAGATCTCTTCAGTTATTCCATGCCTCTTCAGTTGGTGATGACTGGTTTATGGGCCGAGCTAAGAAGCAATCCATTTTAGAGCATTTTCATGTATTCCATGATGATTAATTCTTTTGTATGAGTATCACCTGATGGGTAAACAGGCTGATTCACCTGAACCCTCTTTGGCATTACTAATTTTAACCCTGAGTATTGATGCCCCACATGGGTCTTTAATGGTGCAAAGCCAAAGACTGAAGGGTTAAAGAGAAATATATGCCCGTCCCCACAAATTAAGTGAGTAAATAGAGAATCATGTAGAGATTTGAACCCTGTCAGAAATGCTGTCTAAGAAGGATGAAGGACACATCACTAAGGAGACCTATGTTCGATGTTACAAAGCCTTTGCAAAGAATGGAAAGAAGATCTGAAGCAGGAAATGGTGGAAAAGTGCAAATCTTTCGCAGAAAGGGACACTTCCCTCAAACAAAATGTAGCCAGAGAGTATGGGCTTGTACAACAAAATTGTAAATACCCTAATGGCCGATCAGACTATGAATGATAGAAGGAAGACGATGGAAATCCCTGTACTAACCTTGCAGAAGAAGTGTAAAGATATAGAAAATCTGGCCCAACAGAACAATGTCAGAGTTAGGGATATCTCTGAGGAGGCGGACATTAGGGATCATGTGCAACTCATCTTCATTCAGATTTTAGATTTCAAGGAAGGAGAATTGGTGGGTATTGAGAGGGTCCATGGGGTCAGTTCTAGACAGTAGTGGTCCAACAACAGACCCAGAGATATTGTAGTTAAACTGTCCTCATATCGGAAGAACAAATGACTGACAAAAGAAGCAAGATGGAAGAGTCCTTTTTCTGTTGCTTTGTGGCTAAGATTGCACCATATAAATATTACACATATATAGTAGCTAAGGCCACCTCATTCAAGTGAAATTCTGATAGAAGCTTTGGGACAAAATGGTGAAGAGTTCTCAGGACCAACTCTCCAGTTGGAATAGAGTGAATGTAATGAAAAATAAAGGGCTTGCTACTCACTACAGCCCCTGACCATTATTAGCAAGAAGGCAGTCTACCAGAACAGGAGGTCATGTCTCAAGGTTCCAAGAGACAGATGGATGACCTATCAGGCCAGTCAGATGTCTTTAATGATCTCACAGAGTTTTGAGGAGGACTCATAAGCCATGATCAAAATTGTCCCATGGTCATTAAGTAACTCTTGCATACCTAATTCTTCCGGACCAAAAACACCATGACCCACAATCACCAAGCGGGCCAGCTGATTTTTGGCAATGTGTAATGGCAGAACCTCAGACATTTGCTTCTATTCCAAGGTTTCGAGCAAGAGTTCTTGGAAGCTGCCTGGATATACAGGTTCCCTGTGAGCAAAGGCTAACTCATTAGGAACCATGAGCCCAGGATTAGTGACAATAGCAAGGGATCAAAATTCCTGCTCCATGGACCCAGAGTCTCTTTTGTGGGGAAGGCAGTTGTGGCCCTCTTCTAGTAGATAATAGTAAATCATAGAATCTGACTTTGCAATGTCAAGTTGGTGCCACTAGTATGACTTGGTATGATGGGCTGTCTCTGATATTTTACAGAAGTGACTGCATCAGGAAAAATGGATGAAAGTTACATAGAACACCTCTATTAAGTCAAGCATCAAGCCACCCTTTAGGAACTGTTGCGCCCTGCTCACCCAGGTGGCTTTAAAATTCAGGTGAGTGACGAATAAGTTACTTACTCTTGGTAAATGCTCTTTTTTGTTGGCTACTCAATCTAACTACATATTATTTAGTTTGTGAATCTCCCCAGGTGTCAGATTGGATCTGGAAAGTCTTGCAATAGCTTCTGAGCATCGACTGGTGCTGCCACTGTATTCAGCCGTAATTGTCCTGCCTCCAGACATGACAACACAACGCCACATTAAGGAACAACCACAACATTTTTACATCAATTAAAACATTAAGCAATTCTGCACCCAAGAGCCCTGAGAGTAGCTGACAATTTATTTCCACTAGCAGTATGTGGAAACATAATTGGGTACTTATTCCCAAAAATTCACTCCATAACAGAGGAGGGAGGGTGGGTGGTCCAGAATTTACAGTTAGAGTATCCACCACAAAGGGCACTTACAGCTGAGTCATCACCTTGTGAAGCAATATGTACTCTTTGCCCCCTTAAGAAGGTGAAGTGGCTTTACAACAGGAATTCCTGCAGAATCAGACAAAATGGCCCTCACTATGAACTTTGCCTACATAACTGCCTAACACACAGTGCTTTAAATGGGACGGTACTGTCTGGTTCGGAGTACAGGCACTTTTTTATTTTGAGAGGGAGATTACCGGCACTTCTCACGAGTGACTTAATACTTTTAATTGGAGAGTACCAGCACTTCTCAGAAACAAGCAGGCACTCTGGTACAGAGTACCTGCACTTCTATTTTACCATTTCAAGCACCGCTAACAGATGTCCAAAGCTAAAATACCACCAGGCAGAGCAGTGGCTTTTGCTCTAGTGCAGTGAGCTCTAAGACCCTAGGGAGGCCCTTTTGGTCATGGCATAAAACCATTTGATGCAAAGGACAATCCATTGGGAAATGGACAGTCTGTGGACTGCCCTTTCTTTTTTGCACCCAACGGCTGATCATCATCAGTGTAGGAAGTAATGGCAACTATTAGATCCAACTGGTGTAGCCTCTCCACCCTTTAAATGGATGTGGAAGAGGCAAGGATACACTAGTGTGATAGACTGCTGCACATGGAAAGGTGATACCACTTTTCAGAGAAAGGATGCACGCGTCCTAAGCACTAACTTGACTGGGAAGAAGGTAGGATACTGAGGCTAAACTAGCAAAGCCTGCAACCCGCTGACACGATGTGCACAAGTGACGGCCTATGAGGAATACATTCGAGATTCTCAGGGTACAACTATGAAGAGGCTCAAAAGCATGACACACCAGGCGCGCAACGCCCATAGGGCTGAAAGGGCTTCAGCACCCCACACCCACCCCCCGTCATGTGTCTCAGCCCACGATGCAGCTTGAGCTGCTGTGGGCTCGGCTGGGCAGTGTCTGGAGTCTTATCTCCGGCACGCCCGAGTTTTTCACAGGTCTTTAAAGACCATTTGCATATTTACATACCTTTGTAAACTGGTTACTAAGGCTTAGTGTTTTTTCTGGTTCCAATACCCCCTGGGCCCCCACTCTGCCTATTCCTTACATTTGCATTTTACATTTACTGCCATAGTGTGAAAATGCATTTCATGAAAAGGAATATAAAGTAGGGTTGCCAAAAGAAAAATGCCAGCCATGTGTTATTTAAAGAGCCTGCAAAGACCTCCTTTTGACACTAAATAGGGTTATAAATAAAAAGTATGTATTCATTTGTAATGTGACTTTTCTGTCTTTTTTCCCATTAATTATCAGTCATGGATCATTCAGGCAGCCCCAGAACACAAATAAAAGTGCTTTCTATTTATATTTGCTGTTCGAAGTATGCACAGATAAGTGCTGAAAATATGGCTTTAGGTGACTGGGGCATCAAGAAGCTGGCAACCCTAATCATAAGACTGGAAGTTTGTTGCAGGATCAGCGCATTATTTATTTCCTCCACCCTCGATCCCTGATTAATGCCATAATAGCAATAGTTTAACTTATATCTGAAACCCTACGCCGCCGTCAATAACATGCTGGGTTACTTCAAGTGTCTGGGAATGCACCCTGCAATCAGATAACTCACTCCTCATTCCCGCCCTTCACTTTCATGCTCACCCGGCACTCACAGCGATCACAATGCACTCACACTGATCACCATGCACTCACACCATTCACCCGCTCACCCTGCACTCACAGTGATCACTCTGCACTCACAATGCACTTGCGCTGTTCACCCTGTACCTCACCCTGCAGTCACACGAGCACACTACTCACCCTACACTCATGTGACACTTCACTCACCTGTCCCCCTCACTGCTTAATCTGCAATCTCACTCAAACAAGCCCATCACTAACCATGCATTCATTCGTCCCACTCTGCACTTACATCCACACCCAAATTCATATGGTCACCGCACTCACCCTGCAGTCACTCCTCTTACCCTACTCTCACAGAACTGAGTGTGAGTAAACTATGAGTAGCGCTATAAAAAAATGAAATGTTTGTCAGAAAGGTGCTTGTAGGAGGCTGGCTTAGTATATGGTGCTCACTTATGTAAGTGTAGCAGCCTGCACTAAACCAGACAACTCTTATGGTGATTTTAGTGGTTTTAGACAACCATAGAAAGCTCTTTAAGTGGTAGCTGTAGAGAGCAGCCTTCAGGCTTAGTCCAGAAGGAGTGTAAAGCAGCTTGTTTTACCAGTATGTAATCTTATGGTGTGAGTTAAGTGAAAAAGAACCACACAGTGTACTTATAAAAATAGGTATTTATTATAATCACTCACTAACACATTGCAATATCTCCTACCCGGAGATATAACCACAATACACACAATACTTCAGTAATAGAACAGGTAAGTAGCACAAATACACAGTGGTCCCCAGGGGGAGACCAAACCATATACTAATAAAGTGGAATGCGAACCACGACCTAAGTCGAGACAGGACCCAGAGGACGTAGAAGAGTCGGGGATCCAAGGAACCACCCAAGGTGAGTATCTAGGAACCCCACAGAGGTCGTGTGCAGAGTGGGAACACGACCGTGTGCTCAATGCAAGTCAATGGGTAAGTCGCGGTTGTAATTTTAAAGAAGAAGGACCCTTCCCAGCAGACCCTGAGAAACCCAGTGGAAGATGGAAGGTTGGAGAGTCACCCCACCCATGGATATCCCAGGAACCAGGATACCTACACCAGGGAAGCCGGGTGCATAGGTGTGAAGTGACGTTGGAAACCGCCGCAGACCACAATGGAGAACCTCAGTAAAGATGCCGCTGGCAAAGAAGATGAAAGAGTCTGGTGGAACCCAAAGGGGGATTCTAGGTGAGAAGAACCTGCAAGCAGAGGGGACAGAGTCTATGCCACTCAGGAGTGGCCAGGAGGCACGGAAGACAAATGCCCACTGATGTCGATAGATGCAGGAAAGTTGACGGTGCCCTTGAAGTTGCAGCTGTGTGGACCAAGCAACACTGAGGACAACCAGGAGATGGTTACGAGCTGTCTGAGATTGGGTGTCGAGAGCCAGGAGGTCAGTGTCCACTGGGGGCACCAACTAGCCTTGGCAATGGCAACAGGCGCGGTATTCGAAAAAGGTGCAATGTCGGGACCAGCAAGGTCCAAGTGACTCACCATGATCAGATAAGTCAGAGAAGGCACCGAGCAAGCAGGGGAGCCCACTGGAGCCAAAGAAGACCCTTGAGAGGACCCACAGGCCAGAGGCACATTAGTCGCAAGTAAACCTCGAACAGCTCGCCAGGGATGAAGGACTACGGTGCAGAGGATGCGGTGAGGAAAAGAGCTTGGCTGCAAGAGATGCTTGAGGTTGGAGCTTCTTGGAGCCCGAAGATCTCTGGAGGAGAGAGTCAACAAGCCTTCGCAACGGCAAGTCAACGCGGTGCACAGGGGTACTGCTCCAGCGGTTCCGATGAGAGATATTGGCTTCAAACTTGCTGTAAAGATAGGTCAGGCCTCGAGAGAGTTGCAGAACTACCACCTGTGTTGCTGAGCCTTTCGGAGTCCGAGGGAGCCCAGGATCAGCAGACCGATCAGCTGCATTCGGTGCCTGCAGATGCAGGGGAGTGAGTCCTTCACTCCAAGGGAGATTCCTTTGGGTGTCTTGGATGTCCACAGGCCCTGTGAAGAACCTGTATGGAGCACGGGCACAGATATTGTAGAAGACTTGCAGAACGACGAGACCAGGAGCAGTAGGAGTCTTCCCAGTTGCAGTCTCGGTTCCCAACGCGAAGTCCAGAGTGCCCAGAAAGATGAAGTGGAGTTGGATCTGAATCTTGTCCCACGACGAATCTAGAGACCCACCCACAGGTAAGCACTTAAGTACCCTAAGGAGAGGGTTGGACGATTCAGGGGTACCTCCCAGAGGAGGGGCTGTCCTTTGTCCAGTTTCACGCCAGAGTTTGAACTGGAGTATGCAAGGAGGGCACCAAATGTGCCCTTCAAGCAGTCTCAGTGGCGCTGGCAGGTGCCCCCACCCTGTCCCAATACACTAAATCCTGTCCGGGAGGTGGTTACACCTCCTTGTGACAGGAAACCTATTGTCCTGCCTTCCCCTGCCCGAGCCTGGCTCAGCAGCAGTTGACCAGAATTGTGTCTCTGGTCGCCAGCAGCCATAGCTTGCTGTCCGGGTCTGGAAGACTGGTACCGGGAGCACTGAGGGCCTTCCGGAGGAGCTTTACAGTGCATGGAATCATACCCCCAACACCATTTACGGTGTTGGGGTATGATTCCAACATGTTTGATACCAAACACAACAGGGTTCGTTACAGCCAGTTTAGTGGCTTTAACCATCTAGCCACGGCAGTTCCGCAATCAATCTGTGGTTTTTTGGTCTGATAACATGTCAGTAGTGGAGTGCATTAATCGGCAGTTAGCTAATTGTAAAATGATGCTTCGCCTGTTAAGTTAAGTGTACTGTTTAGGGCCAAACATGTCCCAGGAGTGCTGAATCACGCTGCTGATGCGCTGTCTCATTTTAAGATGCAGGTTTTCAGGTCACACCATCCAGGAGCAGCGGTAAGTCCAACGCCTTTTCCAGAGCAGCTATGGCAACTTGGTGCCCCAACCTATCGGACCTCGTGGCAGCTAGCCTAGCACCCAGGACCAGGCGGGCTTATGAGGGGGCGTTTAGCAACTACTGCAATTTTCTGGGAGACGGCTGGGAGGGGGCATGGCATGAGTCATTTGCTGTCATAGCGTTCGTGAGGGAATTGAGAGAAGGGGGGCGTTCTGTGGCGTGTGCCAGACGCCACATGGCGGCGATCGCCTTCTTCGCAAAAATGCGTGGACATAGGGATCCCACGGGCTCCTTCATAGTGCAAAGGGCTCTTAAAGGGTGGCAGCGTCTGCAAGGTTCCTGGCCGGACATCCGGCACCCGATTAGCATTGAGACATTGTCAGCTGTCCTGGAGGCATTGGGGAATGTATGCAGGTCCACCGGGGAGGTTCACCTTTTCAGTGCTGCCTTTTCCCTCGCCTTCTATGGAGCCTTCAGGGTTGGAGAATTGGTGGCACGTGACAAACAAGACTGGCATTGTGGGCACCAGTTTGGACATGTTTAAATACAGGGGGCCTCTCTATCCTTATCGATTCCTAGATCCAAAACAGACCAGAACGGGAGGGGCGACCACGTTATTCTGCACAAAGCCCAAGGAAGCTCATGCTGTCCAGTAGACAATTTAGAGGCTTTTCTGGCCTACAGGCTGCAAGGCGCGGCGGTCCTCTCTTCATTCATCAGGATGGGACCGCACTTAGGAAATTTCAGTTTGGCAGGATATTGACATTGGGGCTTAGGGCAGCAGGTTTGGATCCATCAAAATTCGGTACCCATTCTTTCAGGATAGGGGTAGCCACAGAGGCCACAGCTAGGCGCCTGCCGGGGCATGAGGTACAGAGGATCTGGCGTTGGTCTTCTGATTGTTACAAACGATATGTGCGTTTGCACATGCTTTGAGGTATGTGATGGCTAATGGCTGTTCATTTTGTTTCAATTTCTCGCAGTTTCCGCATCCTGTGCCGCAGGTAGGAAGCTAGCCATTGTGCGCCGGTCATTGGAGCCTTGCCCAATCCAGGTCCCGGCCTGGGGGCCAGGTCGAAAAGAAGTTTGGATTGTAGGCCATTCTTATGTGAAGAGATTGAGACAGTATTTCTTCACAGGCAACTACGCGGACAGGGCCCGCCGGGCAGGTTTCAATGTGTCACTGCATGGGCAAGGAGGTCTGCGACTGGGGCAGTTGCGGAATTTGTGGGTGTCTTGTTAGCTAGGACTCAAACGCCACCCGCTGTGGTAATGGTGCATCTGGGAAATAATGACCTGGCACACTTAGGCAGGAAAGGAGTAGTCGAGGCGCTGATCACTGAGATGAGGTGGTTGGCCAAGAGGTGCCCGCAGGCAGTATTGGTATGGTCACACATGATCCCTAGGTATCAATGGCGGGGGGTGAGTTGGTATGGGCTTTGAATCACTCAGTTAAAAGAATCAATAACAGGATTGATAAGTTGTTTCGGTCCCCAAGACTTCAGACGATTGCGCATGGGTGCATCCGGGGGGAGATGTTTTTTCTGCAGGATGGAGTTCACCTCTCCAAACTAGGCAATGAGATTTTCATAGAGAACTTGCTAGCCTGGATGCTAGGGGAAAGGGACAGGGCATGACCTTTGGCCTTTTTTCAGGAGGAAGGGGGGGCCAGATAGTCGGTCAACTATCCTGGCCTGTGGCGGTAAGGTCATGATTGGTCGGGCATTTTTCCATCTTTTAGTAGGCATCACCATTATTAATGGGGACGCCTGGGCGGGGACAGTGGTCTCTCATCGTACTCCAGGGGGTGTTTTCAGCCGGTAGGCTGGAGGGTGCGGGGGTAGGAAGTTCCGCTTTCTGCAGGCCTTTGGGCCAATACCCGCACAGGCGCATGGGCGCCAAGTTGGCATAACAATCAGTCCCTTGGAGGTAGTATTGGAGGGCGTAGGGTGTGCCCGAGGTAAGTAATCTGATGGGCAACCGGGCCTACTGCGCAAGGTCACTCCGGTAAGAAGGGAGGACCTAGCACATTGTTGGACCAGTCATGACCTTGCACGTAGGCTCATCCGAGATACGCAGAAAACAAGATTGTACATATTTCAGTTTTAGGTTAGGTATGGCTATGTATTAGATACGTGTTAAGGTTAGCTATAAATAAGTGTAAATACGTTGCATATGGAAAATTGTTTAAATGTATTAATATGTGTGGGTTTTCTGCGTTTTGAAAATGATTGAATTTTAAATATGATTTTTTAATTTTAATAAAATATGGCCGGGGTTATCTGACCCTTATTCCAAGACATGTGTGTTGAATTATTTCTATGCCTCGGGGGAGAGGGGGGAGAGGGGTAAGATACCCGGGGGGTCCCTTGACGGGGAGGGGAGGTCAGCCTGAGGGAGGGGGGCTCGGCAATACCTGGCCATATGGGGGTTGGGTTACAATTAAAAGGTAACAAGGTGAGGCTTGTGTATACTAAAAAATGGCATGAAGAAAGAGAGATGAGGA
The DNA here is from genome assembly GCA_963921515.1 of Calotriton arnoldi. Classification (NCBI taxonomy): domain Eukaryota; kingdom Metazoa; phylum Chordata; class Amphibia; order Caudata; family Salamandridae; genus Calotriton; species Calotriton arnoldi. The sequence continues at coordinate 272,731 of CAWUFW010014501.1, read as the reverse complement.
GGGACAGAGATAAAGAAAGATAAAGAGATTGGCATGTTGGATTGGGAGACATCCTAACCAGCCATAAACAAGCCCACTCTGCTGGGGGGCTCTCACAGCTAAAATAATATGAGTGGTGTGGGGATTTCAATCAAATAACGAAGGATGTGGGTGCTGTTGCCTGTGCAACAAAGCATGAAGTGAGGCATAATCATGGACATCCTTTGGCATGTGCGAGCTAAGCCCTATCCCAGGCTGCCAACCTTCTGCAGGATTGCGTTTAAACCACTTTCTTCATTTTTACATGCTAAAGGCGCTGTTTTTTGTTTGTTTTTTTACACGACATCCACCCCTTTTCTTCCCTTCCCACCTCCTGGCTTTAATCACCAATATTTCCTCCACCCCACCATAACTTGGCTATTGTGCGGCAGAGCTAAGCTGTGGGGGATTCAGGTGAGCTGGGAGAGGAGTAGAGACATTTATTTTCAGAAAGTCACTGTTCATATGTACTCAGACAAGAATTGAGATGGGTACTCAAAAGGAGATCCCTGCTGCCTCATTTTACTCACCAGCAGCAGCGAGAGTGAGAAATGTATTTCCGCTAAGTGAGCTGTCAGAGCAAAAGTCAGCTCTGAGCCTAAGGGTGGATTCGATGCCAAGTAGAGTCTTGGTAAACATAGAAGTGGGACTAGCTCCAGACCAAAAGCTTAGACTGTGAACATCGCTGGACAGGTGAGATACCTTGGGGCTGTTGGTAAGGACTTTAGCTTGGGAGAAGGGCAGGTAACGAAGCAAAGGACAAATAAGAAAAACAACTTTGGTTCTATGGCATAATGAAGGAAGACAACACACGTAGTTAAAAAACTGGGAGATAAATTCGGTTTGGAGGCAGCACAAAGTTTGAAAAAAGAAGCCATTTCCTGGAGAGATACTAAATCTGGAGGATAAACAAGGAATTCAGGGGCATATGTACAAGGACTGGCGATAACTATTGCTAACGCTAGTTAGCGGCAGTTTTCTTACCGCTGTGTACTGCTGAAAACTATCGCCTTGTTAGCGACGTATTTACAAGACGTCGCTACATGGCGATAGCTTCAGGGATCAGCGGTGAAAACTGCTGGTAACATTAGCGTGATGGCGATAGGAATTCCGGCGTTAGCGGGAGAAAACTAACGAAAGGCCCATTAGTGGCAAAAAAACGCACGTTAGTTAGCCCAACATGAGGTTTTTTTGCCTCTGTAGCCAAAAATAGCATATCAGTCGACCTCCAATGAAAAATAGGCAAAAAAAACAATGGAATGCAGAATGGAGCAGCCAGGGCCAAGTGCAGCACAGATCAACAACCCCCTCAAGCTCTCCAACATCCAGGATGACCATCCAGAGTCCCAGGGGAAGAGGAAATGCAGGGCTACTTCCATGAAAAGAGGTGCATTGTGGTGCAACACCAGTGATGCATCACTACTCATTGCGCACTCTTCGCAACACCATGGCATCCAAAACCTTGAAAGTGCGGACAGTCCCTGGGTCCAGGAGGCCTCGCTGGTCCTGCGTCTGGAGCCTGGATGCCTCGCTGGTCCTGTGTCTGGAGCCTGGATGCCTCGCTGGTCCTGCGTCTGGAGCCTGGATGCCTCGCTGGTCCTGCGTCTGGAGCCTGGAGGCCTCGCTGGACCTGCGTCTGGAGCCTGGAGAGGGATGCGGAGGTGCTGTGGAGTCGATGAGCTGTGGCAGTAGACATTGAGGCGCGGCGATCGCCCTTTCCTGGTGGTGAAGTCTGGCAGGGCGCACGGAGACAAGTTGCTGACCTGTGTGAGAAGACCGCCTTGAGCCCCTTGGAGCTGTGAATGGTAGAGGCGCTCCTGCGCACCAACGTAGAGAGGTCTGCATCGCATACTACGATCCACCACTACACCGGGGTGCACGGAGGGGATTACCAACGGTGGGCGGCACCTCTCTGCATCACAGGCCGGATGAATTTGTGCTGGCCAGACGCTGTGAGGGGTGAGGCCCCTGAGCTGCGCCAAACTTGTGTGGCGAGAGTGCTGCAAATCCACGCCTAAGGGGGCCCTGCTGCATCACCTGCATCAGGAGGTTCCACAGCGGACTTTGCGGTGACTGCTGTACCCAGGCTTGTGAAATCCCACCTGGCTGAGGCTCCTGCTGGCTGAGTCACAGATTTGGAGAGAGTGCAGCTGATTGCGCCACGGTGTCAATGTCCAGGTAAGGAGACGGTGGGACGCGTAGCAGAGGAGGACCGGGGGTCGAGTCGCCCAGGCCTAGCACCTGGGGTGACGCACCCCCAGTGGCTGCTCATCCGCAATAATGGAAGAGCATCACCCCACTGCTTTCAAGCAGACTCAGGAGAGCAGGAGCAACGAAGACACGGGACCTGGCCTCGAGGTAAGATGTCTTTCATTTAAATATTTACAACACCCGCTCACACACACACCCCCGCGTCCCCGCCCCATCCAGTGTCCTTTCCGGCGTTTCCCACCTCCCAGCAGTCTAGTCCCCCCGCAGCACTTCTCCATGGCGGGCGCTGTGCGCCCATGCGCAGCGGGCGTACCACTGGTGTGCCAAAGGTATATATGACGTTACAACGCATACCATTACATCGCATTCCATTACAATGAATTCTAATACTACGCATATTGCAACAGTAGGGAAAGTGCTGGATAGCGGAGATGAAAAAATTACTATTCCCACTTCAGTGAGTGCAACCCTAAAACTAACACTTGTACCCCAAAACACACCCTGAACCCTAAAATTCATCTTTGACCCCCAAAACACACCCTAAAATTCATATTTTACCCCAAAACACACCCCAAATTTCATATTTTACCCCATAATACACCCCAAATTCCATCTCTGACCCCCGAAACTCATACCAACCATAAACCTCACAATGCGTTGGAATGGAATGCGATGTAAAGGGACATGCGTTGTTGTAGTTGCGTTGTAAAGGCATTACGATGTAATGCCTGCGTTGTAATGGACGTCCCCCGTGCCAAAGGCAAACCCGTCTGCGCCTGTCTGTCCCTGGACCGCGCTCAGCACCAAGGCCCCTTCCTCTCGGACACTCCAACGCTACGACGCCAGCACCCTCCTCGCCATCAACCCTGGACACCACATCGCCTGCCAGGACCAACCTCTGCTCCGGGCCGGACATCGCCATTGCCATCACTGACGGCTACTAAATCACCCACAAGGACCACCCCGACCGTCAAGGAGGAGGCATTGCCATCACCTACAGAAGCACACTCCATCTGATCACGTACTCTAATGACCCAACGGAGACCATGGAACACCTCAACTTCCAGATCCGACTAACCCCAACCCCATCCTCTGCGGCACCCTCATCTGCAGGCCCCCCGGGCCATGGACCCCCATTCTCCGATACCATTGTAGACCTCATTGCACCCCAGGCTCTCCCATCCACCGACGACATCCTACTCGGTGAACTCTACTTCCACCTGGACAACCCCAGTGACCAGAACACCACCCCTTCCTGGGGAAGCGCGCCAACATCAGACTCAAGCAGCTAGTCACCGCAGCAAGCCACATAGCAGGACACACGGTCGAGCACGTCTCCTCCGCCAGCGGGAACTTCAACTACAGCCACACCACCGGACTCTCCTGGACTGACCATTATTGCATACATCACGTCTTCACCATGCCCACCGTACACCACCGCCATCATCGCCCCCCCTTGCAGCTGGATCAAGGCAACCAACGAACTTCTCGTCAACTCCCTCAGCTCCACCACTCCGCCAACGCTTAAAGGCGATAACCCCGCAGCGTGCAACCGCCACCGATGGATCTCCAACTGCGCCGACACCCTGGCACCCCTCAAGAAAAGCCCAGGCAAAATCTAGCACCACGTTGCGCCGTATTTGCAAAGTAACGCATGTATGCATATGCGTGACCTTGTGAAGCCCTGTGCCACATCATACCTGCATCAGGTATGATGTATGCAGGGTGTGCGTTCCCACGCAACAAGGCCTCATAGGAGTGGCACAGTGAAATCCATCAGATTTCACTGCAACAATTGTAGGACGGCACTGCGTCAGTACCTTATGCCTGCCTAATGGCAGGCGTAAGGGTGACGCAGTGCCACATGGATAGGCTGGCCCCATGCATTGCTGGAGTTGCGTCATGCTTGTGACACAACTGGAGCAATGCGTGACTTTAGCGCAGACAGATACGTCAGGATTCCAGACGTATCTGTCATTACTTGCGTCATGGAGCACTGTACAGTGAATACAGCGCATCCATGGTGTCGCAAGAAGGGCGTAGTGAAACGTGTTCCAATGCTGGCTTGTCGCAGCGCTGCAACACTTTTCATGACTGAGGCCCAGGAATGCGCACCATCTTATTGATGGTGCACATTCCTGCCCTGTAGTTTTCTTGCAGGGCAGCGCAGCAACATTGCTTGCAGCGCTGTCCAGCACCAAAACCTGCTGAAATGAGGCCCCAAGTGTTATCTCCATTTTTAAGACCAGCTATTTTCTGGTCTTAAAAAACTGCCTCTAACAGCAGTTAGAGGCAGTTTTTTTTGGTCCTCCTACCTTCAAGAATTCCCTTGTAAATATCGCGAAGTGGGGTTAGCGGCCGTTTTTGCACAGGAACGCCTCCCTTGCATGTCATTATCGCTAACAGAAGTGGCGATCTTTTTTATGGACGTGTTCGCCGGAAATCTGCCGCTAACAGAGGTTAGCGACAGCTTGTACATATGGCGATGAAAATATTGCTGACGAACCATCAGAAAAGTGCCACTAAGGCGGCGTTAACCCTTGTACATATGCCCCTCAAAGTCTGTTTGTATTGCCCTTCCCTCAACCTTCGAATACAGCAATTTGTTCAAATGTGTCAGCAGTGCGTAAGTTCTACCAGAGGTTGCAAGTGGGGGTATCACTATTCATTATTTTCATCAGATTTTGACTCAGAGCAAGAGGCAGGAAGGGTTGAAAGAAGGAGGAGCAGAAAGAAAGGGAAACATTGACAAAGGGAGAAAGTGGGGATGAAAAAGAACTGGCAAAAGTGAGATAAGGAAGCAAGAAGAAAAGGGTTATGGAAGAAATGGGCATGGGTTGGAATCAAAACTAGGTAGCCTTGGTATTCGGCAACCCGGGCACTAGCTAGCACTGGTGGTGAGTTTATTATTAAAAAAAAAAACTTAGACCTCCTGCACTCATTTTTATTAATATTAGCATTTTTTTTCTAAATGAAGCCCTGGGTAACAGCTTATTGTTGAAAGAAGGTATGCTCCTGGTCTGGATATTTCACTATCCAACCTCACGCCATAATCTGCTGTTGTGCGCTATATGGTGATATGGGTTTTTTTGGGACTGATTGTATGCTGCTTACTTTAGAATTCAGGATAGGTCCGGCTCCAGCAATTTTTATTTGGGTGGGCCAAGGGTGCATTCGGGTGGGCCACTGAATTTGTCGCTTCTGGAGGTAGCCTACAAGCCCTAGATTACATCATATGTACTTGCAAACAGTCAACATGATACAACGGATTGATTCTGCGTGTATACAGAGCATGTGGAGAGTTATTTGAAAGTAAGAACAATGTCTGGACCTAAGTTCAAACCCTCAAATTCCAGCAGGCGAGGATTCAACACAAGTGCTTACAGGCCTGATAATCACTTTTCTACCATCCCTCTCCTATGCACCTTATCTCACAGCGGACCTTGGGCCCCAGCCCCATATCAACCACCATTCAGCTCCACTTTCATTATTCCTGATAAAAAACATTAGTAAAATCACCTTCAAACTTAAAACATTGAATATAGCAGTCAATATAGGGCGTGGCTTAAAAACACGTAAGCTAAAAATCTAAAAATATAATTAGCACGCACTTTAAAATATGTTCCACAGTTGCCTTAATGACCTGACTGCTAATTAAATTTAAAAAATCTGAAAGGCCATGACAGGGAAGGCTTTAGCGCTAGTGCAAAAGTCTTTTTTGGCGCCCCACCAATGACTTCTTTCTCCGCAGATACCATTAATACCACCCTCCAACAGTGCCCATCATCTCTCCGTAGCCCTTCTCTCATATGCATTTTATTTGTTGTATAGCACTACTCATAGTGTAGGGTGTCACAGTACTTTACATCACGCACACATTATACAGAGACAATGAATCATACAAGTATGTAAATCATTCTATAGGGAATGTCACATAAGCCATGAGGATTACAAGGTGTAGGAATCACGTCATCCATACTGGTGGGCAGTATATTTTAAGAGGGTTTGGTCTCAAGAAGCACAAACTCAGGATTTAAAGCATACCCCAGTGGTTGGAGGTTGGCTTTACTAATAAAAATGTATATCTGCCCAAACAAACTCTTTTTAGTAACATTAGAATAATGAAAGACTGAGGAAGTTCTAACTATATCGCAACACACACAAAAAAAGTGAAGTTCTAACTATACCATTCAGGTTTGTATGCAGCTCTTTGATGACAGTTCATAGGTTACAGTCCTATGTTATGAATGTAACTTCTGAACTGCATGTAACACAAGGATCTCTATGACAAAGGCAGTAACCCACTGAGCTATCCACATAAAATACAGTTTATCTGCATTTCAAAACTACCAACAGACAAAGGATTGCTCTCCAACAGGATCATTAATCACCGGTTATCTGGAAATTTTTATTGTTGTCTTGAATCCATGGTCATGATAATGATAAAAAACTATTTAAATGAAGCATACACAAAGTATGTGCCTTGCTGAGCCTTTGCAGATTTAAAAAATAAGAACAAATAGTCACACATTTTCTTTCCTACTTGGTTCATAGAACTCTGCCTCACAGTCAGATCTGATAAGCAGCTGCAGGGGTCATGAAAGGTGAATTGGGATAAACAAACTTATTTTCTCCAGCACTGAATAGAAAAGGATACATCCATGCAGCTGGTGACAAAGAAAGAATTTGTCCCCTTCGCCATGCTCCTATTGTACCTGCACGACACAGCCCACCTTTCTAAAAGGAGATGCGTGATTGGGGATGCTTGTGAGAAAGAGCCCAGGCCCAATCACGCAGCTCCCATAACAGGAAGAAAAACAACGTTCGGAGGAACGTTTTAAATTGAAGTGGCCATTTTACATTGGCCTTCAAGCCATCAGTCCAAGGACCAAGGCTCATGTTTGGGTGGGCCTGGCACACCCCGCCCACCCGCTACAACCGGGCCCGATTCAGGATTAGCGAATCTTTTCGTTGCAGACGCGTTATTCATTTCAGCCAAAAGCAGTTCAAACGAAAGGAAGGCAACTTCAGACCTCGAATGGGCCCATTCAGCAAGCAGCAAACACCTGTTTCAGAGCACACTCGAGCATCTTTCAGAATAAGAAAAGAGCACGGTACGCGAAACCGACAAAAATCGGTTTAGTGGGAGTAAAATGGTAGTCATTATTCATCACAGCAGCGCTTTTAATGCCGTGGGGTCCCTTTTCCTCATCCGCGTCATATACAAGTCCATTAGGCATGGATTTGCCATACCTTGGTTGTTACAGTTCCCATTATGATGTAATTACCTTTAATCTGCTTCTCGGGGGCGGGCAGTTAATTATTGTTAGGCGGTTACGGGGGATTTTTCGACCTTTTACCCCTCCGGGTAGCTACCTGATTGCGCTCATCAAAGGGAGCGTCAACAATGCGCGCGCCGCCGTTCTAGGTGCCTCGGGCAGGGATGCTCGCGCCAGGATCTGCGACAGAGCAGATGCGTGTGGGGGCGGGGCGCTTGATACAAACAGCGCGTTTGTAACTCAGCCTAATGCACGTGTCCACGCCATTGTTTAAGGAATTATCATGCCAATATTTACAGACAGGAAAAATTAAGACTGGAAAAAAAAACGGGAATTTATTTTCCTCACGGACTAACAGTGAATGTCAGGCGGCAGACAGTTACCCTAAAGCCTCTTTGGCTTAAAAATCGGACGCAGTCCTTCTGTTGGCTTGTATGGGATATATTGTCCCCCATAAAATGTGTAATATGGGCAGTTCAAGTCACCAAGGAGCATTGTGACCTTCTAGGGGAAAGCGTCCGAACAGCGACTTACTTAACAAGCATTTGCAATGCAATAGGTCTCGCAGTTGTTAGAGTTTGAGCTATTGGCATTGTAAATGGCAATGCCTTTTATTTATGTGTTGGTTTTTAAAACATAAATAAAAGGCATTGTCATTTACAATGCCAATAGGTTAAACTCTCGCAAATGCGAGACCTATTGCATTGCAAATGCTTGTTACACATGGTAATACTGTCTGGGCAAAAATGTCACCTTATTAGTACCAGTCTAACAACCAAATATATAAATAAGCGACTGAAAGATGACCAGCTAACGTCTGTGAAGGGTCTTCCAAAGCGTGGGACCCACGGAACATTTCATTAAAGAACACACACACGCCCTGGATCTGCCTCCTACTCCCTTTTGTAGTGCGCAGCTGTAGCACACGGATGGGTAGTGCCACTGTCCTGACCTGAAATCAAGGACAGGAGGTGCCACCAGAACAGTAGCCCCCAGAAGGGGACTGGCAGCTGTGCAGTTGCTTACCCCACAGCGGGTCCAAATGAGCTTGAGGACTCCGCCCAGAAGTGCAGCATAAGGACTATGACACGCGGAGGTGGAGGACACATTTCCTTTGAGACATTCTAGTCGCCTGTCCCCTTCTACTTACCTGAAACAATCACCTATGTCCCAGCACATACATGTTAAACGAGGAGCAGAACTGGCGACTGTGCAGTTCCTATTCAATAGTGTATATTTCCACATGCTAAATGAGGACATATTTTATTTCAGCGTTGCTAACACTGGCAATATGTGCACAATAAATACATAAAAACTGCAAATAGAATATGTGTATACGTGCAACCGGAAACTTTGAAAGTCAAAGAAATGTTCAATATTGAGTGTATTTGTACACATACCTTTCTTTGGTGAGATGACCGGCGGGCGGTTCTGTGACTGTCTCGCTCTTTCTCCCCGCTCCGTCACCCAAGCTTTTTTTTTGCATATTTATATAGCGCGAACTCGACCCGAAGGTATTGGAGCGCTTTACATGAGCACCGGTTACGTTACAAAAGGACACCTTAATTTTTTTTTTTTTTTTGGTAGGCACGGGGAGATTAGGTGATTTGCCCAGAATCACAGGATGTGGAGTTTCACCCGCCAGTTCAAAGGCTGGAACCCCTTAATTAAGGAGCAGTCCTGGCGTTAGGGCAGGTCAACAGTGTAGGAAAAGCATTGTAGGTGAAATATTTGTGCTTGTTTACACCACAAAGATTGGAAAGCCTACACCAATGGCCACGCCCGCTGGGTATGGGATTTCATGCCTCGGGATAAAGACCAAGGAGCAATCACATTAATAAATGTGATGTCGGCACAGGTCAGCGCGAGCCCAGGTTATCTAAGCAGCGCATGCCAGCTGCGTCAGTTAGAGTTACCTGGGGCTTCTCGGACACGCGCACGTGACTTGTCTGGGAATTTTCTGCACGTTTTCTTCCCGATTCAGCTTTCCTCACTGAGTCACTCTGGCCTTCGAGCCCTCATCGCGCGCCCTCCTCTGCGGTCAGATTCCTGAGGACACCAGGGTCTAATGACAGAGATTCCTTCTCGCATCAATCTCCCTTCAGGTGGAGTTGGGCCGTCATCAGAAGTGGAGTCTAGCGTGACTTTCTGCCATCCGGTTTCAGAAACATGCTGTCAACAAGCTGAAGACACGCTGTGAGCGGCTTTTTGCTCCGATGCGGGACAGGAGATGTGCACGCGTATGGTGCGAGCAGGCGTTGTGATAACGCCGCGAGCCGTGCGCGTGCACATCTCCTGTCTGTTAAGCTTCGGCACAGACAGTTGATGTGCACGCGTACGGCTTGCGGCGCTATTACAACTCCTGCTCGCACCATGCGCGTGCACATCTCCTGTCCCGCATCGGAGCAAAAGTCGGCAACAATAGATCTCGCATAGCGAGCAGCGCTTTGCGCTGCATCGCTAGGCGAGACCTAAAAAGGTCTTGGAACTCCAGGTGTCTTGCAATATAATTTTAATGTATAGTTGGGAAAGAATATATTCTTTATAATGAACAGTTGCAGAATAACTCTCCCCAAAGCTGTATGGAACTCTGGGGACCTGATGTACAAAGCCCGACTTTGCCATCCGGATTTATTTTGCCCTCCGCAAATGTACTTTATCTTTTTATAAAACAAATGGAAATAAATGACAAAATGTAGAAAGAGCTCTTCTGAGCCAACATTCACCTATTTGTACATAGTTAAGTACAAATATTATTGAGAAAAGCTGTTCCCTCCGATTTGATAAAGGTGACAAAGCACATTTTTAAACCTGTCTCACAACCTACATCATCCTTTTCACTGACCCAACCTATTTGCAGACACATGCTACATCATGCACTACTGGACACACATAAGGGGCCTCATTACGATGTCAGGCGGACTTACCAACACTGTAGCGGTCTGGAACCGACCTACCATAGGACGGTGGTTCTGACCGCTGGCTGTAGCGGTCTGGAACAGACCGACCATAGGACGGCGGTTCCGACCGCTGGATTTGGATGCGACCGGCCTATGGGCTGTCGGAAACATCAATTTCCCAATGGCAGCTTCTGCGACGGGCGGAAAAAGGCCCACAGCACAAGCTGCCATTGGGAAATGGATGTTTTTAAAAAGCCCTGCACCGTGTGGCAGGCACCTCAAGGTGCCCTGCTAGGGGCCCCCTAAGACACTTTCCGACAGCCTTTCCATGCCGAAAAGGCCGACATGAAAAGGCTGTTGGAAAGTGCCATAATAATCCCGACGGCAGAGCCGAGCCTGGCTCTGCCGTCATTAGGGGATTATGGTGGCTACCGACTCTTCGACAGGCTCCTTGAGCCCATCGGAACCTTGTCGGAAGCCCCCCGCGGGTTTCAATCCAACCACCGTCATCCTAATACGGCGGTCAGACTAAAACCTACGATGTCGGGCGGAAAGCCTGCGACAGCTGGTGGAGGCTTTCCGCCCGACATCGTGATGAGGCCCTCAGTGTTTGTTTTCCTCTGTTTTCTTTCAAAGTCAGATGGGAAGCACACATAACACAGAGCATGCTTCTAAAAGACATAGGGCCTAGTTTATTGTTTTTCAGGCTGGCTGCCAAACTGCTGGAGAAGCAGAGGCCCGCCTTCGTTCGCTCAGTAGCGGCAGCCCCACTCACTTTAGAGTTTTCTGAAAAACAGGAGGCTGACTGATCTCTATGTCAATCATTGCCACAGTGGAAATAAAACTGGCAAAAATGTTCAAACCAGTCCCAAGCCTTTTTTTCTCTCCCCCCCTCTTCACTCCCACTGTGCCTACCACAATAAACCCCAGTGTGACAGAAGCCGCGGGCACTTAAACAACAGCCTCCAAAGACTCTATGCTGCCCAGACACTCCCTGGAAAAGCCCATGCCGGATGAGTTAAATGGCCAATGCTGCCAATTCAGAGCCTAATAAAGTTTTTTTTAGAGGTACTACAATTAGCTCTACCACTATAGAATATCCAGAAATTCCAGAACATCACAAACTCTGAGTTCACTGTTTAAGTGGAATATGAAAATAGAATAGAAAATCAAAAAAAGTAATGTTCGCATAAATTATTAATTTTTGTTTGTAAATCTAATGGTTAAAGTGGAGTTATATGTAGATCTTCTAATAGTAAGACATAAGTATGACTTTCACCGCTATGATGCACTGCTTATGACCGCGCATATTACATCACTAATGACATCTGAAATCTACAGTGGTGCAAGTTATACTTATGACAGTTATGTATAGGTGGCTTTTGTTTTTTAAACTTTCGTTTTTTCATTATTAGACCTACGTATACTCCACTTTAACCCTTCACTGAATTTCTAAGGTGTTTTTCACGTAAGTTAAAATCTTACTACCTTACTTACTGTTAACTCCACTTTAACCTTTGTCAGTGAATTTATATATATATATATATATATATATAAATATATATATATATATATGAAACAAACAACCACCTCCCACAGAAGCTCTATGGAAGATATATATATACTTACCTTCAGGGCATTCTGGTAGTCAATATTAATGATACAATATTTTTGTTGGCAATCGTTTTGTTGTTGATATTTTCGTATTTCTATTCTTTATTAACCTCTTTAAATATCTGCAACTCATCATTTAGCTTATAAATAAGGCATTCAAACCACTCCATGGCCAACCAGTTCTGTATTTTTATTTAACCTAAAGTAATATCTTATTATGATATGAATGTGGCTAGGCCGAGCGCCCAACCCCTCCACGGGTGGCCAACAGTCTGCGGCTGTGCGTGGCATGGCATAGATAGACCAGCCCTTCACCTGACCCTTCGCAGGCGGCCAACTGCCCGTGAGCAATCGCCAACGACAGACCCCCACCCCATAGTCTACTTTTTTTTAAACATTTTTTTTTATTCCCGCAGGACTCCCAGATCACAGTGGACTGCACTAGCTTCTTTGGGAGTCCCGCCGGATAACATGGGCTGCACGGGCTCACGCGGGAGTCCTGCAGGACCATGAGAACACATTTTTTGTAATTTTGTGCCCATGGAGGATCTCTCTTGGTCCCCTCCACAAGAGCTAGAGAGTAAGGGTATTCCTACCCTGCCCCTTATATCAGTCTATTTTTCAGGACTCTTGGACTGAGCCCCCAAAATCCTCTAATGGCGGCTGCAACATTTTTCTTCATGTTGCAGCCAGCCAATCAGCCAATTAGAATGTTTTTTTTAAAAGAATCTGTTTATTGGTATTTCCAGCGAGCCGGCCCGATATACACCAGCAAGAAACACTCCCCCCAACTCCCAATCAAAGCCCAGACAGCCAGCACCCTATCTTGCCCACACATATCAGGCCCCGGTTTCGATCCACCCCACCCTCCATTTCCACGGATGCACTAAACACAAGTAGCAGAACTGATTCCCCAGAAATACAATCATCCTTCGCGGACAAGCCCTGGTGGCCTTCTCCACCCAAGCCGAGACAATCCTTGCCTGCAGCCCCCGAGGTCGCCCCACCCAAAGGGTGTTGACCCCCAACCACAGGCCTCCTCAGCTTTCCAGGGATGTCAAACCCTCTCAGACTTGTGGGGACAGACCCTAGATTTATACACCTGCTTCTCCGCCCGCATGCACCAGCTCAAATTGAATTCCTACCGATTTGTGGACATGACCAGGCTCCCCCAACGCTTGGATATGCCATCGCCAAGGCCCCGTTACAGAAAAGCAGGCTAAATCTGTCCAAAGTTTGTTCCCTCCATATGCCCAGTTCCACTAGCTGGGGCGTAAGCCGTATCTGGACCTCCACCACCTCAGACAGATGCAACACCACTCTTTCCCAATAGCTCCGCACCAGCGGGCATTCCCATATTGTTTGGAGCAGGGTGCGCCTCTTACCACACCCCCTTAAAAAGAGGTCAAAGTCACATCGTCCCAGATTATGCAATCTTTCCCTCAGGAATACACTCTATGTAGCAGTTTAAGCTCAACCAAAGGAAAATCCTCAGAATTGCCACCTTCTGTGGGTAACGTCAAGCCACACCCCATGCCTCATCAGCCTACCCAAGACCCTCGCCCACATATCCCTAAGGGGGGCCAATTGGGAAGACTATGGACCAGGAGCGTGGTGTACAACAAAAAAATGGCATACACATGCACAGGGGAGTCTAGCACCCTATACTCCAAGGAGGATTCCTCCGGCAGATCATCCAAAGCGAACCATAGCCCTCAAGAATATGCTGCATCTGCAGGTATTGGAGGCACTGACTACCCGACAGATCAATTCAGCCTGTAGATCTGGAAAGGAGACCAACCTCTCCTCCTTCCAGACATCCCCCTACAATGAGATGCCCAGCACGTTCCACTTTTTGTAGCCCTCAATGTTCTTGAGCTCCTTCAGTGCCTCAGCCTCCCACATTGGTGTCGCCAATGGGAGTCATCCCTTCCACCCCATAAGCATCTCAGCCCTCCTCCAGATGTTGACCACGTTAGACATCAGCGGCGGGAGCCCTTTAATCCCCCCCCCCCATACAGATGCAGCAGATACCCCTCCAGGTCCAGCCCCTCCTATCCGCCAAAAGGGAGGGCTCTCTCTGGTCTGAGAACACCCAATTGTTCACCTCCACCAAGTGGGCCGCCCAGTAATACAACCTGAGATTAGGCAAGGCAATGCCCCCATCCTAGGATTTCCTGGTCAGCGTCATCAGGGCTATGGAGGGGGCCCCCACATCCCATGGCAACTCCATAGTGACCTCATCTACCTGCCAAAAAAACTGTCTGGCATGCATAAGGTGTGTTCTGGAGGACATATAGAAACTTAGGCAGGTATATCATTTTCATCTTAAACGGCGCTGCCCTGCCCAGCAGCAACAGCGGGAGGCTATGCCAGTGACCCACATCTTGCTTGTAAGCCTCCAGAATCCTCCTCAGATTCGCATGGAAAAACTGCTCCCAATCAGACGTGACATATATGCCCAAGTACTTGAAACCATCGGGCTCCCAGCAAACCTGGAAGGAACCTTGGGGAGGGCACCACTCCATCAAGGGGAAACGCCATGGACTTACCCCAGTTGATGCGCAGCGCACTCCCTAAAGATATGCAGGATCTCAAGAATTTGTCGCAAAGACCGGCTGAGCTCCACCAGGAAAAACAGAATGTTTTTCCTGTACAAGGATATTGCACCCTCCTAGTCCGGGTCCCATCTTAGGGCCTGAATCTGGGCATCCTCAAGGATCCAGTTCGCAAGCTGCTCAAGCACCAATGTGAACAGCAGCAGGGATAGTGGGAAACCCTGTCTGGTGTCCTGCCCTTTCAAGATGTTCTCTAACAACACGCCATTCACCCACACCTGGGCAACAGGGCACCAGTATAGCACTTTGACCTAATCCTAGAAACAACGGGCAATCCCCACTTTCTCCAACACCACCCACAGATACGGCCACTCCAGAGAGTCAACATCTTCTCCGTATCTAACAATAAGAGCATTGCAGGTTCCCCAATCCTTCTGCTACGCACCTGACAGCCAAACAAGCATCTAAGATTGTGTTGCATCGCCCTATGTGGCATAAAGCCCGACTGGTCTGCATTCACCAAAGAATCCACCACCCAGAGCATACGATTTGCTAGGATCCTCGCCAGTACCTTAACCTCCACATTAAGCAGGGAAATAGGATGATAGGATGCACACTCATCCCTCGGCTTCCCCTCCTTGTAAATGGGGACAACCAACGCCCGTCACAGATCCTCCTTCAGCTCCCCCTCCTGGTTTGACTTTTATTGTTTTTTCCCGCTGGACTTCTGCAGGACACTCACGGCAACAAATATCGATATCACAAAAAAGAATGCTTTCTGGATAAATATTTAGCTTTCTGCCAAATTTGATGTAGGTCTGTTAATCACTTTTTTTTCTTCCTCCTTTTGTGTTTTTATCTCTCTTGCCTGGGTGAAAGTCTGATGAGGAAAAGAAAGTACCGGTTACCGAAAATGTGTGCTCCTAGTACCACCTGCAACTGCCAGCTCAAATTAAGCATTAGCTCATGTACATTGACAGGCAGGTGACCACAGCAGTTGAATGTAGGTAAAATGATCCCAGTACCCCTCATAATCACCTCCTTAATTGTGACTAGTCTGTGGTCGGATAAAGTGAAGTCGGAGGAATTGTTGCCTGTAGGCTAGTGCTGTGGACTTTTAAACTGGGAAACAGATTCCAATTCCGGCTTTGGCTCAACATCCTCTGAATCTGGGAAAATCACTTAACCTCTGTGTGCCTAAAATTGTGCAACATCTGGTTCTCATATAAAGCCCTAGGACCAAGTTTGTGCTTTGTAAAAAACATAAAAAATATATTTTTTTAAAACAAATAAAGATGGAAGATATGTTTTCTCAAAACAATCTCTTTGTGTCTAAAGCCTTGATGTACCAACCTCTGGTAGCAATGGCACAAGCAGTAGGCAATTTTCAAGAGAAATGAGTGTTAAGTTCAATCAATACCAACAATTCGAAAGTAAATATCACAACAAAATACAATTTCCAAACCGGTTTATAAAAACAGAGAAAAATTCAATGAGCAAAAACAAATCAGAATAATTAAAATCAAATAAAGGGAACCAGAAATATGCATTTTTAAACTTTTAGGGCAAAAGGCACCTAGAAAAAGTAAAGTGCCATTGAAAAAAAACCAGTTCGCAGTACACCAAGACCATGGCAGGATTTCAGTCAGACCTTGGTGGAATGGAGTTTGGATGCACCTAGCAGGTTGCCCTCAAAGTTTTTATCTTAGGACTTAGCCTCTGAGATGGAAGGCAAAATCCTTTAGCCGGAAAAGGTCCAACCCTGAGGCTGGAAAGGGTGCCTCGAAGTCAGATACATTGCCTTTGTTTTTGGCAGCAAAAATCAGTTTGAGACAAAGCTGGATTTTGTAGCTCCCAAGGTTGCTTTGTCACTGGGTTGGATTTGCCGCCTCGTTCCTTGCCAAGACTTCACCATTGGACTTCATGACTTTTTTGCCTCTCAAAATCCTCCAGTAGGGCATAGCTGAAAGTTGTAGCCAGGCTTGCCTCCACGAGGCTGGAAACTGTCAACACGAGGTCCCCTGAAAGCTGTCTTTAGTGCAGCAAAAAGCACAGAGTGTGAAGAACCCATGCCTGCCATGGGTGTGACCTGTCTTGGCAAGCCTCAGAAGCTTGTCCCAGTTCTCTAGGGCTGGGAAAAATTACTTACCCCACTGTGCTCCAACTTCTGGAAAAGTTCTTTCCTACATCCTCCAGCTCCCCAGGACAGGCTTCTAGAAACCAGGTTTCTTTCTGGCCAAAGCCCCTGCAGTGTCCAGTCCTCAGTGGTCAACTGGCCCTTCTCCGAGACAGGAGCACATCTTTTGTGTCAATGTAGCAGAAAAGGAGCAGATCAGCCACCTGAACCTTGGCGATTAGTTCCAGCCCCTCTGTGCCAGGCCGAAGTCAAGAGTCTTTTTTCTTACAGTAGGGCCTTCTTCTTCAGTTGTAGTTTTCCCATGGCCAAGAGTGTTCTGAGGAGGTGGTGGTGCCAGTCTTATCCTGTGCACTAGCCAGTGACTGGAGAATTTTTTCTACTCAACCCTCTCTACTTTCTTACCCTATGCCATCTTCCTTTGCAGCACTTTCTCTTTGCTTTACTGTAAGAATTACCAGAAGCACTAAATACAATATGGCTGAACCCTTCCTTCCCGAGGAGGATCTCTTGCTCACTAAAACCACTCCTATATATAGATGAGGTCTCCTTCCCCGACAGGGCTCAAACTGCTGCTGGGGCCAAGGGGTCAAGGAGGGCTCTGGGAAAGAACAGAAGCTGATCCCATCACCCCCATTGGGGATCAGCAAATTAAAGGAGGAAGTGTTAAGATTGTCCTTTATTCTGTCAGTTGTCCTGCACCCCTCTAGATGGCTAAGGCCTATTAATAGGCTGTTTTTGAAAACATCCCTCCCTTCCTGGGCCCAGATACTAGACCATTGTCCTATGGCAGATGCATAATTCCTTTTCAGCCATCCAGGAATGTGCATTGGCCACTGGAGGTGTGATAAGAGGCAGAAATGGGTTTATGCCAGTTTTGGCACAGGGAGTCCAAAGAACATCTCTATAAAGTTACTTTCCATTAAAGTTATCAAAAACCTGATTTCACTATGAAATCAGATTTTGAAAAGAAAGTAGCTGTTTCCCAAGCAGAGATATGAAATAAATATTTTAATCACAAGTAGGCCTTTCGAGGGAAAATCCAGCCTAATCTACACAGTGAAAAAAGCTGTTAGGCCTCCAGTTACTATGAGGACAAATTGGGTTGTTGGTTGAGTGGGGTGTGAGCCCATCTCAAGCAACTGCCACAGTCCTTGCCAGGGTGGAACACAAAAGTCACGAATTCACCTGTGCTTATCCCTCGGGTACATTGGCACAAAAGCAGGCAGGCTTAACTTCGAGGCAATGTATAAAACATTTATGCAACACGCAAGCAGTAATAAAGTGAAAACACAACACAAGAGAAATCCCTCACCCATTTAAAAAAATGGAGTAAAATTTGATGAATTATTCGACACCCAAACAACAAAAATCTAATCAGTAGAACCGGAGATATGCAATCTCAAAGCTTTAAAGTAAGTATAGGCCTAACAGCACAAAGCGCCACTCGCGGTTGTCCGGTCCTGCCAGAGCAGGTGAAAGTCATAAGTTCAGGCAGACTGCGACCGAGTGCAGGCAATATTATGGGACCAGGTTAGCCCGCTGAGAATAGTTACCATCTGAAAGTTTGGCACCAAGAATCCAGTTCGCGGGGGAAGAGGCCGCTAAGTGCAGGAAGAGTGTAGCAGATGGTTGTCGCTGTAGCACAAAGAGCCGGCCGGGCGTTGCGGACGGTCGTCGCTGTAGTGCGAAGATCCTGATGGGTGTCGTGGACTGTCATTTCTGGGGCTTCGCATTGGCAGTCACCTCGAGCTGTCGATGCTGTAGCACGAAGTGCAGATCTTACGTTGCTGGTAGTCACTACTAGTCGCTGTAGTACAAAGAGTAGGTTTCACCTGCGCTTCGCATTGGCGGTCGGTGCGAGTGGCAAGTTCTTGGCACAAACAGGACAGTTCACATTCACGAGGGGCCCAAAACTTCAGGATTTCTCTTTTTCTTCCAGGAGGATCTCAAATGATGCCACCCCAAGGGTCCAGAACTGGCGAGGCATCTCGTGTGGAAAAGAAACTCACTCCAGCAGATGCCATAAAGACTTAGATAACTCAAGTTGCAGGTACCCCCACGGAAGTGTCTGAAATTTCCTGCCTCCCTGCCTTAGTTCCAAGCTGTCTGCAGTGACAATGGGCTACTTTGAATTTCTTTGTGTGTGAACTGAGGCAGTGGCTTTGAAGTGCAAGTGGGGTTGTGCACAGCTCTGCCCCCCACTCTCCTTGGATGTCTCATCCTGCCAACATCCAGCCCCTCTATTGTGTGGTTGTTTCGGAGGAATACACTAAGGCAAACTGCCAACTACATCTAGTCATGTGGCCCGGGAAACAGGCTGCAGGCACCAAATGGTTAGGATAATAAAATGCCAACTTTCTGAAAGTGGCATTTTGAGGATTTCTAAATACAATGCACCCTGTCCGATGGGCTGTTTAGGGTCTACCTTGGGGGTGACCCAGATGTAATAAAAAGGGAGTTTTAGGTCTGGCACAGGGCTTATTTTACCAAGTCGAATTGGCAGCTTAAAACTGTTCAAAGGCTGCAGTGGCAGACCTGAGGCATGCTTAAAAAAAGCTACTTTAGTGGGTGGTACAATAATTGCTGCGGGCTCATTAGTAGCATTTAATTTACCAGCCCTGAGCATATGGTAACTTTACTAGGAACTTATAAGAAATTAAATATGCCTACCAGGTGTAAGCCAATTTTACCATGTTTTAGGGTGAGAGCATGTCGTGCAGTTCCTACAAATCTGCAGGATCTGCACGTTTGTTGGACAACATAAACTACAGGCTTGGTGTCAAGACTGATTCCGGACACCCCTGAAGGATATGTCGTCCTATAGAACCAGCTAGCTCACAGTGCCACTACAAGCTCCCTAATCCTTACCAAGGAGCGAATAGTTTCTGGCAACCACTGAACATGACAACCCTGACCCCTCAGGGATCGTGGAAACAATACAGTACTTTTCGCTCAGTCACTCGTGCTCACTTGTGCTCGGACAGATACACAGAATAAACGATGGGGGCATTTTCAATAAGTATTTATTGAACCAGCATCACTCTAGTGTAAAACGTATGTGCTGCAGCAATTATTAGACAGAAGCAAATGTATAAGATTACAAGCACCAAAAGAGTAAATAGTAGATACATTTCTACCATGGCGCTAAAGCAATGAATATATGCGGGCATATATAAAACAGTAATCTCAGTGTACTCCTAATAATGCGGACCCTATCTAAGTGTACCTAGATGTATGTAAGGCATATATGTGGGTGTGAAGCCAAGAATCCCCTAGGAAAGAGCCAACCCCATTACCTGGTGGGAGAGAATGAAGGACCCCGTCTTGGTCTCGAGTAGGACACCACGCGAGGGATGTCAGACCGCTGCGTGTTGAAGTTTCAGCATGCAGGACCCAGTGTCAGCGTGGAAGTGTCTCCTCTGTATGCCCAGTGATGGTGTAGTTCTTTTATACCAATAAGGTGCCCACAGGTGTTCTACCTCGATCGATGTGTCATGGTTGCAATTATGCAAATTGACCTGAATCAATAATTGCAACTGCGCACAGCACGCCTTTTGTCCCAGGATGACGATGGCAGTGACTTTTGTACAGAGTTATTATACAGAGTGCGCAGGGGATTAAGATATGGTACTAAGAATCCTCATGCATAACAAATAAGGGACGTTTTCAGAGAAAACCACACGACAGGTATTCAACTCATAACTAGGCAAACGGTCAGTGCCAAAAACCGTTATGTAGAGAAAGGTTGGACGAAAGTAGGTGAAAGGTCGCCTTACTATATAGGCCTAGCTTATGAAGTATAACATCCACTCCTCATCCGAAGGAAGCTAAGGTCATCTGATGCTAAAATAAGCTTGCTAAAAGCATAAAAGCATTCATAAAATAATTTTCCAAAAACATGTTATGTAAAAAATCGTTAAAAAAGAAGCTATTAAAGTTAAAAAGAGCCCTAAAAGTCCTCTAAGAGTCAATATATGATAAGGCTCACTGAGCACATCGAAAGCCATGGAGCTCAATGCAGAGCAAGAAAATAAAATAAAACGATGTTTTCCATTCCAATTTCGATTGTTTTGGAAAAAAGCCGAATTGTTCCTATCACACGGAGAGCCAAATTTTTTATGTGTCCTGTAAGGGAGACGCAACATTACTGTCACTCGCATTTGCAGACGACGGTCCCTCTAACACCTCATGTATCAGGTCAATTGAGCAAACGTGATCTTCTCCGGCTCCCTCATCAGCTGCTGAGGAAGCACATGACACCTGCGTGCCCGCTGCAGAGCCATTGTCCGTTCCACCAGGAGCTGAAGCATCCTGTGAAGGCTCTAAAAATGCCTTCATCAACATGGGAATACGCTGAGGACATCTATACACGTGGGTCTTGAAGGGGTCCAGGAGTACGACCGATGGAAGTGTCAGACGCAGGTCCAACACGCATTCAAATCCACAGAATAGGCATCGGAACATAGGCAAGAAACAGTCAAACCAGGCTAGTCTGAACAATAGGAATCAATGCTCACTTAGCTCCCGAAGCCGAGGTGTGCCCAGATGGAGCACCATGCGTTCACGACAACGTCGCACTAGCAGAGCCCTTTCCATCTCCTGATGAACTGGGATGTCCATTGCGAAGCAGGTAGATAAAAATCAGGATGCCCACTAGAAGTAGTAGGGCCAGCGGAAACCCTCCAAAAATGCTTCCCAATAGGAGAGTATCAAGGATGGAATTACTCTGAAAATTGTCTGAAAGGTGCTAACCAGTCCAGAACCCATACATTTTAATAGGTTTACGATCCCCCTCGTATCAGACATGTTAAAGATACGATTAACCATTTCCCCGAAATGGAGTGGGAAGTTCGTAAGGACTAGTACTTGTATCTCCGATGAAGACCTTGCAACCTGGAGATCAAAAGTCTCTCGGGCTGAGGTGAAGGCCACATCCTTCTGAAAAAGCATGGCTTTCAGTCTGCTCAGAGGATCAGACCTTATAAAGGAAACATTTAACGAAGGCCATAGCATTGCCTCCATAACTGTGTGGGCTAGTGGAAACAATACTTGCATACAACTAGTAACCCTGGAACTTACTGTGAACAGATATGCGATGCCCGGTACCATCCCACAGCAGCCTTGATCATTTAGCACTAAGTAACTCCCATTCAATAGCAACTCGAACACCAGATGAATCACTGCAGCTGGGGAGCCCTTCAAATAACAGGACAAGTTTGCTCTTGCAACTGAAGCATTACAAGCTCCGTGGAGTGTAATTTCTTTGCAAACCAAAGATCCACTAAAAGTATTTTCACAGTTTGAACCACTGAGAAAAACTTCAGTGTCCCCATTCCTACATCTGAATCTGTATGGTAATTCCCAGTACTCACGTATGAACCCCTCACCCAGTGCTTCATACCTGCCTACCCGATGGTACTGGAGACAATATTGAAATTGGAAAGTCGTGACTGGCAGTGTAAACTAGCCATGGATTAACCATTCTGTGGAAGGTGACTCAGCCACGGTGAAAGGTAATTGGTCCAATTTTTCAATTTGCAACATGTTGTATTTTGCATCTCTTTGTGCCATAATCATCGGTCTCTCTGTTAGATTGTACACAGAGAACAGAGACGTGCAATTGATGTAACGCCAGGGCACGTGGCCAGAACGCAAGGATTGTAGCATCTAGCTTAGAAGTACAATAGAGCGCGATTGCGATTGTCCGTGTTGTAAAATAGACAAATCTTGTTCCATTATATCGATTGCAGAACACACAATGCTGCCCAGTGAATACATTCTGGACGATAGTGTGGTCATGCCATTATCAACCACAGCCAAAGCCTTTTCTAGGTTAACCCTATCTATTTCACACAATCTCTCGGCAGCCTCCTGTTGGGAGATTTTCCATAGTTCGTTGTAAATACCATACACGAAGCACTTACGATGTGGCTTCTGGGGACCTAACCAAAAGTCCCTGAGATCCATGTCGCCCGATAGAAGAGACAAGTGTTGTTTCACCTGAGACAATGTCGAGGTTTTTAGTCACTCTAGGCATACCTTCCCGACACTGTACGATGTCACCACCCCAAGTGTTCTGATTGTACATAGCGTGGGTCAGGCCTATGGATACTAAACCCTTCAGTGGTACCCCTGAATCTTGACTGACACTTATTTGTGTCGATGGGCCAGATCAATTGGGGTCTGATGAATTGTAAGAGCCATTATGCATCAAGGCATCTAATGTATCCTCACTGTGTATCGTATAATTTTGCCATCCCTCAAAGTGTGTGGGTGAGGGAATCAGAGGTTTTTTCAAATCCTTAATCCTGGCTATTCCAAGACAGGAAGTCTGTTGCACAGTCTTGTTCAGGAAAATTATCTGATTTGGTATGAGGCATGCTCTAAATAAGGCCTCTGTTCCCTGAACCTGCCAATCTTTAGTCCCCCAGACAGATTTTGTGTCTATAGTGTCCCTCCAAAAGGCGAAACCATGTAAAGACAGTTGGGAAATAAAGGATGCAGAGTATATCAGCTTGGTGTTAGTGAGCATATTTTTCTTTGCAGATTTAGGTGCAAGCCTATAGAAATAAGAGGCCGGATCTGAAGTGTTAAACACAGAAAAATAAGCAAACTTCTCTGCAAACATTGTTGAACTACCTTTTGGTGGTGTTGGGCAATGTTCCCGTTGATGGTAAGTGAAAACATTATGGGGTCGATTCCGATTCGGGCCGGAAATCTCTCCGACCGAGCCGGACCCGGAGAGATTTCCGACCGAATCGGACCCGTGCAGTCCGACCGAACGAGTCCGATGCATTCGTATGCCACCGGACACGAGTCGGTCGGACTCCCATTGAACTCAATGGGAGCCGGTCGTACAACGCGTACGCGGGCTCCCATTGACTCAATGGGTGCGAGGCGGACAAGGGCGCCCCCTACAGCGAGTACGCCGCGAGCGCTGCCGCGGCGTACACGCACAGGTAGGGGGGACCCATGGGTCCCCCTGTGTGCGACTCGCGCGGGTACGCGTACAGGGGGGTCCGACACGGACCCCCAAAGTACGGCTCCGACAGCGAGATTCGAGTCGGACGGCGCGAGTCGGTCGGAGCGGTCGAGGTGCGCATCGTACTTACCCGGCCGGAAAACGTCTCCATTGCGCGGTGCGAATCGGGTCCGAGCGAGTCGGTCGGAGCGGTACGATCCGGGTACGAGTCGGTCGGAGCGGTCGGGTCGCCCGGACGAGTCGGTCGGCGAACTCGCATCGTACTCGCTCGGCCGGACCCGCGTACGATTCGGTCGGGAAAAAGGGCTCCGAATCGGATCCGGTAAAGCCGAATCCTATTCGGAGCCCTACCGGCCGAGATCGGAATCGGCCCCTATGTGTGATACTTCCTTTGTGCAAAAAATGGTGACCATAGTGTTGGTAACAAAACATGGTGTCAAAATTAGATGTGTCATCATACAATTCATCCTGTGAAAATGCGGCAGATTGTTCTAAATCAGACATCACAGTACGCACAGTTTCAATGTCCCAATCATTAGAGATAGTACTAGAGGTGATGAAATCATTCAAAGAAATTTTAAACAAGTGTGGAATTTTCAAAAGTTCAGTTGGACCATATACATCATAGGAAACCCTACCCCATACTATTCCCTCAGGAACTGGAACTGCTGTAATGTTCACTAAGGGGAGGTCCCTTTGTTCACGGTGTGATGATGCATGCGGTTTCAAGACCAAGTTCACATGTTGTACTGCAGAGTGTTCTAGGAGATAATGCCCATTTATGAGCAAGAAAAAGACAGTCAATATACCAATCCAAATTATTAGGAAAAATAGACCAATTGCAAGCCATAGCTGCAGCCAGGGATAAACAAAGTAAGTCTTTTTCAGCCAAAGGTAGAACTCACAAACTTCTTGTAGGCGGTGGCGGTTTCTCGGGTTCACTTGGATCTGATGAGAAATCGTCAAAGTCGATGAAGTAGCCTGACACCGTCCGATCTATCTTTGGCAGCTCAGCAGGTTTTGTGGAACTGGCAGAAGACTAGTTTCGAGACATATTCACATAGACATCGGTATTTGGCCGAATTGAGATCTGTGTTTCATTTGTGACTTGATGTTGTTCAATTTCAACAGGTACAAGTTGCATTTCATTGTTGGTAACTCCTTCACTTTGTGGATTTGAGTTTTAAAACGTTATTAGTCTTTCCATCTAAACTTCCTGTATGGTAGCGAGAAGAGATCGACGGCTACCCAGGAGCCCATGCGGCCTACTGTTGAGAATCGGCCACATAGTGTGGTTTGATCAGATCAATTGAGACGAATCTTTTGTCTTTCTTGCCGGCAAGGGGCGGAAGAAGTACTGTTTTTGTTCCTTCGACAGCCAGGACAGGTACAGTTGCTATGTAAGGTGGCCCAAATTCTTTTTTGTACTCAATCTTTTCTCTGACCAGGTCCCCAATCTTTGGAACCCAAGCAGGTCTTGCCGGAACAACTTTCACTTCTCCAGTGGCGGTGCGTTTTACTTGGACGTTGCTTTGTAATGCCCGGAATTCATTGAGTTTCTGTAAAACAGCCAAACGATCATTGATGTCGAATGCTTTTTCATCCGCTACTGTGCTGCCACTATCGAGGTCAGGTACCCACATTCCTATCCCAAACAGGACCTCGTATGGGGTACGGCCCCCTAGGGATTTTCTTGGCATATTGTTTAGTGCCCTCTGGACCCCATACAGGTAATTGACCCAACTGCCACCCGAGCCTAATATCCTAGCTGTTAAGGATTGCTTTAAGTCACAGTTCTTCCTCTCCACAAATGAATTTCCCTCTGGATGATACTGGGAGGAGAAACGCAAGACCACACCTAAACTTCCCATTACTTTTTTGTAAGCCCGAGAGCTATACGCAGGGCCAAGGTCGGAATGTAATGTGCCAGTTGCGTATGTCCCAAAGAAGACTCGCAAATCCTTTATAACAGTTCGGGTGTCAGCTGAGCGCTGAGGTCAGACCCACAGGAATCTAGAGGATGAATCCACTGCCACCAAGATGTACTTGTAAGCCCCGTCAGATTGTCGGGAGCTGCAGTGATCAAATAGACACAAGCGAGAGGTCTGTCCGATATCAGTAGCGGTGTCTGAGGTGGACGTGCTACGATGGAACCTTTCATCTGCTGAAAGATGTCGCACCTGAGAACAAAGATCTTGGTTTGTTTTGAAAGACCTGGCCACCAATAACGCTGCTTCAATAGTGAAATTGTTGCAGCGATCCCTGCATGTGCAGAACCCAGACCCTTGTGTGCAGCTAGAATTAATCCTAATCAGCGATCCATGTTTAGTATTACTCTATCCCCCACTCCTGGAATTTAAGCATGCGTAATGTTTTGTGCATCTAACTTGTCGGAGTACTTGAGTGGAACACCTTTTGGCAAGGCAGAGCAGTTATGCGAGGCGTTGACAGCTATCATGATTGCTCCGTCTATCCTTGTGCTAGAACGAGTGATTGCAGCAACAGCAGCAGTTAGTACTGTCGCCAGGCGGATTCATCAGCCAACAAATTCCCTTCAACGTGCACGCCAACACGCTGATGACTCAATGTGTGAATTACACAAGCCCGTAGCAAGCCTTCTTTCAGTTTGTTCCCAGAGTAACTTGTGTTTGATTGTGCAACCTTTTGAATCTCGGAAGCCATTTTGGCCCCAATTGTGAAGATATTCATTGTATGACTGGACACAGTAAAACGAATCGCACACTATGAGTGTGGGGAATTCCCGATCTGTGTTTTGTAGTGCCAGTATCAGGGCTTTTAGTTCTGCCAGCTGTGCCGTGCAATCTCCTAGAGACTGCCTCTGCGTATTGCTAGGACAGAACTTGCCGTCCCGCATACCTCCCTTTACAATCGCACTTGCTGTGCTGTATTTCTGTTTACTTCCTACTGCAGGCTGAGCAGAACCATCAGTATAAATGATGTATTCATACAAATTTAGATGCAGGACTTCATTCGGGAGAGGATATTCTTGTTCATACTGCAGAAATGCTTGTGTTTTCAGTGTAGGATCACATCTATAATCTACATCTGTTGCAGTGAGAGAATTAGCCCATTGTATCCATCGCGTATGTAATGCTTTTGCGTTTGGAATGCTTGCTTTTGTAACAGCCTATAAGGTTGGTACCGGAGTCACGACAATTATGCGTTTCCCCTGAGCTACTGCTCTTTCTCTCATTACAGCAGTTTGATTGCTGAGAGTATTTTTCCAGTGGATGCAAAACGCATTTCAGCTTTCGTGTATAAATGAGATTTGTATGCAATGGGTACTGTTCACCTTCATTGAAGGTGATGTAAGTGTACCCACTTTGACCTGCGACTACACGGATAACCAAATTGGTGGAATTTACACAGGTATGTAAATTTCTGGAAGCTATCATGTCAACTTGTACGGAACGGAGAATTTCTGTGTGTTCCTGTGTCCAATGATGAACTGAAAAATCAGGTCTGATTAGGTCGTAGAAAGGTTTTACCTTTTCTGCGTAATCCAAAATGTATGTTCTGCCAAAATGTAGGAATCCTAAAATGGATTTTAAACCTTTCAGAGTTTTTGGAGGTTGGAGCAGCGCACATTTCCCCCAAAAATTAGCTGCCAGGCTTTTCCCTTCACGTGAGAGCTCATATCCCAAAAATAGGACATTGAGATGGGCAATTTTTGATTTTTTAAAGTTGAATTTGTAGCCCAAAGTGGCAAATTACTGCTCAAGTGCTCCAATAGTTAATTGTCCGTCAGATAAATATCATCTACATAGGACAATGCCTCCTCATCACAATTTTCAAGTAACTCTGATTCTTTTGCTGAGAACAACCCAGAGCTGTTCTTATACCCTTGGGGCAGTCTACAGGATTGGCGTTGTAAGCCTAGGGCCGAAAATGCTGTCAAAT
Source organism: Calotriton arnoldi (assembly GCA_963921515.1). Classification (NCBI taxonomy): domain Eukaryota; kingdom Metazoa; phylum Chordata; class Amphibia; order Caudata; family Salamandridae; genus Calotriton; species Calotriton arnoldi. The sequence continues at coordinate 245,111 of CAWUFW010014501.1, read as the reverse complement.
ATCTGCTTTCAGGTGCTATTTTCTGGCAGCAGAATCCATTTGAGATATCTAGTGTTGTTTTGTATTTTTTCCGCACAATGATATTCATTAATGCGGCACTGTGTGCATTTTGTACTGCAAATGTTCGTGTGCATGTGTTTAAATGCCTATAGTCTAAAACTAGACAGTATGAATTGTCTGGTTTTATTACTGGAAACAAAGGATTATTCATGGAAGAGGTACAGTTTTCAATCACACCTTGGTATTCAAGTTGATCTAAGATCTCCCTGACTTGTTTCTTTGCGTCATGTTTTATTAGGTACTGCCTCTGTGGAGTTGGAGTAGATTTTAATTGGATTTCATGATGAGGTGACTCAGCATCCCACCATACATGATTGCGGTAAAGTGCGGGAGCTAGCGCTAATGCCCACTCCTGCGCGTATGAATGTTTGAGTGACTCTGGAACAAGGTCGGAAAATGCTGGTAATATTACATCTTCACCTTTGGGGCAATCCATGACGAACTCTGGAGGCCAATCTTTCTCAGCCAAAAGGATGTCGTATCCATATATTTCAGGTACTCCCAAAAGAGACCTTTCAATTTCCTGGGCATGTCCCCCCTCCATTTGGAGTGTAATTTTGTGTAAACGATGTGGGACACTTACCCTTGTATCAGGTGTTTCCACCGTGATATGTTCATTCAACACTGCTGTCACCAGAAATTCCATCAGGTTCTGGCAAGCTATTGTTACTTCTGCTGTGCTGTCTAACATCGCCAGAGTCCACTCCCTGTTCAGAAGCAGAGTCCTCAGTAGTCTGGGCATGTCTTATTTTAAGGCCAACTACCTTCTTCTTTTTAAATTGTGGTTTAGTTTTAGGTTTTCCTTCTTCTTTGATAATGTAGTCTGAAGTGGGATGTGACTCTTTCTTCTGTTTGACTCGCTCTTCTGATCTGTGTTCTGACCGCCCTTCCCTCTCTGAGTTTTTTGATGAACCCTGAAAGGAACGAGAAGAAAGAGTATCAGTATCCTGATACCTGTCAGGTTTTTTAATGCCATCATGGTTCCTAAGGTTATACCTCTACTCAGAGGGCTCCTGCTGAGGAGACCCACCCCGTGATCTTGGTGAATTTTGTTTATTATTATTTTTGGGTTGTTTATTATCCCATTTTTTAAAAAAAGAATTAGGTTCTTGCTTCGGGTTATCCTTTTCAGAATTACCCGCCACTTGTCGTTTCCCAGGTTTGGCTGCAAATTATCTCTACCCAGCGAAGCATAGGTTTCTTCAATAATGTTTGGTAGTTCTCCTGTGTCCAGCAGTGCATTCCCTTAAGTGCTGGCGCATAGCCGCCGCTGCCTCCCCTTTTATGTTACTTAACATAATTGCTGATACTTGGGCAAAGTTGCCCATCAGTTCCATCCCCAAGTCCAGGGCAGGTTCTGCCCCGTACTCATTCTGTATTTGTTTCAACACCTCGGGTATAACTGCTATTGAGTGGGTACCATGAATTCTGATGTACTTGGCAGCGAACATTGTGCCCCAGGAGGTACAATCCTCTATTGGGGGACCCACCCCTATTGGCAAGCAAATTGTTAACATTCTGTGTTTTTCCTGTGGGCCTGTGTGGGGAAATACTGCTTCTAGTTGTGCTATTTTTTGTGCGATGCAGAACAAATTTGCTCCCGCTTGGTCGGCATTCTTCCCATAATCGCATTCAGCGTTTGTGGGCTGATGGTGAGGGTAGTCAATTGATGTTGACCAACTTAAGCAGTCCTAGCAGGCTATAGTGTGAGTGTTCGCATGACGAACTGTGTGAGGTTTCTATAGAGTTTCACTATATCTCTGTAAAGTATACGTAATTCTGCTGCTGGCAATGCATCAAATCTGGATGCAGTGTGTAAACAGCCAGGACCGGCCATTCCCTCCGTCTCTGCTGAGCGGACCGAGTCTCACATTTGCTGTGGTGTGTAGGAGGGCGGCTTTAAACCAGTTTGTATGTTCCAGGTACGTTAACAGGACTTCTATGTCCACGTATGGAGAATATTCTTCAGGTATTTCATCTTCAATGTGAGTATGAAATGTTTGTGTGCGTGCGTATGCAGGCGGGAACCTAACCCACACATAGAATACCTCTGTTCTGAATGTTTTGTGTGCCTCAATCACGAAGATAACACCCCCGCCTGCTGCGGTGAGGCCAGGGTTTATTAATCACAAGGTAACTGAATGTCGGCAAATTTCTAAAATTTTAAGAGCACCTTCCAGCTCACCATCCTCCGTACTCGGGCCACCAGTCTCAGTGTCCATGTGGTTAGACTTTATAGGAGGAGGGAGTAAAGGAAAGAGATAAAAGGTTTGCACAATGCGGGGAACTATTATCCTTCAAGCTTGATTGAACCTACAGCCGATACATAGGGTGTACCTACTCAGCTGAGGCGGATTTCCCTTCCCACTCCAGACGTCTCTGGTTGAATGTGAGTAGGGGTCTCTGAGAAAAGCACGACTGAACTACTCAGATTTGACCGATAAATAAGAACCAAACCAGCATTGGTGGCGACATGTCGTGTAGTTCCTACAAATCTGCAGGATCTACATGTTTGTTGGACAACATAAACTAAGGGCTTGGTGTCAAGACTGACTCCGGACACCCCCGAAGGATATGTCGTCCTATAGAACCAGCTAGCTCACAGTGCCACTACAAGCCCCCTAATTCCTTACCAAGGAGCAAATAGTTTCTGGCAAACACTGAACATGACAACCCTGACCCCTCAGGGATCGTGGAAACAGTACAGTACTTTTCGCTCAGTCACTCTTGCTCACTTGTGCTCAGAGAGATACACAGAATAAACGATGGGGCGTTGTCAATAAGTATTTATTGAACCAGCATCACTCTAGAGTAAAACGTATGTGCTTCAGAAATCATTAGACAGAAGCAAATGTATAAGATTACAAGCACCAAAAGAGTAAATAGTAGATACATTTCTACCATGGTGCTAAAGCAATGAATATATGCAGGCATATATATAACAGTAATCTCAGTGTACTCCTACTAATGCAGACCCCATCTAAGTGTACCTAGATGTATGTACGTGTAAGGCATATATGTGGGTGTGAAGCCAAGAATCCCATAGGAAAGAGCCAACCCCATTACCTGGTGGGAGAGAATGAAGGACCCCGTCTTGCTCTCAAGTAGGACACCCCGCGAAGGATGTCAGATCGCTGCGTGTTGAAGTTTCAGCATGCAGGACCCAGTGTAAGCGTGGAAGTGTCTCCTCTGTATGCCCAGTGATGGTGTAGTTCTTTTATACCGAAAAGGTGACCACAGGGGTTCTACCTCGATCGATGTGTCATGGTTGCAATTATGCAAATTGACCTGAATCAATAATTGCAACTGTGCACAGCACACCTATTGTTCAAGGATGACGATGGCAGTGACTTTTGTACAGAGTTATTATACAGAGTGCATAGGGGATTAAGATATGGAATCCTCATGCATTACAAATGAGGGACGTTTTCAGAGAAAACCACACAACAGTTGTTCAACTCATAACTAGGCAAAAGTTCAGTGCCAAAAACCTTTATGTAGAGACAGGTAGGACGAAAGTAGTTGAAAGGTCGCCTTACTATATAGGCCTAGCTTATGAAGTATAACAAGCACAAGCACTTTAGCACTGGTTAGCAGTGGTAAAGGGCACAGAGACCTAAGGCCAACAAAAACAAATTCTGCCAAACTGGAGGGGGGAAGGCAAAAAGGTTGGGGGTGACTCTGAACAGAGGGCCAAGTCCAACAACACCTATTTCAGATATATTCAAGGCAAGTCAAGTAAAACGTTATTCGATATAAGCCTTAAAAGTAAGCAATAAAATTGAATAGTACAAATAATTGTTCTTAAAATATTAAAATATTCACCTGATAAGACCGTTATGTGTAAAAGGAACTAGAAGTACAACTCCTCATAATCATTGCAATAACGAGACATCATAAACCATTCTGTCATCCTCTAAGAATATTAAAATTGCATGCTAGATAAATATAACAGAACTATGAAAAGTAAAGTGCAAATGCAGGGGATGGCATTCTCATTATCACAGTGGGATCATCTCATATCTCCTTCTGATTGCTATTGATTTCCTTATAAAATTAAGAACAGCAAAACATACTTCTGTCGTGGAGAGATTTTGTAAAAATTCAGGCCATCCATGTGAGTTCTAAGGTTAGATTTCCGTAAGACTGGCCTTAAAAACTCAAGTCTGGGATCAGCATATAATGAACAGAACAAGGTAAAGTGACAAGTGCTTTGTTTACTGATATGATCACATCGATGAGGTAAGTCAAGTGACCAAACAGATTGAACAGGAAAAGCCACCTTAAAATGTAAAATGGAGAACCTCAAGAGAGATAGATAGCAGCGGTGAACTGGGTTTGTTACCCAGAGTAGGTATGTTCTATATTAGCACTCATGGAGATAGTAACATATCTATTAATTGCTACCATGGATTGGGCCTTCTGAAGCCTTAAGTTAGAGTAATGGTTCAGAAAACAATTTTAAACCTCCTCCTTGGTTTTTAAAGTTAACTGGGCAGGATTTGTGAACAGATCTTTCATACCTATATATTCAAAAGGTTCCTTGAGGTAGGCGAACCAAGAAATTCGGGCACCCCATTTAAAGAAAGACAATGGAAAATGCAAAATCGGACCAATTCTGTCTCCGGGTTTGTCCAAGTCTTAATTCACAATAGTAAACGTGCCAGACCCAGTGTGTCTTCTAAATAAGTAAGGCCCAACTCTTCATGGCATATCAATGTGGCAATTCCAGTGGGCATCATTAATACTCTCCGCAAAAAACTGTTTTCCACCCGTTGGAGAGGGGTCGTGTTTGCATACCCCCATAAACACTCTCCATGTGCCCCAGCAGCAATATATTTGACTCTATAAAGGTGGATTAATTCTTTAATGGGTTTCTGTCCCAGCCTGTGAGAAAATCTAAAAATTGCCTAAGAATTCCTTTAAAAAAATGTTTCTGATGAAAGGAGGAAATAAAAAGAATACCTAAATAGTTAAAATCATTTATTTTTTCTAAAACAAAAGTTTTTGGTTTAATTTTGGGCAGCAGGTCAAGTCAAGTCAAGTCAAAGATACTTTATTCGGCCACTAAAAGCCATAAAAGCAAAAACATAAAACAACATTTAAAAGTACAATGCCTTAAAAAAGTTCCAAGATAAATTTGACTGAGACTAAATCCACAAACAGATAAAAAACTCATCACTGAAAACAAACACCAAATGCCGCTCTGTGAGAAAAGTGCAACAGATAAAGTGCAAAAATGATGAAACATTAGCTTGTTAAACAGCCTGCATAGTCACAGCATATCTGGGACAAAAATAACACATGTATCTCTCAGGGGCATTAGACGACTACAGCCTGGCTACTACATAAGCAACCTCTTCCTAAGTCTTAATGCCCTTGTAAAAAAACTTGCAACCCCAAAGCAGACCATAGGAGAGGAAAGCAATTGCAAGTATATTAATGCAGGCCTTACTTGGACAAATTGGCCAGCTCTGAGCAATGGGAGGATAAAGGTTTTATGCAGGGGGTCATAAAATTCACAGAAAAAGGTAAAATGTAGGGTATCCTGTTCGGAGAAATTATCGCAAGGACATGGCTTTAAAGCACCTGGATTCGTGTAGCCTTTAGGAAAGGCTAGTAGCCAGTGTACCAGATTCAGTCTGAATCTGGTTAGCACGAAGCGATGTGCACATTAGTGACAATTGATAAATAGGGCTGCGACTGAAAACTCAGGCTCAGTAGGACATACTTCCTCACCGTGTGCTTGGCCAATTCCTTGTCCTCCCTTATCCCATGCTGCTTCGCCAAAAACAGATGTTTAATTTTCTTGATGGCCCCTAGTCCTAGAGGCCTGGGGTTAGTATACAAATCAGGGCAACCTAGCCACCTCGTTTGCTCCATAATGTATTTTAGCCATGGGATACATAATGCACCCTCAAGTGCAATGCAGTCTGCTACAACAAGTTGGTTCAAAGTAATAGACGGACAGGAACACATTCTCAACCAACGCAACAGGGGAGCAACAGCTATAAAATCAGAGATATAGCCCATGCTAAGCTCCTCATGCACAACAAATGCTGGGGTACTAGGGGGAACAGCGAGAAGCCTACGCATTAATTTATTTTCTACCCCCTGAATATCACTCACATCCTTATGTCCCCAGACATCACATCCATAAATGGGCATAGGGATACATTTTTCTCTATACTGCTTTAACAGAGCGGGTATGGGCTTTGACCCCAGCCATTTTGCAAAGTCCAAGGTTGCCCCAGCTGCACTTGCCAAAACATTATTTTTGAGTGTTCTTTGCGCAACCCAGGTCCCTCGGTCATCAAACAATACCCCCAGATAGGGGAAGGGTGACATTTTTGTTAATTCTTCCCCCTGAAGAAAAACTTACACCTAACAGCCTTCTGTGTGCCTATGGGATTTTGTAAAATTAGTGGCTAGATCAAGTGAATCCATAAAATCAATGAATACATTTAAAAGTTTTTGAAGGCCTACAGCAGTCCTGGCAAACAACACCGCATCATCTGCATACAAAAGTGCAAGGATCAATTTAGAGCCAGCTCTCGGGATCTCTTTGCTGCTAGACGAGAGAAGGTCCCCTAGCTTGTTAATATAAAGTGTAAACAATAAGGGAACCAAAATGCATCCCTGCCGGGACCCTCTCCTGACTTCCCAGGAATCTGACAAACCGCCATCATCATTAAATCTCACCGCTGCAGTAGTATTGGTGTGGGCAGAGTGTAAAAAAGCTACCAAATCTGCATCCAGGCCCAAAGCCTGAAGGATCAACCACAATTTTGATCTAATTACGCGGTTGAATGCAGAAGTTAAGTCCATAAAGGCCATGTGCAGGGAGCCCTTCTTTGCCACTGTATATTTCCCTACCACTAGATGCAGGTTGATGCATTGGTCAAGCGTCCCTTAACCTTGCCTGAAACCATACTGTAGGACAGAAATAACATTAAAATTATCTAACCAAGAAGTTAAACGATCTAAAACCACTTTCCCCATAATTTTAGCAGCAGAGTCTAAAAGGGAGATCAGTCGATAACATGCTGGATCCTCCCTCGAACACTTTTTAAAAATGGATATAATGATGGCCTTAGCCCACGAGAGGGGAAAACCACACCTACAGGCCACATTAAAAACCCTAGCCAATATGAAGGCCCATGCCAGGGGGTCAGCCTTGTACAAGTCCGAAGGAGCCCCATCCGGCCCGGGGCTTTCTCCCCGCTGTTGCCAGTATGGCTTTGTAAATCTCATCTGTGGTAAAGTGCAGTGGTACTATTTCTGAAACAGGGTAACATTGTACCTCGAATCCTTCCAAATCACAGAGACTATACATTCCTTCAAAGTGCTGAACCCATCGGTCAGCGGCTATCGTACAGTCTGTGCTTAGATTATCTGAATCAGAAAAAAGAGGGCTGTTAACCACGGCCCAGAACTTCTTACTGTCTAATAGTACACTAGCCTGCCCAAGTGCCTCCCAGGCCTGTTCCCTAATGGACTTCTTCTTCTGTTTAATTGCGGATTTAAAGGCCCTTCTACAGGTCCTAACCTCCACCTCATCCCTCAGAACTTATTTTAGTGCTGACAATAGATTTCTATGTGCCTTAGAGCAGTTGCCATCAAACCACCTCTTTTCCTTGGCACCATTGGACCTGCTCATAATAGTTGGAGTCTTGGAAATCTGCTTAGTTAGCTTGTCAAAAGCATCCAAGACAACTCTATCATGCATGCTAGTATCTAAACATAGTGAAATCTCTGGTGCACACTCAGTATACAGGTTATCAAGAAAGGTCTCCGGTCTCACCTTCTCCCATTTCATCCCACGAGTTTGATCTTTAGTACTAATAACTGAATTTGGAATGCTCGTACCTTCCCCTCCATGTAGAATAAAGGAATAATCCAGTTTGAGCAGAAGGGGGTTATGATCACTATAACTGCTCCATAAAACAGTCAGCTTAGGAGTCGTGTGAGCGAACAGTGAAGAAAGCATTATAAAATCAATAATACTAGAGCAGCCCCTACCTGTATAGGTGGGAATAGGAGTATTCACACCTGTTTGCTCTAAACAGCACAGATTATTTGCTGAGAGAAACTCTTCTATACGGGTGCCTGTTTCCAAGTGCTCAAAATGAGTCATCATCGGTGGAAAATCTGCGTGGCCCATTGTAGTAATACAATTAAGGTGGCATAAATGAGTATTAAAATCCCCTAAGATTATAAAATCATAGTAAGAGTTTTTCCTCCCACCATAATATTCAAGAAACCCCTCTAGCGCTACTAAATGTTCAGTCTCAGAACTTCTGGTGAAGGAGTTATAAAAATTAACTACAAGCAAGGGAGGGTGATTCTTAAACAGCAATTCCACTGCTAACAGATGGAATGAATAACATTCTACCATTTTAGTTTTACATGCTAATTCAAGTGAGACCAGTAGGAGAAGACCCCTCATTGCTCTGCCCACTGTTGAGGCCGTTGAGCACTTAAAAAATGAAATAAAAGATCCAAAAAGAAACTCTCAGTGGTGTCCCAGGTTTCCTGTAAAGCAATTATATGGCAACAAGCAAGGGACCTCGGCCACACCATGTCGTCTGTTTTAGACCCTAGGCCTGCAGTGTTCCAAGACAGAATCGTCATGCAGGAGGGGCCAAGGGTGATAGATGCTGGCTTAGGAGTTGACAAATGCAAAAAGAACAACTGATGGACAGAATGCAGAACAATGTCATACATTCACCCCAGTACAGAGATCTGGGCCTAAATCCATCATTTTTTTGCTCCATGCCATTCCAGTTTGAACCCAGCCATATACAAATGAGTCTTGACCCTGTGCCCAATGGGAACAGTCCAGCCTGAACTGCCAGGCCAGGTCCTTCCTGGACTGGAAACAAGCATCCTAGGACCGGTTTCAGGGTTTCACCCCTCATCAGCCAGGATATCTTGATTCTAGTGGCATGGAGAGCACGGGACCCACGTCTGGGCATACCCATCCCACTCAGGGTGACAAATGCAAAAAGAACAACTGATGGACAGAATGCAGAACAATGTCATACATTCACCCCAGTACAGAGATCTGGGCCTAAATCCAATGTTTTTTTGCTCACCATGCCATTCCAGTTTGAACCCAGCCATATGCAAATGAGTCTTGACCCTGTGCCCAATGGGAACAGTCCAGCCCGAACTGCCAGGCCAGGTCCTCCCTGGACTGGAAACAAGCATCCTAGGACCGGTTTCAGGGTTTCACCCCTCATCATCCAGGATAGCTTGATTCCAGTGGCATGGAGAGCACAGGACCCACGTCTGGGCATACCCGTCCCACTCGGGGTGACAAATGCAAAAAGAACAACTGATGGACAGAATGCAGAACAATGTCATACATTCACCCCAGTACAGAGATCTGGGCCTAAATCCATCGTTTTTGCTCACCATGCCATTCCAGTTTGAACCCAGCCATATGCAAATCAGTCTTGACCCTGTGCCCAATGGGAACAGTCCAGCCCGAACTGCCAGGCCAGGTCCTCCCTGGACTGGAAACAAGCATCCTAGGACCGGTTTCAGGGTTTCACCCTCATCAGCCAGGATAGCTTGATTCCAGTGGCATGGAGAGCACGGGACCCACGTCGGGGCATACCCGTCCCACTCGGGGTGACAAATGCAAAAAGAACAACTGATGGACAGAATGCAAAACAATGTCATACATTCACCACAGTACAGAGATCTGGGCCTAAATCCATTGTTTTTTGTTCACCATGCCATTCCAGTTTGAACCCAGCCATATGCAAATGAGTCTTGACCCTGTGCCCAATGGGAATAGTCCAGCCCGAACTGCCAGGCCAGGTCCTCCCTGGACTGGAAACAAGCATCCTAGGACCGGTTTCAGGGTTTCACCCCTCATCAGCAAGGATAGCTTGATTCCAGTGGCATGGAGAGCACAGGACCCACGTCTGGGCATACCCGTCCCACTCGGGGTGACAAATGCAAAAAGAACAACTGATGGACAGAATGCAGAACAATGTCGTACATGTCATACATGAAGCAGACGTGGTAGGTAAGATGGATATAGTACCTGCTGAACCCAAGGGCCTTATGTCCTGCGTCTCAGCCTGAGCTGATTATAGTCAGTCATTACAAACTAGCCCCTGAGGGCTTACCAGAGGCTCAAATCTATTGGGTAGGGGGAGTTCAAATATGCCATTACGTCCCTGAGCAGGTCTGTCCGATCTAAGTGCAAACTGGCCAGGGTATTTTAAAGAGAAGTGGCTTAAGGGATAGAATTACTGAAAGGGGACAATCCTAATTGATGTTTTGGAGCTTCTCTTAAACTGGCACACAATAAGCTCTTTCGCTTGAGCCGGGTGTCTCATATTAACTATGACACAATCCCCCACAATGTTTTTCCCTACTCTTTGCTCCACCCATCCTGTTCTTCTGGCCATAATAATATGAGGAGACAGGTATTGACCATTCACAACGTTGGTATCACACCAGTGAGTGACCTTATGTATAAGATCCAATGTGGTTTCTTTCGAGCCTTCGGAAATAGGTGGGACTCCCAACAAATTTGTAACTAAAGGTGCTGATTCTGAAGGCAACTCTAAGGAATCCTGGTAGCCGGCTTGTGCCTGGTCGGGTCTGTTTGAGGTAACTTTAAGAGTAGATCTCCCCTGCGTCGGACGAGCCCCTTGCACGCGTGCTGGTTGCATTTGAGAAATCAAGTTATCAGTAACACTAGTGGCCTCAGTCCCCCCCTGACCCAATAGCATAGTGTTGTGTGTCTCCTGTATCGCCTGATTTGGGCAACTAGTCGCAACAGGTAATACCCTGGTACTAGACAGTCCCTTAGTAGTAGGCCTAGAGATGCGTTGAGTTTCCTCTGTCACAGTCACTTTGCCGACAGATTGACAAGATTCTGACAGAGGAGGATAGGTGAGAGTTAAGCTTCGACTCTATACCATCCAACTGTTGCCGTATAGGTGCTTTTAGAGTATTAAACAACAATTCCAGCCTAGGTAAAAAAGTGTCAAACAATTGTTCAATGTCAATGTCCACTACTGGAGGCGTCCTTTTCTGTGGTGTGGTCCGAGGGACTCTTTTACAGCCAGTCCTCTTCCTTTTAATCGGAGGACCATCCGGGACTGGATCGTCATCCACCACTGTCAGAGCATCCTTGGCGTTTGCATTAGAAGCCACAATAGATGGAATGGGGGCAGGTGACAAAACTAGGTCCGGAGTTACCTCTTTAGCTTCAAAATCGACTTCAAAACTCTCCTTTGATGCTACATCATGTGCTGCTTTCCCAAAGTCCAGGGAAAGTCTCCTTTCAGTCAGGGCTATCTCCTTCTAGATTACACTTGCTGCCCTAGTTAGAAAAGAATCTAGTGTGGCGGCGGTATTGACTCCTGAACCCCCAGCAGTCATTTTCCTTTTAACTTTGATCGTGGAAAAAATATAACCCATCAGCGGATAGTATAGACTCCTTGAACAGACCAGGGAGGGCAGCACAGAGACTACCAGCAGAGTGTTTCAAACAAAATACAAGGGAAGTCAAAAATAAAAAACAAATAAGAGAAAAGCAGTACCTTTAAACTGGGTTCAAGCCAAAACACCAAGGGACCTGGCCCACCCAGCCTCTTCCAGTCACTGACGGGCACAGCGGGAGCCCGACTCTGCTTTTAAAGCGCCTCCGGGCGCGAAATAGCTGGTGCGGTGCTTGTGCTGCCGGGGCTTTGAGTCCTTCCCCCATCTCCTTTGATGCGGACTTCCCGTGCAGCAGGAGCCCGACTCTGCTTTTAAAGTGCCTCCGGGTGCGAAATAGCTGGTGCGACGCGGGTGCTGCCGGGGCTTTGAGTCCTGACCCCTCTCCTTCTCCTTTGATGCGGGCTTCCAGCAGGTCATAATAAAAGACTTGGAGTGATTTATTCTAAGATGTAGGTTTCCCATATATGTCGTAAAGGTGTCCAATAGAGTTTGCAACCCATTTGCCAAGGGGGCCATTAATATGGCATCATTCGCATAGAGAAAAATGGAGATCAGTTGGCTGCCTATATGAGGATGTCCTTCCCTTACTTGACCAGGTGATTAGAAATTCCATTAATATATAGCAGGAAGAGGAAGGGGGCAAGAATACAACCCTGTCTCACCCCCTATAGGGATTTTATTTCAGAGCTTGTTTCACCCTGTAGGCCATGCCGGATCTTCACCATCAGGTAGTGATGTAGTCGTTTAATCCTTAGTAAGAGAATATGTTCAACCTCCATTGATTCCATCAGAGCCCAGAGTTTGGAATGATTAACAAGGTCGAAAGCACTGGTTAAATCTATGAAAGCCAAATAAAGTGACCCATTTTTTGCCCATACGTACTTCTCTGATATCAAATAAAATCGCCAGTTAACCAGTCTGTGGCAGGACCCCCTTAGACCTTTGCTATTCAGCATACCGACAGCAAATAGATTTGGGGCCCTAGAGGCAGTAGATTGACTCAAATCCTTAAGTGGTCAAGTAGAGAAACCCCTTCGACAGGGGGATCCCCGGGAGCGGGCCATCCCAATGAGGGAGCTCCATCATTCTAGTGCCATATCCAGGCTGGGGGTTGGTGGAGGGAAGGTGTGCCCCGACGTAATGCAGGGAGGTATTGACCGGGAACAGCTGCCCAAGGTCATAATAAAGACCCCTCCGATGGGATCATCTCATGGGGAAGAGCAGGACATGGATCCATCCACCATAGTGGTCCCACATTCCCTATTATCCATAGACGGCAAAAGGGACGTTAACATCAGATCAATGGTGAAGAGGGCGTGTGTTCCCCAGAGGGAAGTTGGTCCACTGGAGACCAATGTAGGCAGACCCCTGAACTCATCCATGGTGTGGGTACGTACTATCATGGAACGTTGCAAGACTAGACCAATATGATGTTTGTATGTTTCAGGAAACATGGGCTAGGGAGGACCCGCATCGGCTGGGCTTTGCGTCATTCAGAGTAGATGCCACTACTAGGGGAAAGGGTAAGCCTTCGGGCGGGCTCTGCACCTGGGTCGGCTCGCATTTGGGTTGTACAGCCAAGGAGATAGAGTCCTCCTCCGGTGACATCCTGTGTACTCTTCTTACCTTTCTATCAAGGGTCAGTATTGCTCTGGTCAATGTTTATTCCCGGCTGGTCAACAACAGTCAAGAATCGCCGACCCTCGATCAGTTGACCACTTTCATTTCCACCATCCCTAATAATGTCTTAGTGATTATAGGTGGAGACTTTAATTGTCAGTTTGAGCCCTTGGTTGGCTTGATTGGAGAAAACCCTAGTGAAGAGGACTTACGCTGGGCAATCCCTGAGCCAAACATCCCGCCAAGCAGGGCCTGGACTCCGCTGGTGCTTCAGATCAAATCCTTCACTTTGAGGCATCCCTAAGGGCATGCAATGGTCGCACCAAATCGGACTCACTGGGGAATCATACTTTTAATAAAATAGGGCATTCCTCCATTCTAGTCTACATCTTGGTAGATATAAGGTTCTGGCACTGGGTGGTTGATTTTGAGATCGTGTCCTGCCACAACAGCGATCATAATGCCCTGATCCTAGAGGCGGCAATGTTGACTTCTGAGATCACACTCGGCCCAAAATCCACACCTGACGATAGACTAACACTTACCAACTGCAGAAGGAGAGTTCGGTGGACGGATATACATAAACCTTCCGAAAAGCTGTCCACTCTATATGAATCCATTATCCCGTTCCTAAAGGCCGCAGAACACTGTGGGGCCGATTCCGATCTCGGCCGGTAGGGCTCCGAATCGGATTCGGCTTAACCGGATCCGATTCGGAGCCCTCTTTCCCGACCGATTCGGACGTGCATCCGGGCGAGCGAGTACGATGCGAGCGCTCGCGAAATCGCTGACCGACTCGTTCGCGGGACCCAACCGCACCGACCGACTCGCACGGACACGACTCGCACCGCGCAATGGAGACGTTCCCCGGCCGGGTAAGTACGATGCGCGCCTCGAGCAGTCCGACCGACTCGCGCAGTCCGGCTCCAAAGAGCAGTCTGAGCCGCACTTTGGGGGTCCGTGTCGGACCCCCTGTACGCGTAGCCGCACGAGTCGCACACAGGGGGGACCCATGGGTCCCCCCTACCTGTGCTTGTACGGCGCGAATCACCTCGACACGTACCGGCTGTAGGGGGCGCCCTTGTTCGCCTCGCACCCATTGAGTCAATGGGAGCCCGCGTACGCGTTGTACGACCGGCTCCCATTGACTTCAATGGGAGTCCGACCGAATCGAGTCCGATTGCATGCGAACGCATCGTACTCGTTCGGTCGGACTGCTATGGTCCGATTCGGTCGGAAATCTCTCCGGGTCCGGCTCGGTCGGGGAGATTTCCGGCCTGAATCGGAATCGGCCCCTGTATCTCAAACGTTGGCATATTCATCTCCCTCATGCAAATTGCCAAGATCAATAAAGCACTGACATCCACACTGGCCGACACCTTCTTTCCAATTAGTAGAACAAGTAAGCAGAAAAAGGCCCTATACTCTTGGTTCAGTGATAGCTGCCGAAAGGCCAAGTTAGCTATCATCAACGCTATTAAAGTCAAGGACAGGCCTTTAATAAGAGAAAAGCAGGCAAAAGGTGCCAAAAACAGAAGCTGTGATCCCTGCTGATATATGGGTGGACCATTTCTCATGCATCTTCCAACCAGAAGTGATTAAATCAGGTATTATCCCACCCAATCTATCTGTCTCAGACCCAAACTGCCTAACACTATAGTTCAGGATACTTTTACACCCATTGAAGTAGGTGAAGTAGTAAAGGCACTACTTTACTACTAGTAGCCAGATTACATGCACCGTAACACTGAATGACAATGCCACACAAATGAAGCACATATTTTTTGTAATTCTGAAGTGTGATGGAAACAAATATTTTAATAGGATCAAAACAAATCAAGACATTTTACTTAGTAATGCACAAATGATAAATATTAATTGAAACATGATTTCCCCACATTTGTGTGCAATATGGTTTAAACCGTAAAACTGTTTGTCTGAGCAAATTTAGTGGTTATTTCAATCGAAAATGTGCTGTCTGTAAATGATGGTGCGCTACCACTTGATGCTTTAGGTACATTAAAAAATCGCCCGCTTCATGTCCATTAAAGCTAGGTGGGTTGCCTAAGTGTATTGTTCTAAAAATTGTGTCATGGTTCTAAAACGTTTGGGAAGCACTGATCTAGAGGACTATCAACCACAAAGATGGCAGCAGCTGTTGGACATGTGATCCCCAGAGAAGAATGGCACCAAGTCTTTGAATTCCATGACAAAGATATTACAAAAGCCCAAATAAAATTCAGCCTCTACAAAATACTATAAACCTATACTATTTAACAAGAACAATGCTATAAACTAATGCAACAAAACCTAAACAGATCCAAATTAGCTGGTGATCCTGATTGCAGGACAATGTCCACAGCATGTCTGAGATTTATCCTATATACTATGGATTTGCCTGAATCTAGATCATTACTGGAAGGCTATGTGGTATGGTGCAGACACAGAATATCGAATCAAAAATATCGACTTGCACAAATATCGAGTTGCAAATATCGTGGGTCAGAAATATCGACATACAGATTCTCGTGGTCAAGAATATCAATTTTAGGTAAGTAATATCGATGTTAAAAATATCGAAGTGTTTAATATCATTTGCAAAAATTTAGGGGCTGATTACGATGGCGGGCGGATCGCCACCGCCGGGCCGGCGGTGGCGATCCGCCCGCTATCGTCATGAGGTTTACCCCCGCCACATTATGATGGCGGTGGGTATCGCGGCGGACGGAAAGTCTGTCCGCCGCTTTACCGCCGGTAGCAATCGTCACGATTGCCTGGCAGAGCGGTCAGCATGCTCACAATGGCGGCGGAGCCTAGCAGGCTCCGCCGGCACTATTATGATGCCTGCGGAAGCCAGCCTTTCCGTGGCGGTTGAACCGCCATTGAAAGGCTGGCGGAGAATGCCTTCAGGGGCCCGTTGCGGGCCCCCTTGTGTTGGG
This sequence comes from Calotriton arnoldi, assembly GCA_963921515.1. Taxonomy (NCBI): domain Eukaryota; kingdom Metazoa; phylum Chordata; class Amphibia; order Caudata; family Salamandridae; genus Calotriton; species Calotriton arnoldi. The sequence goes on along the minus strand of CAWUFW010014501.1, from coordinate 229,020 downwards.
GGAGGTGTGGGTGCACTGGGGGTACCCATGGTACCTCTACATTTCACTGCACCAAGTGGCAGGCACAGTGTAGTGCCTGCCACGTAGTGCAGTGAAATGCACAACATGCTATTTCTGACATCGCGGCGGTGCTGCTGTCAGCAGCCACCGCCGCAATGTTAAAGGTGCGGAATCCGACCGCAGCGGTCCCATCATAATTGGATATGCGGGACCGCCGCACGCATGGCGGTCGGACCCAATCACCGCTACGGTGGCGGGCGGACCAAGTCCGCCCGCCATCGTAATGAGCCCCATAGTTTTTAAAAATATCATTTGTTTATTAATGTTATGTATTTTAGTATTTATTTTATATGTATGTGTTGTATTTTTTTTGTATAAGAATTGTTTGTATTTTTAATATATGTGTTAAATTTTTAGTAGTTATTAATTGTTTTTTAATTTAAATTTTGCGTTTTTAGTTCCGTAGTGGGTTGTGGGTTTATAGGGGAATAGGGTGGGAAGTAATTTAATTATATCAAATTTATTGATTATTTTTTATATTTGTTTAATTGAGATGTTATAGTGTTAAATGTGTAAAGCAATTTATTATTAATTAATAATTGGTTGTTAATTAATTTCAATTAATTAATTATGGTAATTTTGTAATTAATTTTAGGTGTGTGTTGTGGTGTTTATAGGTGTTAAGGGTGGGAAGTAATTTTTTAATTGATTAATTAATAATTGGCTGTTAATTAATTTTAATTGGTAACTAATTATGGTAACTGTGTAATTAATTCTAGGTGTGTGTTGTGGTGTTTATAGGTGTTAAGGGTGGGAAGTTATTTATTTTTAATTTATGAATTAATAATTGGATGTTAATTAATTTTAATTAATTAATTGGTAATTAATTATGGTAATTGTGTATTTAATTTTAGGTGTTTGTTTTGGTGTTTATAGGAGTAAAGGGTGGGAAGTAATTTGTATTTAATTAATATATAGTTATTAATTATTTAATATGCATTTTGGGTAATTGTTTAATTTTTTGTCGGTTGTTTTTACTTTTAAAGGGGTAAAGGGTGGGTATTAAATACATTTTAATTACTTTATTATTAGTTGTTAATAGTAATAGTTTTTAATTTATAAATACGTTTTATTGTGTTTTATTATTTTAGAGTTTAATTTAGGTGTGTGTTGTGGATATCATAGTGTTAAAGTGTCTAGTCAATTAATGTTTATTAGGTTTTTTTAATTAATAATATTTTTTAAATTCATTATTAATTATGTTAATTTTGGAAAAATTTAATTAGAAATGTTAAAGTGTTTTGTTATTGGTGTTGTGTTATAGGGTAGGAAATACAATAAATACATTTATGTATTAATTAATTTATTTGTTTGTAAATATTTTCTAGTTTAAAAGAATTTTATTTTATAAATGTATTTATTATTTTATATTATATATTATTTGCAGGTATATGTAATAATATTATAATATTTTTAATTTTTATATATTTAATATATTTGATTTTTCATTTCTAAATATTGTTTATTTTTTATGATTTTTTATAATTTGTAATGTGTTTTATTTTTGTTTTTACTGTTTGAGTTTGAATAGTAATTTTTGTCTCTTCGCTATCCAACACTTTCCCTACTGTTGCACTCACTGGAGTGGGAATAGTAATTTTTACCCCTTCGCTATCCAACACTTTCCCTACTGTTGCACTCACTGGAGTGGGAATAGTAATTTTTACCTTTCCGCTATCCAACACTTTCCCTACTGTTGCATTCACTGGAGTGGGAATAATAATTTTTACCCCTCCGCTATCCAACACTTTCCCTACAGTTGCACTCTTTGGAGTGGGAATAGTAATTTTTTCTCCTCTGCTATCCAACACTTTCCCTACTGTTGCTCTCACTGGAGTGGGAATAGTACTTTTTACCCCTCCGCTATCCAACACTTTCCCTACTGTTGAACTCACTGGAGTGGGAATAGTAATTTTTACCTCTCCGCTATCCAACACTTTCCCTACTGTTGCATTCACTTGAGTGGGAATAAATTTTTTTACTCCTCTGCTATCCAACAGTTATTCTACTGTTGCATTCAGTGGCGTGGGAAAAGTAATTTTTACCCCTCCGCTATCCAACACTTTCCCTACTGTTGCACTCTTTGGAGTGGGAATAGTAATTTTTTCTCCTCTGCTATCCAACGCTTTCCCTACTGTTGCTCTCACTGGAGTGGGAATAGTAATTTTTACCCCTCCGTTATCCAACACTTTCCCTACTGTTGCACTCTTTGGAGTGGGAATAGTAATTTTTACCCCTCCGCTATCCAACACTTTCCCTACTGTTTCACTCACTGGAGTTGGAATAGTAAATGTAATTATTTTGCTATCCAACCCTTTCCCTACTGTTGCACTGATTGTATTGGGAAATTTAAGTTGAAATATTTTCTAATAGTTTAATGTTTTAAATTATTATAGATTTTTAAAAATATTTTAAAATATTGATATATATATTTTATTTTTATATAATTTTAAAGTTTTAAAATAAATTAAAGAATAGTTTATTAATTATTTTAAAGTAAATATATATATATATATGTATTAATTATTATGTTTGTGTGTTTATTTTTTTATATTAAGTTTATGTTATATTTTGTTAAAATGTATATTAAATGTAATTTATTTTGTTAAAATTAATACTAATATTTAATATGTATTATTTTATTTTATATATATATTTAAATTGATATTTTTTACATCTATATTTTTTACATCTATATTTTTGATTCGATATTTTTGTATTCTATATTTTTTTCGATATTTTTAACATCGATGTTTTTGTCATCGATATTCTATAAGTGAACCATGTGGTATACACTGACCAGCTCTAATGTTTTTCACCTTAAACACACTAGCAGACTTGCCTTGGTGCCGGGCACCGCCGCGTTGCTGCACGGCACAGCCAGCATTTTGTCATTACTCATCAAATTAATCATGTGGCCTTCTAGCTGAAGTTGCTTTGCACTTGGAAGATTCATTCTGCCTTTCATTTCTCCCAGTTGAAACCATATCTTTCTGATACTTATCACTGGCTTCCATCTGAACATCTCCCAATCATAGTACAATGAAAGATGTCAAACTTGGGATCCTTCTTCACTTGCTCAGTCAACAAAATCTGTTTGAATAAAGGTGGACGGTGAAGCATAATGAATGACCTAACTCGAGACAGATATTTACTGACTGAGGTTCCCAATCTAAGATGAAGATGAGTCTTTTACTGTTATGTCAGTTCCTGTTTGAATCTATATGATGGAGACATTAACAAGTGATGAATATGTTGCTATGCATTTGTTCCCTTACTTTTTGTTGCATTCTTCGCCCACTTGCTACTATTTTTGTCCTTGAATTTAGCCCCTTGCAACCTGAATTCCCTTTGCATTTTCTATCCAGGACATCTTTTCTTAACTCTTTCCTGATGTCAGTGAGAATTTTGTGCCTAGCGTATCTACTTCTACACAATCTTCATCTTCAATCAAGAACTATAAGATTCTAAGGAGTTTGTCTGCCCTTTGTGAGTTTTTCCTCCTGACTAGTACCCTCTTATGGAGGAACTTGACACCTTTCATGTGTACTGTTAAGTGCAGGGTGAGATCGTGGCTACTGGGAAGGATTACCCTATCTTTGGGCAATCAAGAAGGAAACTTGACTGACCTTAAAAGTGCCCAATCTTTGACAACTTTCCCCAGTACATTTTGGCAGGACAAACCTGCCCAAATTTACTGGGTGAAAATGCCTGGTAAATACAGGTACACGCAGACCTCATTTTGGTCAGCATTGAATTTAGCTTGTTATGCCCCATATCTGATTCAAAACTCAGAACAGGAAGTATTTATCATATGTGACAAATAGGTGTATGACACAAAATCTAGGAAAACAATATAGAACTCAACAAATCTCACCCAAAAATGTAACGACAATATACTTAAAAAGAGAAAACAATAGTACTGACTACAAAAATATCGCCGTCAAAAATATCTAATATACCCAAATATCGCTAAACGCTAAATATCGGTACGACAATGAATCAAACTTAACATAACTAAAATATTGATGGTTAAAATATCAACAACAAATATATTGTTATTCTTACAATAAAAAATTTAAACTAAGCAGCTAAACAAATGTAAGTATATAAAAGTATATATATTTGTATATAAGACAATTAAAAATATGCACATAATAATTTGAAGATTTATTGTAATGCATTTTAGTAAGTTACTATAAAAAGAAATTAAAAAAACATAAAAAATAAAATCAACATGAATTAACATAACACAATAATTAGATATAAAATAAGTATTTATAAGGTAAAATATATAAAAATTGATACATTTATAACTTTGAAACACTGATAGAATACTAATTAGTGTTCAACAAATTAGTTGAAATAAATTACAAAAAGCAGCAAAACCAACCAATAACATTACACTTTAAAACAGCTAACCAATTACAATGCTTTAGTAATTAAGGGGGTCATTACGATGGCGGGCGCAAGCACAACCGCCGTGCTGGCGGATGCAAAAACCACCAGTTACCGCCGGCACGCAGCAGTCCACACGCCCGCCCAATTACGATGCGAAAAGTAGGCCAAACACCGCCGGCAAGCCAGCGACACCGTCCGCCATCAAAGTGCGTCCGTACACGTAGCGGCGCAGCACAATTGACACACACCGTCCGACGAAATCACGTCCCGCCCGGCGTATAAATTACGATGCCGCAAACAAACGGCTCCCACGGCTAAGAGACACCGTACGACAAACCGAAGCGGTGACACGGACGCCGAGCACGGACAACGAAGAAGCGGCTCCCCGAGCATGAATCCAGCACTGCAGGCCCTCCCCATGCTCTTGCTGATGCACCACCAAGGACGCAACGTACCGCGGAGACGCAGGTAGGCACACACACAACAAGTGCATGCAAACAGCGCACACAGTGCAAGGGCGGAAAAAGCGGACAACCCTCCACCCCCGCGTGTACACTACACATCCACCATTGCATCCACATATGACACACAGGCCAAATCGTAAGATCGCGTAACACATGTGTACACACCACCTGGGACTAGGAACCAACGACCCCGTCACGGCCCCAAAGCGGCGATGACGCCGCCACACATGCGCACAACGCAGAGGCCAACCGCAGCGCCATGCATGCGTCGCACACAGACACAGGGACACAACCAAGCAGCACACACATCAGCCCCACCCCGAACGCACATGACACGTGACAGGCCTGCCACAGACATGTCCCCAACGCCCAATTCACGGACAACACCCAACGCCACACAACCGACGCACACATGTCAGTGAAGTCACGCAACAGCAGGAAACACCACAGTGTAACAAACATGGCGTAGCACACAGCGGCGGCAACACCAACTAGGAGAAGCAGGGCCTCTTCGGGAAGAGGAACGCCAGTACCACACTGAAACACCCATACCACCCTGCACATATGAACAAGACATATAAAACGGAACACCAAAGAGCCCGGGGACCGACAACAGGTGGCCCAAGAATAACATTCACACACAAGGCCCAACGCAGAGCGGAAAGGCAGCCTGCCGCCCACACAAGGGAGAGCAGACAGCACTGAATGACCTTCCATTCCAACTCCGAAACCACAGCCCTACGAAAGAAGCCGGTGAATACAGCCATTGTCCAAGAAAAGACCAACACAGGCATGCCGAGGAGACCGACCACAGGGCAGATAGCGCATATCACAGAAGCACACAACGGACGGGGAAGAAAAAAGAAAACACTCCCCCATGTCGGCCACATGCAAGTTAATTGGAAGGAGTCACACATCACTGACCTTGAACTGTCTGAGAAGCATGTGGGATGAGGGCCCGTGTCCTCCGCACAAGCCAACAGAACACAAGTCCTGTCTCCCTACGACTACACAGAGCTCACAGCAACCTCGGAGCGTGCACATTGCAGACTGCACACACAGCCGGAGCACGCCACCACAACGCACCGCTGCGAAATGGCAACCGCAACACACCTACCCAACTACGCCGGACAGGTCAAGCTGTACAAAACCAACCTGATACATATATTGGGATGCGATCTCCTGTCCCTGCTGAACGTAAGTTACCGACTGACTTACCGCATCACATTGTTCAGCTGCGTCATGCCCGTCTTCTACTGTCGGAGGTGTCCCTACCAGCATCCCGTGGAGATGTGCCTCTCCAACCCGGCATGTCTAATGGCGGACCTGCTACCACTACTCCTCCCTCTGGACGCACACGACAGGGCCTGCTCTGCCTATGGGGGCATGGCGTATGTGGCCAACATCGCACCCGCACTGAAATGGGACCACTGTGCCTCCACACGACGGATCATCGAGAACAGCTACATCGAATGTCACCCAGCATGCCCCATCATGGTCCTCCAAGGGACAACTTACGAACAACACCTTGACAGCCACCATCCGCTACATTGGCTGGCAAACATGTACACCACCAATGACATGGAAGCCCTGCTGGACGGCATCGCATACCTGACAACCTGTAAATTCGTCGGACCACAACGCAGGTTCCCCGATTGACCTATGATGTCCAACCCCGCACCCATGCTTAGCTTCCGCACGGACTGGCCAGTCACCACTACAACAGCCATACCAAACGATCGGCAACTGTTACCACACCATCAACGACATCGCCATGACATCGGATATGACCGGGACATGCACACTGTTCCCCATCACATCCAGGAACACCGCATGCATCGTGGGAGGCAGTGGCATGGGGTCTGTGTATCGCACCCACATGGACGGAACTGCACGAACAACCAGGACACGACATGGATCCAGCGCCCATGGACACACACACCGCTCAGTGGACATGAATAGGTCGCCTGGAGTCTGTGGGTGCTGCACCCCTCCCACCCCCGCCCCGGGAATCCCATACCAGGACCTTTGCATGGACGACAAGTGCATACAACAACAACACGACCCCAGTGACTGTGACATGTCCAGTAACCACCACATTGCAACAACAAGTGGCACGCCGCTGCATGCACGCAAGCACATGCCCTGATGTCATCTCACATGCACGCGTGCATGAGGAACAACTGCAGCAAACCTGTCACATGGAACTGAGATGGACTGTGCCCATGATGCCAAGCGGTCTGGTAGGCTACATGTATACCGTCTGTGTCAAAGTCCGCAGCTCCGCAGCTATACGTAAATGTACATTAGCACAGCCTTGGCCAAGCAGATGTAACTCTGAAGCCCACATCCCACATGCAACAGCCAATCACATGTAACCCCACACCCTATCCCATTTGTAATCATGCTCAGTATATCCTCAACATGTATTCCGCTGCTAGTAGTGTCCACTATACTGCATCACAGAGGACAGAAGACTCAATATAATGTTTGAAACCAAAACTGTCTCCGCTGACTCATTTCACAAGTACGAATGAGAGAGGATGAGAGTATGTGAAGTACACGGCAGTCGTGACATGACCATGTAGTCCACTGGTATTGGATGTCAACGCAAATGAGTAGCACAACTGTGGAAGACACACATGTGTCGTGTGAAGTCGTATGGACGCAGTGCTCAGGTGGGTGGGTGTGACGGGTAGATGCGCACATGCCAAGTTGGAGCACGCCGTGTTGGGAGGGGTCATGAACAGTACACCACCGCTTCCCTGGGCATTGTGAGAGGACACCTGTCGGGGGGGAGTGAACACGTGTGTGCACAGCAGCCGGGCACACGTACAAAGCGGTACCAGGCGCACCTCAGCCCACCCTCTGTGGACAAGCTGGATCCTGTTGTGCGCCCACCATGCCCCTTGACAAGGCACACACAGCCCCAGTCGACCAGGTGTAACCCCAACATAGTCAATCCGCACAGGCGATACAGGGCACGGGATGGCAGTGGAGCATGGTGTGTGAGAGGTCTCCTCGCGCTCCTCCTGGTCATATCACGCAGGCAATAGAACCTCAACGCCTAGCATGGCACAAGTCAAATGGAAGTGTAGGGGGGACGCACCACAGCACGAGCAGCACTGATGTCACGGGAGGTGGCTCGCACCATCCCATCCATTGCCCATTATACCAACCACGCCACATGCCATTGCGACTAAGTGCAAGCGCGTGCGCCACCACCCCGAGCCCTCCCCAGAGAGGCCAAAGAGTGAATGTGTGGGCCATCAGTCACAGACGGATGCGGCCTGGCCGCAAGGGCAGCCACAGCCACTGGGTGTCGCAGGTGGCGGATCCGGAAGGCGAAGACTGTGATGCATAGTCCATGCAGGCCGGGTCTCCATTTGGGGCACCACGCAGGTGGACGGCGTCCCGCAACACATCATACCCTGAGACAGCCCACTCGTGCAACTGGACCCACACATACACTCCTTGCCCTCTCTGGTGCGAGCTTGGGGCTGCCTGTGCAAGCGCTAGCCTCGCAGGTGCACATGCATATTGGGGGAGCGAGGGGAGGACATGAGGGCTGGGGCGAAGATGACTGTATCACTGTCAGTGAGTACAAGGGATGACCCAGATGTGGAAAGGAAGAGATGTGTCCCGTGTGTACTGCAACTAGTCGCCAATCCAACTACCCCCCATGTCCGGAATGTAAGCCCGCACCTAGGCCCGCCCATCCGCCACATCGAATATACCACCAGCACGACAACCTTCCCATTCGAAACACTGACTGGGGGTGGCGACCAGTGAACAATCATGTGTAGCCTACCCACGCGTACATGTGGGCCCTCCATGATCCATGTCACCTGCGGCAAAGTCATGACATGCGCAATGAGGGAAGTGAGGAGAGCTGTCCGCCCCACGCACAGAAGGTGCATCAGCTCCACAGACCCAGCAGCGAGTCCAGCAGGGGTCACATGTGCAGGGGCAGCTGTGCCTGGTGTGAAGGCACATGCATATAGACAGCACATCGACCAATGTGTAGTCTGCCCACATCTACAGTCCATCATCATGCGGACATAGGAATTGAACACAGGGCAACACATCTTAGTGGGTGCACCCACCGTGACCAACAATGCGCAATCATCGACGTACCCGCCCTGTGCATGGCCCCCCACCCAACGGAGGCACATCCAGTGCCACCATCCCACACACACAAGCCTTCCACGGAACATGCTGTGTCCAATGGTCAGTACAGAGTCAGCGTCCATCTGGTGGATCCTGAACAGGAGACACATGCCAGCTCCCACTATGTACGTCTGCCACCTGGCACGTGCAATGTAACCTCTCACCTGTGATGTGTGACTGCAAGCACACAGCCGTCTTGGCATGGGGCTGTCAATGTGGACACCTGTCAATGTTTCGGGAGGTGTGATCCGTACAGTGCTGTACATAGGGTGCAGTGCTGACACCTACTACTGTCTCATATCCCCTCGTGCCACAGGTCCCACTTGTTTTGGCCGCTCAGCCTGTGCCCACATCGTCGTCGTCGTGTGCCATACTCATCCAGCCTCGGAAGCAGTTCCATGCTCAGCAGACATTCATGTTGCCGTGGCGTTGCCGCTTGACGAATATGCAGTCAGTCCCCATCAGCACGCCCCGCAAGTCATTGGGGCCTAGATCCCCATGTGCATGCACATGGCAGTGGTTTGTATCACTAGCCATTGCCATTGTTGGGAGACCTGTGTAAGTGTATTGTGGCCGTGCCGTCCCAGCTTGACAGCTGGGCTGTGGCTCATGTGCTTGCTCAGTCATGTCAGTGATGTGTATGCGAAATTGCTATGTGTTGTGTTGCTTTGACATGTGTCCACTGCCATTTTCCCTAGGCGGAGACCGAACATTGACCGCCCATACCAATTGCTGGCGGACATGGACGATACAGAGGTCATTAGGAAGTTTCGGCTGGACAGGCCAACCCTGCATCGACTGTGTGCCATGTTGGAACCCCATCTCCGTCCCCGCAGGGTGTATCCGACAGCTGTCACCCCCACGGCTAAGGTGATGGCCGCCATGCATTTCTTCGCCACTGGGTCATTCCAGCACACAGTGGGCAGTGGAGGAGGGATGTCCCAGCCCATGTTCAGCAAGGTGCTGAGGGATGTACTGGCAGCCATGATGCTGTACCGAAACAGGTACATCCGCTTCCCCAGGGCTCGTGAATTGGCGGCAGTGAAGGGTGCATTCTATGCCCTTGGCAGAATCCCACACGTCGTTGGAGCCATTGACTGCACACATGTTGGCCTTGTTCCACCACAGGCCACTGAGCACCTGTACCGCAACAGGAAGCACACGCACTCCCTGAATGTGCAAGTGGTGTGCCTTGCGGACATGGTGATCACCCACGTGTGTGCAAAGTTCCCAGGCTCGGCCCATGACGCACACATAATGCGCAACAGCATCTTGCCACGACTGATGTCCAATCTGCAACAGGATCGTGGCTGTATTGTCGGTGAGTATGTGGAGTGGTGTAGCGTGCTGGTTGTGCGATGCTGTCCCCTGTCCAGTTGGAATAGCAACGGTTCTCTGTGTCCCTCACACCCAGGTGACTCTGCGTACCCGAATGGGGCATGGCTGCTCAGTCCATTGAGGAATCCTCGCACCCCAGCAGACGATCGCTACAATGAGGCACATGGGAGGACCAGACGTGTGGTCGAGCGTATCTTTGGCCTCCTCAAGTCCAGGTTCAGGTGCCTGGACCGCACCGGGGGTGCGCTGGCGTACTCCCCACAGAAGGTGTGCCAGATAGTGGTGGCGTGCTGCATGCTGCACAATCTGGCCATTCGGAAGCAGATCCCCCTCATCGTGGATGACGGAGATCAACCAGGGCCCCAGCCCGCAGACCAGGACAGCTCGAGTGAGGAGGACAGCGGAGAGGAGGAAGCTGGTAATGTGCGGCAGCAGCTCATCGCTCGCTACTTCACTTGACGGTGAGTGTCCATGTACGACGGCTGATGTGGCTGTATCTGTGCAGGTGTGTGTGTGCTGTGTCAGGGTGGCCGTTTGTTCACTGCGTGCTGTGTGTCAACGCTCCATGGCCAGGGTAGTATGCCACTGTTGGTGGCTGTGGCATTGTGCCCTATTGCTCTGTGCGATGTGTGTACATTGCTTGTAGTTGTTGACATGTACTGTGTGATGGGTGTGTGACACACTCATTGAATGTGCTCCTGTTCTGTCTCCCACCCCTAGGTCCCTACAGGCCCTCCGGTTCCATTGCCATGCCACGCATCAGGTGCCTTTCCGCCCAAGGTGGCCGTTGTATTCCGTACAAATAAAACACAGGGCACAAACAGCAGTTTGTGTAAGAGGTGCATTTATTTCAAACTGTGACATGTGATTGTGTGTAAGGTGATGACAAAAGTGGTGCGTGCAGTGACAATGAGCTGTCGGTCATGGCTGCGTGATGCTCAGGGTGTACCCACTGGTTCTATGTCCATGGTCCAACAGACACATGCCATCCAGATGGCTGTGTGGAGTGGGATCGTAGTCCAAGTCAATGCAGTGGGTGGTCAAGGAAGGCTGGCTGGCTGCCTCACTTGCGTCTGGAGCGTGCGAAGTCCTCCCGTGAGATCTGTTTCCACTTCGGACGGCCCCTTCCACGTTTGCGAGGGGGTGCCTGCTTGCGACCTGCTGGTGGTTGAGGTGTGCTCACTGGCTGTGGACGCAGGGGAACTGGACACAGCTGCACGACCCTGCGCCCCGGCAGGTGGTGGCGGTGGTGGAGCTGCTGTCCCTGGCTGTGACCTCACCACCAGCTGGCCCATGAGGTCCACGAGTTGGCCCATACGGGCGTCCATGGACCTCAGCACCCCCAGCACCTCCCGCGTGTCTGAAGCAGACCTGGCCCATTGTCCTTGGGCCTCTTCATAGGCCCCAAGGACTCTGGCCATTTGAGGCAGGGCATGGCTCCCAGGGGAGACTTGCGTTTCCCTGACCCTGCTCCTCCTACCGGTACTGCTGCCACCGGCCTGCCCACTAGCCACATTGCTCACCACGGTCCTCGCTGTGGCTCCCAGGGTGGATCCAGTCGGCCGGGCCACCACCTGCGCTGGGGCTGGTGCCAGCGAAGACGTGGTGGTGGTGGCGGCGGTGGTGGTCGGTGCGGCGATGGTGGCGGTTGCGGCAGTGGTAGTGGCCGCAATGACCGTGGGTGTGGCCGCAATGACCGTGGGTGTGGCCGCAATGTCCGTGGGTGTGGCCGCAACGACAGTGGCAGCAGGGGGCTGGGAATGTTCAGCAGCCCTGGATGATGGGTTGGTGGGTAGGAGGGGTCCTGGGGAGCGGCTGGGCCCTGCCACACCAGATGGGCCTGCTTGGTGGTCCGTGTCCGAAGAGGAGGACAGATCCTCCACATCCGTGTGTCCTCGTTGGGGGCTTGTAGGCTGGCTGTGCTGGCTGCTGTCTCCATCCCCAGCATCCAGCAGTTCGTCACCTGTGGAGAGAATGAGATTTGTTATTGTGTTGCACCTGGCGAAGTATGTATTTGTCGTCTGACATTAACAGTTCGTGCAATCTCGTACATGGGTTTCCCGGAGGCGTGTGTGTGGCTGTACCATTTGTAGTTGTGTGTGCTTGGCAATGGGACTGTGTGCTGTGCACATGTGGCATGGGACGGATTGGCCATGCCGATGGGTGTGTTGCTGTGCCCCTACTTATTGTGACTCTGGTGTATGCGGGCTCCTGGCCCATCCTGGGTCTGGTTTGTACTTTGCTTTTGGTGTTCAAATGGGACGCTTAGGAACGCATATGGCAACATGGGGGCCATGCCCCAGATTCGCATTTGGGATGGAATATGCTTTTGGGGTACATGCTGTGAGCCATGGGTGCCGAACGTGACATGTGTTGTGGCAGCATGACAGTGCATGGTCTGAGGTGTGTGCATGCCTGACATGGCCTGCATATTTGCTGTCTGTTGTGATTACTGGACATGGCATTGGACGCATCGTTATGAGTGAGTGATGGTTGTGTGCCAGCCAACGTATTGCAGTTGTCCCATCTCCTTGGTGTGCGTGCTGCCCTGTGCCATGTGCATCACTGCAGTGCTCGGGGGGGTGGCCCATGTTGTGTGTTGTTGCTCACAGTGTGTCGTGCGCTTCATTGACTTCTGGCACATGGTTGGTCATGGGCATGTATCTTAGCGTGACTGCTGTATGTGTGGCAGCTGTGCGGATGACATGCCTTTCATGAGACTGGGGCTGACGGATGGGATGGATGGTATGTTGTATGTGCATGGTGTGTCTGTGTGTTTGATGGGTTCAGTGGTGTTCGTGTGCATTTATGTTGTTCCGCTCTGTTGCGTCTAGTGTTGTTTGTCTTACATAGGCGTAGTTGTGGGGTGTGTGGTTGACAGGCAGTAGGGGCTACATGGACAGGACTTCAATGGTGTTTCGGTTGTGTGTGATGGGTTGCACAGTGGCTGCCGTGTGGTACTATATTCAGTGTGGCTTGTGCATGCAGACGTGGCTCCTTGGGTGTTGCTGTGTCTGTGATGGGTCATGTGAGGTGTGAGTCTGTGGTTCATGTCCGTGTGCACATTGTTCACTTGTTCGTGACGGTGGGCGGTGCTGCGTGTTCGTCTGCTACGTGACATGTCCCATGTGTTGGTCGTGTTACGGTCCTCATGCCTCCAGTAATCCAGCCCTGTCCAGTTTCCCACCTGCAGGTTGTTCGGGCGTGCACTGTACTGGATGCCACATGGTTCTAAGCGGGGGTGCTCCATGTTGCAGGTCTGTGGGGGTGGGGGGTGTTGTGGGTCGTGGTGGTGGCTGGACACCCACTGACACCGATTGTTGTGGACCGTGATGTCTACCTTTCGGCTGTCGGTGTGCACTGCGGTGGCTGACACGTGGCTGTGGGGTGTGGGGATGCTCCTCCTTGCTGTGCTGTGGGACTAGGGGCCTGGTGTGTGTTGTACTTGGGCTGTCCACCCTCCCACCCACTGCACTTTGTGTTCCTGCCACTTACCTGTTACTTGTCGGTTAGTGCAGCTATGGCGGACACATGGGTGTGGTGGGTGCTCGTTGTGGCGCTTCTGGCATACTTGGGGACCTGTTGGTGGTTACGTGGCTGGCTGAGTGTACACATGTCCCCACGTATCTTACAGTTGTTCGGTTTGGGCTGTGTGTGGTGGTGTCTGTTGCATGTGTGTGTGATGTGTTGTGTATTGTGTGCTGGACATGGGGGTGTTTGTCCCTGGGAGCTGTGGCATGGTGGTAGTGCATGTGAGTACATAGCGGTGTGCTGGTATACATTAGTTTGTACTTACCAGCCTCCACTCCCCTGCTAATCCGGCGAGGATCTCCGGATGTATAATGACTCGCACCTTCTCCTCCCACGCTTTGAAGGTCTTGAAGAGCGCGGGATTCCCTCCGCCAGTGACGGCTGCCAGCTCTCTGTTCTTGCTCTCCTTCTTCTTGACCAGGCTCTTGACGTCATTCCACCGTTTGTTGATTTCAACTCTGTTCCTGGGCAGGGTCCCGACTGCATTGACCTGGTCTACGATCCGGTTCCACATTCTCTTTCTGGTGGCTAGTGGTGTGTGCTGGACCAGGTTCCCATAGATTTGTGGGTGCACCTTGATGATCTCGTCGACCATGACCGTCAGCTCAATGGGCGTGAACTTGGGCATTCTTTGTGGTGCCATTGTGTTTGTGGTGCTGGTGCGGTGTGTGTTGTGTAATGTGCAGGGGGTTTGTGGTGCCGGTGTTTGGTGGTGGTGGTGGTGGTGGTGGTTGTGATGTGTGCGTTTCTGTGGTGTGCTGCTGTCCTTGCTGTGTCACTGTGTCCTCTCCTCTCCTCTCTAGTTTGCAATGTTGCAAGGGGTTGTGGTCTGTGGGAGTGCTGCTTTTGTACTTACCTATGTGGGTGTGTCCTCATGGTCTGTTGTTTTCAGGTGTGTTGTGTCTGGGGTTCTGGCCTTTGTAGTTTTTGTTTGTCCAGGGGGTGTTTTCGGGATGTGTACTGTGCTTGTGTATTTGTGCGTGCCTTGCTGTGTGGACTTGTTGGCCATGTTGTGTGCGATTGGTTTTGTCAGCGGATGGTTTCTGTGCAGGGACGTGGGCGCCATGGCTTCTGCCGTGTCGATTCTCATCGGCGTTGTTTGCGCTGGCGGGCGGTATATTTGTAGTTTTTCCGCGCTCATGGCGGTGCGATCGTAATCTCACGTGCGGTGTGTCGGCCGTGAGGGCGGGCGGTTTTGTGTTGTCGTGCGTGTTTCCGTCCGTGGCGGGCGGTTTGACTCCGACTCGGACGATGGCGGGCGGTATCTTGTGTGATTTTTCGCCGATGGCGGTTTTCGGTTTGTGTAATCGTAATGGCGTGGTCGGTGTTCAGACGGTGTGTGCGGGCGGATTTTTGCCGCTTCTATGCCTGGCGGATTTTTTTACGCCGGGTATCGTAATGGGCCCCTTAATAACTAACTGTACAAAGGCAACGCAAATGTTTAAGAAATTGTTTCAATGAGACCCTGGCCTTCAAGAAGTTGAAACACTACCAGATTACTGAAGACACCAGAAGAAAAAGACTCCTAAGAAAACAAACAACTTGTTTGGAATTAAGTTAAATAAATTAAACTTCAACTGAATGAATTAAACAAAAACTGCATACACTTATTGAAACTAAGGGGGTCATTACGATGGCGGAAGGACCGCCGCTGCCAGCCATGCGGTGTCGGGCCTTCCGCCAGCGGAGCGCGATTTTCCCCCTGCCACATTACGATGGCGGGGGATCCAGACTGCGAACGTGGCGGATGCAAAGACCGTCCTCACGGAACCGCCACAGGCAATCGTTCCAATTGCCTGGCGGAGCGGTCTGCATCCATAAAATGGTGGCGGTGCCTAGCAGGCACCGTCCGCCAAATTAGGATGCTGTCTTTAGCCAGCCTTTCCGTGGCGGGTAAACCGTCATTGAAAGGCTGGCGGGGATTGGTTTTGGGGGCCCGTTGTGGGCCCCCCTTGTGTCTGGGGGTGGTGTTTGTGCACTGGGCCCCCTACATTTCACTGCACCAAGTGGCAGGCACCATGTGGCGCCTGCCACGTAGTGCAGTGAAATGCACAACATGCATTTTGAACATCGCGGCGGGTGCTGCAGTCAGCAGCACCCGCCACAATGTTAAAGTGCAAAATGAGACTGCCATGGTGGCGGTCGCATCCTAAGTGGGTGTGCGGAACCGCCGCATGTATTGCAGACATCGTAATCGGCCCCTAAGTACTTAATATATCTTTCTTTTTTCATGTTTCCTAAATACAAATAAACAAAACACTTCCAAACCGAAAAGAAAACACAATTGAAAATAAAATCTAATACAGATTTGAAAATCAAACAACACAATGACAAGAAAAATATAAAAAAATATCAACAAATAGTTAACGAACAACTTCTCAGTAAAATAAACAGCAGTTACAAATAAACGAAAACAATTATTTATAAAATAAAACTAATACGAACATTTTTTTCCAACAGTTCAAAAGAAGAACCTTTGGCAAAAACAACAAAATCAACAAACGCTTAAAGTTACATTTCCAAACATTGCAACAACATCTAGGTATAAATGTACATAAATGTTTAACAATTACATAAATAATTAGCTAGGAAAAATACAGCTACCAATAAATTATTAATAATGTAATATAGTATAACCCATAGATAAAATGTCTGACAGAGCCACAGAACAGAAAAATAATATTAAACCACACGCGATACATGGAAAGCAAAGAAAGTACAAACAGTGAAATAACGTACTGGAAATGTGCAAAATATTATTCTAACTCATGTTACAGGAGGACAACTATAAAACTTGTAGTAAATGTTAGACAACATAATCATTCCCTGACATAACAGGACAGAATTTGAAGTAAGAAATGCACTACAAGAACTCAGGGTATCTAGTACAAGCGCAAAAGAGCCTAATGTCACAATTTTAAAAACTATAATCTTCAATGTTCCCAATTACATTACAAGCCAATACCCTGCAATTCCAGATTTAAAAAGACTTAGGGGCTCATTACGATGGCGGGCGGACCTGAGTCCGCCCACCATCGTTGCCATGTTTGGGACCGCCCGCCAGACATGCAGCGGTCCCACCACTGCAATTAGGATGCGCCCGCCATACTGGCTGGCGGTGGCGGTCCTTCCGCCATCGTAAAGAGCCCCTTAAAGCCAGACATGGAAAAGCGACAAAGAAATTCCTCCTGCATCAAAAAGATTAGAGGATATAAACATCCCCAAAAACCTAACTTTAACACACACACATATTACTTTCTTTTTTTTACAACGATGTTAACTATGGGAGAATAATAATTATACATGCTTCTGAAAATACCCTACTAAAACTTACCCAGAGCAACATGTGGACAATGGATGGCACATTCATGCCCTCCACAATTCACACAAAGCTAAACAGTCCATGAAATTACCAAAACACCAACATCCCCATAGTCTACACACTTTTACCAAATAAACAAAGTATGAATAGCTGCAGGCACCATGAACTATTAAATGAAATAAAATCCAAAACTAATAATTACAATAACCAAAAACTAATTATCGACTTTGAGCAAGCAATAATTTTTACCATTTTAATAGATATTAAAAGCATGTGGGTATATAATTATTAATATACCCACATACAGCCATTTAAAGGTGTTACTACCACTTCATTCAAAGTATTGAGACACCTGCAAATATCGACATGCGATTAGGAAATCTTCCCGATCGAATCGGTTTGGAAATGGTTTCCTACCCACTCGGATTGGGAGAGTCCAACCGACCGAGTATGATGCATCCGGAAGCTTCCAGATATGATTTGGTTGGACTCCCATTGACTTCTATGGGAGCCTATGTTCCTAACCGCTTCGTAATCTGGCCCTCGGTCGGGAAGACACGTTCCCGATCTGATTCGGAAGGAGCAAATGCCGTTAGGAGCCCTTCCTAACCACATCATAATCGGGCCCTAGGTGGGAATGCTTTCCTAACTGCATCAGAATCGAGCCCTAAATGTATAATACTCTACAAGCTGGATTTGTGCTTGAAATTAGCTTGTCCTAGCATAGAACCCCGTAACTGAAATAGCAAAACATTACAACCTATTAATGGAATCACCTTACTCTCAAAGACATGAACAAAAAATAACTCTGCTACTAGACTACTTTGTAGATACCTGGGTTGGCAGACTGCTCCGTTCTGGACACAGATGCCAACCCAAGTATCATATTGCATGGTGGAACGTTTACAACAGTACCAACACACAACAGAAAAAAACCAACCATGTAGTGGAAGGGTGGCACAATTCCTTCAAAGGAATTCTAGGATTAAGCCACCCTACGACATATCAATTTTTTGAAGTTTTGAAAAAGGAACAAAGCTACCAAGAACTATGAATGGAACAATCACAAAGCCAACTAAAATCTAAATAAATCAAACCAAACCAAAGGAATGCACAGCATGTTGTAAAGCAAATTCCATCTCATCACAATCAAGGCCTACCATACCTAGACCCCATAGCAATAACTTTACTCTAAACTAACCAATCCAAAAACAATCCTAATGTAACCTATAAACAACTCAGGGTCTGATTACGAGTTTGGCGATGCGGCGCCGGGTCCGCCCCGTCGCTGCACTGCCAAACCCGTGGTCGGGCCGCCCACCAGATTACGAGTTTTTCACATTTCTGGTGGGCTTTTTTTTACATTCCCACGGCTGTGCCCTGAAAATGGGCACCGCAATGGGAACGCCAAAAACAGTTTCTGCCATGGACTGCATTAACACAGGGGGGCACATGTTGTGCCCTCTGCATGCACTCCATGGCCCAGAGGCAACAGGGGGCCCTGTAGGGCCCCCTTTGTTTCCTCTCCACTACGGTTTTCATGGCAGAGGAACCGCCATGAAAACCGTGGCGGAGAGGAAACTCGTAATATGCTTGCCGGGACTGCGGTGGTTCCGCCAAGCATATTGCAGCCTCCTGACCGCCACAACACCGCTAGGAAACGGCGGTTCCCTGGCGGCTGTGGTGGGGAAATGGCAGTCCGACTGCCCTATTTGTAATAGGGCAGTCGGAAGACCGCCACTGCCGCGCCCCGGGAGTTTGGCAGTCAGTGGACCACCAGACTCGTAATAGAGCCCTAAATGTTTTTGTTCATTGATATTATTTCATTGTTTTTATAATTCAATCTTACATAGAAAATAAGCATACAAAATTAATCAATAAAATTCAGTGCTAAAAAATACAGAAATAAAAATTTATAAATAAATAAATAATAAATAAAACAAACACTAAGGGGCTCATTACGATGGCGGGCGGACCTGAATCCGCCCGCCATCGTTGTGGTGTTTGGGACCGCCCGCCAGACATGCGGTGGTCCCACCACTGCAATTAGGATGCACCCGCCACACTGGCGGGCGCATCCAGGGCCTTTAACATTGCGGACGGTGCTGCTGACTGCAGCACCGTGCGCAATGTTAAAATGGCATGCACTGCTTCTCCCTGCACTACGTGGCAGGCACCACGCGGTGCCTGCCACGCAGTGCAGGGAAATGCAGGGGGTACCATGGCTACCCCCCCAGTACAGCAACACCTCCCCCCACAACAAGGGGGGCCCGCTACGGGCCCCCGTATCCCTTTCCGCCTGTCTTTTCGCGGTGGGATGACCGCCGCGAAAAGACAGGCGGAAAGGGATATCGTAATCCCTACGGCTGTGCCTGCAAGGCACCGCCGCAATGCTGCCCTATCCTTTGGTTCCGCAAGGCGGGCGGAAACGGACCATCTTGCGGAACCGTGGCGGACGGTCTTTGCGTCCGCCATGCTTCCCTGAGGTTTCCCCCCGCCATCATAATCTGGCGGGGGGAAAACTGCTGTCAGATTGCTGAAGGACCGCCACCGCCGGCCCTGCGGTGGTGGTCCTTCCGCCATCCTAATCGGCCCCTAACTCTCCAAACCAGAATAAAACAAAATACAGTATTTAACATTTAAACTTTAAACATTTTTTAAAAAGTGTTACTTATAGTTGTATCTGAAGAGGTAAAACTTCATGACAATCCAAACTGCAAAAATAATCCATAAATAAAAAATAAAAATCCCCTGAAAAAGACAAAAATAAAATTCCAAAGTAGTGTTAACAATCCCAAAACCAGAAAACTGTACATTTCAAAAAACTGTGATGGAAATTATAAATACAAAATAACATTGGTTAAAAAAGTAACTAATACCTTCCTCATAGAAAAAGCACCCCAAATAAACTGAGTTTCTGATGCCCCAGATAAGAAACCTGTAAAAGAAACACAAAACACTCACTCACACAATACATAAACCCCATAAACATAACAATGCAATCAATATACAATGTAAAAACAAATACAATGAATACATAACTAAGAAACACATAAAACCGATAATATAATGCAGCCTACCACACTCGACTACCACACCTACAACACAATTTTAATATTAACCAAACAAAATACTAACAACCACTAACATAAACTAACTAAGCCAGACCTATAACCACCCCTCATACGGTAAAACCTCAAAAAGTTAAAAAATATAATCTTACCTTACCCAGGGAACAGGAATAGGGAAACTTAACTGGTAGGAATCAGAACACCCCAAAATTATTAAAGCAGAAAAAGGCCACTAAATAAACATTAAAAAAATCAATCCCTATAAAGAGCAATGCAAAATACAAAGATAATATTTCTTATGTTCATTTTATTATATCAAAATATTGTAAAAATTTAAAACAGTTGAAAATGTTAAAAAATGTAAATATAGCAAAATGTAAAAAGGTTAAAAAGAATTATAAAGAATGTAAAATCACGTATAGCACTTTTAAATATATTGAAAATATATCTGAACATACATTGTAGACAATAAATGGTATGTATGAAGAAAACTGCTTTAGGTGTGGAAAAAGTATGTGAAAAATATATGTATGTAAAAAAATGAAAAAACTTTTCAACATGTAAATATATGTACGTTAGCTAAGTAAATAAAAAAAGTATTACAATGTATGTTACAATGCAAATAAGCATAAAATGTATAAAATATAAGAAATACACAATTGTATATGTTACTCAAATGAATACATGTGATAAATAAAACATACCATACAAAAACAGAGCATCATTCTTGCATTTTCATGTCATGTAGGGGTTGCTTTCATTCATTTCAGGTTGGCTTGGATGGTATTTTACCAATCCAAAGCTGTCATACTGTGCCTGGAGTGGTAAAAGGCTTTGGCCATTTTACAGCTCGGCATGGAGAGCACTGTGCTAATCCTATGCTTAAAGACTTTGCTGAAGAAATGGCAAAAGACTTTGGGGCTCATTATGATGCCGTGACGTTTGCCACCGCCGAGCCGGCGGTGGCGACCATCACGACATCGTAACGAGTGAAACCCCCCGCCATATTACAATGGCGGGGGTTTCGCGGCAGACGCAAAGTGCGTCCGCCGCTTTTCCGCCGGTCGGCAATCGTTCTAATTGCCGGCCGGGTGGAATTGGCCCCTAATATGGTGGCGGTGCCTAGCAGGCACCGCCATCCATATTAGGATGGCGTGTTGTGAAGGCCTTTCCATGGCGGCTTTGCCGCCATGGAAAGGCTGGTGGGGATGTTCTTTGGGGGCCCTATGCGGGCCCCCGGGGGGGTGGGGGGGTGCACTTGGGGGGTACCCATGGTACCCCCCTCCATTTGCATGCACAAGGTGGCAGGCACTGCACGGTGCCTGCCACGTTGTGCATGCAAATGCACAACATGCCATTTTGGCATTGCGGCGGGTGCTGCTGTACGCAGCACCCGCCACAATGTCAAATATGCAGGATGCGACCGCCAGGGTGGCGGTTGCATCCTAATTAGCGGTGCGGGACCTCCGCACGTCTGGCGGCCGGTCCCAACACCACGAGGATGGCAGGCGGACTCAGGTCCGCTCGCCATCCTAATAGGCCCCTTTGTCCCTTTCTATCTCGGCGTGGATGGCACTGTGCTAATCCTATGCTTAACAACTTTGATAGAAAAGCAGACATTTGAGGTAAGCAAATTTAGGACCCAATTACGATGGCGTACGGAAAAGCCTTCCGACCGCCATGGTCTCGGAAAAAATCCCCCCGCATGAGCCGCGGCATTTCCGTCAGTCAAATTACGATGCAATGTACGCAAAATCAGACCGTGGCGGACGGAAAAGCTGCAAATCCGACTGCGGCGGATGGGGAAAGCTGTCCAATGGCTCGGAAAGGCTGCTCCTGCCGCGGCATGACCGCACGGCTAATTACGATGAGAATGCGGAGCTGGCGGACCGAGCACTGCATCCGACTGCATCGCTCTCACATAGGCCAAATGAATGGCAGACGGAACCAACTTCACAACTATGCCCGAAGTGTGCCTGTACTCCCTGCCGCCCTCAATCACAACACACATGCCACAATGATACACCCCAACTTGCTCCTGGTAAGGAAAGCCATGCGCAGCAAGGAAGAGACATCTGGAGGCCATCACTCATGTGGAGACACCCACACTCCACAGTATAAAACCAACCCCTTCCTGGACCAGCATCCTTTGCACACCACAAGCCGAGACAGAGAGACAGGACACCATTGACTCACACTGCACAACATCACACCCACCTATCTCCATACAACACCACTTTCACCCACACACCTCACACACTTTACATATCTCCACCACTACCTTGCACCCTGCACCTCTCATGCATTTGCACCATGCCCCCCCAGAAAATGCCCAAATTCACCGACTCAGAGTTGGCAGACGAGACAATCGAGGTAGAACCACATTTGTTTGGGCACCTGGTCCAACACACCCCACTTGCGCGCAAGAATCAGATGTGGGCAAGGATCCACAGCAAAGTCAATGCCGTAGCGACCACCCTACGCACTGTGCATGACATCAGGAAGCGGTGGGGTGACCTCAAGGGCCGGGTCAAGCATCGGGCCCAGAGGAACCACGAGGCGGCCCAAAGAACTGGTGGCGGCCCTCCCATTCCACCACTAACCTTCACCGAATGGGAGAAGAAGGTGCTTGCCATACTGCATCCTGAGAGTCTCACAGGAATCGAAGGGGGGGTGGAGTCTGGTAAGTGCAAGCAAAATAATCACATCCCACTGTAATGTACTGTTGTGCACAACAAGTGAGCCTCAATCGCCAGCCCACATCAAACTCATGTGGAATGCATGCTTTCAATATGAATGGATCACAAGGCTAGCATTTCCTTACTCAGCTTCACCTCACAGGTAGGTAGTCAGCTCATGCACCCTGGCCTCCCTCCCAAACAGCATGGCCCACCCTCCCCACCCCACAGCCATGTGTCAGCTAACCCCGTCGACAGTGCCTCCTAAAAGGTAGGTAGCCATCTCACTGGGGAGGGGGTTGTTGAGCCCTGACAGCAAGACCACAACTCCCACAAGCCCTCTGTCTTCCCTCACAGACAGCATGGCCCACCCTCCCCACCCCACAGCCATGTGTCAGCTACCCCCGTCGACAGTGCCTCCAAAGAGGTAGGTAGCCATCTCACTAGGGAGGGGGTTGTTGAGCCCTGACAGCAAGACCACAACTCCCACAAGGCCCTCTGTCTTCTCTCACAGACAGCATGGAGCCAAATGACCCCCACATCCCGCACTTGGTAGCCAACTCTGGAACCCCCCATAAGTTGTAGGCAGTGCACATACAGCTAATACCATCGAGAGGCCACATGATTCACAGTGTCAGTGATGAAGTCACATGTAACTGCAAAGCAAAATACAAGAGCGCGATCACAAAAAGCCAATGTGCAAGTCCCATTGCCTCAAAGCAGAAAGACTCGGGTCAACACAACACATGCATGGAAACTCTGTCAAGCCTCACAAACCACAGGAGGTAAGTACAAAAAGCATAACACAAATCATGGAGTTGCGGCATAGTAGTCAGATACTCATGGAAAAGACACAAATGTCCAAGCATGAACTGAATCGGATGAGCAACAAGTTGGTACCAGAGGACATGTCCTTGCAAATACAATATCTGTACAAATGATTTTGTATCTTCAGCCATGACACATAGCTAACGAGCAATGTATGTACCTCCACATCACGTTCGACTGCTGACAAACTGTTATGGATGCATAGTAATGCCAAGCTAAAAAGTAAGGCCATCTCAAATGAAATGTGCTAAACATGAACACCAAAGTTGTGCTGTGTACTGAACATGCTGACAATATAACCTCTCTTCAACAGGTGACTCGCCAGCAACAGCAGGCGACCGTGCCATGGGCGAGCCCAGACAGTCTCCGACTGGTGAACCCTCGGATGCAGACTCCCTGGTCTTTTCGGATGAGGAGGACCGACCTGGCCTCTCCGGCGTGCCCAGGACAGCTCAGTCTCTGGCCCTCACGGTCCCCACCACCACCACCACGACTCCCACAACAGCTGCACCGCCAACGCAGACCCCATGCAGCAACGACCTGTGTGACAGCCACCTCCACCATCACTACCGCTGCCTCCAACACTGTCCCTGTGCCAGGAGTTGCGAATACCACCAGGCAGCCTCGGGGTGCTGGGGACAGTGTGCGGCGGCAGCGCCAGGCACCGCCACAGGTCCGTGGCAGCAGGGCATGTGGGAGGCCAACTGGGGGACAGACACAGGAGGACAATGAGACTGCGGCCCTGGACATCATGCTAACTGTCCTTGGTGCATACCAGCAGAACCAGGGACCGATGGGCCAGGTCCTTGAAGAACAGCAGGAACTCCGGCGGCTGCAGAGCTCCATGGACACTCGCTTGGGACAACATGTGGAGTACATGGGCCAGTTTGTGGGTATCCTAAGGGACATGCATGCAGCTCAAATCGCTGCCAACTCCCCCTCCCCCTTGTGGCCAGCCGGATGATAGTCACACCACCTCAGCAGTGGCCACAGGGAGGGGTGAGTCGCGAATCCTCAGACACCTCTGAGCATGCAGCAGGTTCCCCCCAGGCCGAACGGCAGAGGGGGCATCCGAAAAAGACCCCGGGAGGATCATGTGGCACAGCACCGTGCCGTACCAGTTCTCGGAGCAACCGCTGATGTCACCACTGTAACACCGAGCATTGCCTTTGTTGTAAATACGAATCCACATTGCCACAAGGATGGCAGTGTTCGGTTGGACTTTGGAACTCTACCATTGTGTGTTCTACCCTAATTATCCGTATACCATCACTTTGCACTTCACCCCTCACCTGTCACTCATTTCAAAAGAAACACAACTCACAACAGTATGCCTTTGTGTCAAGAGCATTTTCATCACAGTAAGTAGCATGTTGACTCACATTGCAATGTATCCGAATATGTAAAAGCAAAAATCCATTGAGGGGGTGGAGGAACCTGGAAAGACACAAGGAAATAACAGTGTGTTGCCATATTATGGAACAACCGCAAAAGCACACCACGAGGCAACACTGCAATATGCATTACAGATAACACCGGCCAACACCATCAACATGGACAGCAGGGGGACTGGAGCACACGACTGCAGCTCCCAACACAGATTAGCCCTTAGCATCTTGGTAGATGCAGTTCAGTTGAAAAGCTTACTTCTGTTACCGTTGTCGTGTGTCACCAAGGTTGATGCAGGTCAGTGCTGTGAATCTCTAGACACATGTGTGTCGCGTTATCCTCCCACATCAGTAGGGGTAAGATACATTGTGATCGGTGTCTGCTGAGGAAGCTGCCAAAATCTACTCGGGTCTCTGTACCTCTCCCTGCCCAACTCAGGTGAAACACCTCAGTCACATGACAAGTAAGCATCATGACTGAACTGCATTTACCAGAATGCCGAGGGGTGAACTGTCCTGGGAGGTGAAGTAGTGTGCTCCCATCCCCCTAATGACATCATCATGGACATGACGGAAGTTGTCAGAGATCACACAGCGCAGAACAATGACATCCTTAGCAGTGTGCCCACAAGAGCCAGCATCACAACACATCCTGTCATGTGGACGATGGTGACATTGTCGCATTCACACACGCAAGTACTGTGCCCAGGGATTTTCATGTGACATGTACGATCTATGCATGTTTACTCACATGAACACCAGTCCCTGACAACATACCCACGCTAAATCTGTTTTACAACCGAAGTTATCTTCTCCTGAATGAGCACAACTGCTGCGGTCACAGGGCAGGCATCGCGTATATAGGAACTGTTGCACGCCGTGTTCCTTGCTGTAACAATGTCCTCCTTACTCCCCCATATGTGATTGTGGATAGTCATTTGTGGCCTCACATTCCAACAGCGAACGCATACTTCAAAAAGTGTGCAGGCACATTGGGCTTCTGTTTCAACAAGTAGCCGCTCACACACCAGCCCTGAGACCTTCGAATTCCAGGTGCCTTGACCGTCCCGCGCGATTCAGTCACTGCTGAACACGGCACTCCCACTTTTTTCCGGGGGACTGACACAGAAATCATCAGAAGCCTCTGATACTGAAGGCCGTTGCACACTTTTTTCAAACTTGTGGGCTCTGGCCTTGTCCCTCCGTTTTATGCTATTTTTGGAGTACTACCGGGTGTCATTCCTCCAATTTTCAGACTGCATTTAGCTGTTTGATATCACTACTTGTGGCTGTGCAGCTGAGCGCTGGTTCTAAGAGTGCTCTCACGCCATGTCTGCCCGTCCTGTGGTCCAGGAGAACCCCGGTCAGTTGCAACTGTACCGTGACCGCATGCAGCTTCTCTTTGGATGTGTCCCATTAGCTGTGCTACGCATCAGTTATAGGCTAACCTTCCGCTATGCCTATTTCACCTTTGTGCAACATGTGTTCTACTGCCGACGATGCCCCTTTCAGTGGTCCATGGATGTCTGCCTTTCCAACACATCCCATGCTGCCCTGGATCATGAGCTGTGGGTGAGACCTTTGTTGGTCCACGACCAGGACTGCTCCGGTGATACACGTTTGTGGGATGCCTTTCAATGTGTCAGACAGGCTGCCAGCTGCACCTGCGCGTTTGCGCAAAGGCTCCTGTGCCAGGCCTACATCGAACCTCTCCCAGGTTGCCATGGGATGCTCCTTTCATCCTCGTGGTGTGAGGAGCACATCTGTTCCTTCATACTGCTGGATTGGATGGCGGTCCTTTTTGCTGAAGATGATTTGGATCGTCTTTTGGAACTGATTGCCTTCGAAGCTGCCTGTGCCTTCTTGGATTCGTAACTACTTAACAGCAACAGGAACTGTTGGTGACTAATTCAATATCCTTTTATCTTTTTCACGCCTACTGACAGGAATTGTTAATCTGCTCTCTGACTTTGGCCATGTCTGCATTAGCTTTGACTCTGCTGACCTCTGCGGTCTGTTTCGCTTGGTACCACAGACCTGAGCAAGGGGAGGCTGTCATCTGACCGTCATGGACATTGTCGACTGGCATGAGCCCGGGTTCCATCATGCAGCTGTAGCGCACGAAATTTACATGGCGTGGTCGTTTTGCAAGTACCTTAGTATTTGTCTGTCACATGAGAAGTGTCCACAGAGCTTGTTCTCTGCGCAGTCCAGGAGTACTGCCTGCCCATTCTGTCCATGGTCGGAGGACATTGTCTGTTGTTATTCTGTTCTGGTCAGGCCCTAGCACCCCAACTCAAAAAAGTGTCACAGCTGCTAGAGGTCACGGGTGCCCTTTAGATGTCATGGGGAGGCGGGCTAGTTGCCCCACACTTGGAGAGTGATCCATCCAGTGATGAGAGCGACACAGCACATGTGATATACATTTCACCATGTATTGGCTGAGGAATGGGGTCTGCTGACAAAGCCCATAGACCTGAGACATCTCATACAACTCCTCCCAGCAAGGGGTGGGGGGATATGCTCGTGGGGCTCCGTACAGAGGGATTATTGATATGACATCTTGCTTCTTGTGATATGGATGTGTCACTATGGTAACTGTTTTCGTACTCGTGCATTCTCAACTTGTTGTGGCACATATGTTGCATGTTTTGACACTAGTAAAAATGCACATTTCAAAGCGTTTCTTGTCTTCAACTTAGATACTTGTGTACACGCGCTTGAATTCCTCTGACTGAGTAGGAGAGCTAGTGAGGCACTATAGCGATTGGGTCCTGTGCTCATGGGTGCTTCTGGGTGCTCGGTCCCTGCCTGCCCAAGTTCTCTAATCCTGCGCATAGTCCTGTATGTGTACAAAATGCCAGCAACAATTCTCAAAGTTTGTGAGACAACAGCAAGGCACACAGACACAGTCATAGTCGCTCATTGTTAACTTACACTCAACGGAAGTTGTTGACGATGAGCTGTTGACGCTGGTCAAGGCCTTCTTCCTCACCACTGTCATCGTCACTGGGCATGTGTGGGTTGGAAGCGGGGGGCTGCTGCTGTTCATCGTCATCCAGAATCAGGGGGATCCTTCTGCGCAAGGCCAGGTTGTGTAGCATGCAGCAGGCGACTACCATCTGGCATACCTTCTGTGGTGAGTACATAAGTGCACCACCAGTCTTGTCCAGGCACATAAATCTTGAGTTCAGCTCTCCAAAAGTGCGCTGCACCACACAACTTCTCCTCCCTTGTGCATCATTGTATAGGACTTCCCCCGGCGTTGTTGGATTCCGCAGTGGGGACAGCAACCATGGACGATTGGGATACCCAGGGTCACCTAGTTGTGAGACATACAGGCAAACAGTGTGATCTGAATATGTGATTTGAGCCGCATGTCACACATACATCACAGTCATTGACACAGCCAACTCACCAACAAGCCAGGCCCGCTCGGGGTGCAGATTGGCCATCAATTGGGGTATGATGCTGTTCCGCAAGATGTGGGAGTCATGTGCCGAGCCAGGATACTTTGCACACAAGTGTGGGATGATCTGATCCGCCTGGCATACCACTTGCACGTTGATGGAGCAGTAGTGTTTGCGGTTCCTATAGATGTGTTCACTTGCCTGTGGTGGAACATGGGCAATGTGGGTACCATCAATGGCTCCCACAACATTTGGAATGCCGCACAGATCATAGTACTCCCCCTTCACAGCTGTCAATTCATCCCTCCTTGGGAAGTGGACATGTCTGTCCTTGTAAAGCATCGATGCTGACAGGACGTCATGCAACTCCATGCTGAACATGGGCTGTGACATCCCACCGGCCACAGTGTACTGGAAAGACTCAGTAGCGAAGAAATGCAGTGCAGCCATAACCTTCACTGTAGCAGACAATGCAGCGGGATATATTCTTTTGGGCTTCAAATGGGCCTCCAACTGGGCACATAGGTTTCATAGTGTGTGGCAATCCAAACGGAATTTCCTGATGATTTCGTTGTCCTACATCGTCGCCAGGTCGGGGAGAGGTCGGAAGAAGGTTGTTCTCCTCCTATGTATGTCAGGGTACACAAGCATGGGCTGTGGTGAACAGCTTACCCAGAGACTCACACAACCACAACATTGACAGGACTCATGGTCACGTGAAATGCACAAGTGACTTGCATTCAGACGTTGTTTTTCTTCACTCACTCGACATACTGACACTATGACATCCAAAGAAGTCGATGTGTATGGCATATAGTACACTGCTACATCAAGGATGAGCTGCCCTGTGGTTAGATGGCACAGCACTTGTGTTTCCCAGCATCAGTGCTGAGTTGCATGTAGCTGCTGTCACTGCACGACCGCAAGCTTTAGTCCCACAATACACAACAACATTACGGGATGAGGGCAGTGAGTGTCATCTGGACAACGCAACATGGATATACAGCAGGGTGGACAGACACATGTGGACATTATGGGGTCAGTCCTGCGTGAGTGTGTGAGGAATTTGCGTAACAGACATTGCAATGTCCACCTGAATGAGGCACAAATGCACATGGATTGTGTATACATGCCTACATGGCTGACAATGACCGATGATGTCGGTCAGGGCTATGTTTGGTTGTTCCGCGTGTGCACTCCTATGACGTGTGTGAGAACATTTGCAGGCAATGGCAGCTAGGCACACTGCACGCCACCCCAGTACGTGTGTTGGGGGTGCTAGGGATTACAAGTCTGTCTGATTTGCAGACAATGGACACCTCTGATTGTCTGCCTACGTCACTGGCCCTTCAGAAGACGACCCCTGGCCAAGGAACGCCAGTCAGATGTCAAGGGATATACAAGCGATGTTCACAGGTTGGATGTTTCATTACACAACATTGGTACAGTGCGAGGGACCTTTGTCCTTTTTGACTCCTTCCCTCATTTCAGTCCATGCTGGCCCGAGGCCTGACAATGTCTGTAATTTCACTCTCCTTTTCTTGGACATACCATGTGTGTGAGGACTTGACTCAAGGGTCACACTCTCTCATACCTTCACAGTGTAGTGACCAGCTTGTCACTGCTCTAGTTGTTCTGATGCACCAGCCACTCCCAGAGGGCTGGCTTACCCCCACCCCACAGCCACCCAGCACAGGCGTCACTGGACATGTGACCCTGCCAAAAAACGGGGCCGGACGCACGTGCCCTGGGCCAGTTCTCCTATACATGTACGGTGTCTGTGTGGTTACTTTATATGCATGGGGGCCTTGTGCCCCACGACATTACACACGGGGTGCACCAATCACTTTAGGCACATGAGTTGTGATGTGTGATGTAATTCGCATGGCGCCAATGCAAATGCAGAATGTGTTCGCATGCACAGTAGCTGGCATCCGCAGCGATGACACGCATTGGCCCCAATTGGATGATGCAGGGTTGCGGTCGCAGCTTCCTGGTCGCCGCGGTGTGGCAACCACTATGCGAATGAGCCATCAGCCAATAGGGGCCTTCGGCGTACATATTTTGATATTGCAGTGTGCGCGCTCTGCAACTGCGAGGCTCGGCATTGGCCCCAATTGCCTTCAGGGGCACCGAGGGTCACTCATGGGGATTGGGTGGGCCTCGCACTTTGCATTTGGCAGGTTGCCACATTCATCGTGGTGCCGCCACGCTTGCTGGGAGTTGTAGTTGTTCAGGGGTTGCATGCGTGGAGATGTTTGGTACGTACCTCTGCTGTTGAGCGCAGCGGAGTCTTGTCTGCCGGAGGTGCAGCAGGTAGTGCAGCGGGAAGGCCTGTTGCGCAGGATCCATGGCGGCTCCGGTGGTTTCGATGGGTTCTGTATCGGCTCTTCCTCTCAGTTGTTGTGTTTCCGCCATCCGCAACGTGGTGGTTTTTACGCGGCGGTGGGAAGGGCTGTTTGCCACATCGTATTCTGGTTGGCGGACGGAACGTGTTTCCGCATGCCGGTCTTGCTCTGTTGGCTCCATCCACCACCCTTGCGTACGCAAGAAACGTGCGGAGCCTGACAGACCCCGGCGGACGGAATACGGCCTCTGTTGGACCATTGTAATTCGGTGGTCACAATGACCGCATCCGGAGCGAGGAAATGAACCTTTTTCGCCACCGCCACCAAGTCGAATGAGCTTCCGTCCGTCATCGTAATGAGCCCCTTAGAGTGTTGCTGGTGTTGAGGGTGCTCTATACAGGAGCTGCTTTCCACCTAAACTTGAGAACTACCCAGAGTTCTCTGCTTCTTTTTTGCATAATTTATGCGTCACTCTATGCCTGAAAGGGTTTTGTTTTGATATATATATATATGGAAAAATATTTTCTGAACACAATTTAATTATACTAAATAAAATATGTAAACAAAATTTTATTACTTCAAAAACTGAATACATTAAATAAGTAAAAATAAAAACATTAGAACTTACAAAAACACAAAACAATTAAAATGTACAACCCACTAATTTGGTAATTTAAGTAATAAACAAAAATATACAGTTTTTAAAAAAATATTTAAAAATTAATTTAAATAGAAATAAAATATAACATCAAATCACATCGTAATTTTCACTTCCAGTAGACTGTCCGGAGGAAGGGCGTTGGCCTGAAACGCGTCAACAGTGGAAACAAGGGGATTATGCTCGAGGGAACTGCTTTTGCTCATCAGCCTTTGCCTTCTGCGAGTGCAGTCCCAACGAGGGGCAACCTTTGTATTTTGGATGTATGTGGCTGGCCCGGCCACGGGACAGCACCACCGCGAGACCCGAGCGGGTCCGTTGCTGCGTATTGGAGCAGCTGTTAAGCGGAGCAGGAGGGGCTGTATATTTGCATGAGCGTCTCTGCAGAACATTGTTTGCCTCATGAATAACTTTTATCCATGGTTTTGAACGGCAGCACCCACATGGGTATTATAATGACTACCAGTCCCAGAATCCAAGTTTGTGGCTCACCTGAGTAAAATTACAGTAACAAAATAAATGTGGGACTTCACTGGTGTGTTTATGTCTGCCATTCACTTCCAGTAGACTGTCCGGAGGAAGGGCGTTGGCCCGATACGGGTCGACAGTGGAAATAAGGGGTTTATGCTCGAGGGAACTGCTTTTGCTCATCAGCCTTTGCCTTCTGCGAGTGCAGTCCTTAATACAAATATGTGCCTGTAATCATGTTAATCATAGTGCAGATCCGTTTTAAGGCATGGGCAAAGTTGGCAGTTGCTGAAAGCCTGACCTGTTCATGTGACCCCTTAAACAATTATTGGGACACTCACAAGCCCTGCTCTTATGGTATGCATGGCCAACTTACTCCATGCACATTGAAGCACTTGGTGGCAATTACGTTAATTAAAAAATAAAA
Organism: Calotriton arnoldi; assembly: GCA_963921515.1. Taxonomy (NCBI): domain Eukaryota; kingdom Metazoa; phylum Chordata; class Amphibia; order Caudata; family Salamandridae; genus Calotriton; species Calotriton arnoldi. The sequence continues at coordinate 196,458 of CAWUFW010014501.1, read as the reverse complement.
AATAATATTTTGTCTAGATCTAGAAAGCAAAATACTACTACTAAATAAAGACGAAGCAACAAAACTAAGAAAAGACATGGAAATTCGTCTTGAAAAATATGAAGAGGAGATTCAAGAGCGGAAACAAAGGAAATATGTGAGGGATGAAATGGATTACAGGCAAGGGAGGATCCTGACATTTGCCAGAAGATTTAATGCCCTGAAATTAAACTATGGGAAAAATATACCGAAACCAACTGGAGACACAACAAGTGAATCCGACATAAGCGAAAATGAAGCAGCAAGTGGTACTAACCCCTCTAAAGGGATTACTTTTTTAGAGGAGATGAGATTAATGCACCTAGATCAGACGTTATCAAGAGGCCGTGGACAAGGAAGAGGCAGAGGACGCGGAAGGGGCAATTTAAAATCTTCCACAGCACCCGCAAAACAAGAAGAGTCAAACACAAAAAGGCAGTACCCCCTATGGAACTTGACACGCAGGAAATAAACGATAATCTCATCATAAATCTTTCAAACTACGTAGTTTCTAATGATGAATGTGCACTACTCAATAAGGGATTGTCCTTCTGTCCCGAAAGACATTTTGATTATACAAATACAAAAATAGATATATACAAATATGTACGCAAATTGAAGTTAACCAAAATACATGCGAAGCTTCCTAGAGAAAGGGATAAATTGGAAACAACACCTAAAGAGACTACTGAAGACACAACGTTACTCATTGAACAGATTCCAGATTTAAAAAATCTTTTGGATTTAATGTATGACTTAAATGATGAGTAAATCACAGAAAGTGAAGTACTTCAAGAATTAGGTCTGGATACAACAAAACATACAAGCAGTGGCCTAAACAATAAATCTAAATACTGCCCACAACTATCTCCCGGCAATAAAATCGATTTGTTCTCGGAATCAGTAATGAAAGAACTAGATAATATGGAAAAAACACGTACTGGGAACAAAAAAGAAAATCTATCAAAAAAAGAAAATATGGCAATAAAAACCTAGCGGAGAACAACAATATAATCATAAAGCCGGCCGACAAAGGTGGCAACATAGTCATACAAAATAGGGCTGATTATGTTAAAGAGGCCCATCAACAACTGGATGATCCAACGAAGTACAAAAAACTTAAGCATAATCCTATCAACAAAATGACTCTGGAACTGCAAACCAACCTAAACGAATGGCGTATTCAAAATCTAATTAATGACAATGAGTTCCAATTGCTCTTAAAGGAACATCCAACCATACCCACCATATACTTCTTGCCGAAGATTCACAAGACCCTCTGCGATCCCCCAGAAAGACCAATCGTCTCATCATGTGAATCACTTTATGAGAACCTTTTAACATATGTAGATCACTACTTGGCGCTAATGGTCCATGACCTCAGCCCATATATCAAAGATACGGGCGACTTCTTACAAATCTTGGCAAATACCACATGGAATCCCAATTACATCATGGCCACGATCAACGTTGTATCTCTATATACTTCAATAGAACACAAAATTGGCCTACAGGCATGTGCATATTTCCTTAAACAACGGAACATCACAGAATTACAACACTGGGGCATGCTCCTCACTATGATAGAACTGTGTCTCAAAAACAACGTCTTTCTATTTAACCACGAGCTATACCAACAGCTCTGTGGAACTGCCATGGGTACTTCATTTTCACCAAATTACGCCAATTTAACCATGGGCTGGTGGGAGAAAGAGATCGCATGGGGGACAGAAAATCAATATGCATTGGAGAGAATCGTACTTTGGATACGATATATTGATGATTTATTTCTAATCTGGAATGGCAATAAAGAGGAGTTTATGGAGTATTTTAATTGTCTAAATCAAAATGACATTGGTCTATCCTTTACCTGCTCAATAAGTGACACAAAGCTGAACTTCCTCGACACAACAGTCTATATTGATCAAGGACAAATACATACAACCTTGTTTAGGAAGAAAACGGCAACCAACAGTATCTTACACGGAATGAGTTTTCACCACAACCCTCTACTGAACAGCTTTCCGTATGGAGAATTCGTGAGAATACGAAGAAATTGCTCCAAAGATAATGATGCAAAGAATAAGATACTGGAAAGTGCACAAAGATTAAAAAACAGATGCATACATAAAATTGAACAAGTAACACATACCGAGACTCTGATTCCAAAAGCTCAAAAAAACAAACACAAAGTAATGAAAGATGCACAACATCTTGGTAGTACCGACCAACAAGAAGCACCAAGATTGATTCTAACGTACAGCAAAGAAAGTACAAGAGTGATACAAATAATTCAAAAGTACTGGCACCTATTGGCACAAGATCATGACATTGGGACAATCATTGGTGCACGACCACAAGTCACCTATAAAAAGGCCCCGTCCTTACAGGACAAAATAGTCCAGAGCCACTTCCAAGAGAAATCCAATAAAAATTGGCTTGAACAACAACAGTTGGGATTCAAAAAATGCATTAGCTGCAAAGCCTGCAAGATTGGTGTAAAAACTAAAGAAATAATGGATCCAGAAGTTAGATCGATAAGAATCAACCATAAAATCACATGTACAACGAAGTTTGTGGTTTATGTTATCCAATGTGCATGTGGATTAAGATATATTGGAAGCACCATCTGTATGCTGAAAAAGCGAATTTTAGAACATATTCGAGCGGTAAAATACAAAGACCTGAATTACGCAACAGCCAGACATATGGCCACATGCCAGAATAATGACTGGAAACGAATGGAATTTTTTGGACTAGACACCATACCACAAAACGAACGAGCAGGTGATAGAAAGAAAAAACTCAGACAACTGGAATCACGGTATATCATTAGGCTTCGCACAAAGACCCCCAAAGGCCTGAATAACGATGAGGAACTATATGTCCATGTATGAACATCGATATTGAAACATTATTGACAACTAAAAATTAACAAAATCAAAAATCACAAACTGACAACCGCCATCCCTTGAAGAACATTGCATAGCAATATCACAAGATCAAGTCCTAAAGATAAACACCATCAACACCAGGGAAAGAAATAGATGGTACTATACCAGTTAAAGGTGGTCACTGTGAGCACTAAAAATCCTAGGAGAACGAGCAACATCCAGGACATTATGTACAATACATTATGCATGCAGAGTTAAAACATTGACAGCGTAATGTGGCAGACTGATAATATATCACTGTGACTAATTCTGTAAAAAATCACAAAAAATCACATTACGAAGATATCAAACGTGATAATGCAATTACAATGATATTGTGATACCTTCTCATTTGGAAAACGATAGTGACTACTATAACGATATAAACAATGTATTTACTTTTGTTGGAGAAAAAAGAACCCAATATGCTATGCTTAAACTGTGCGTCATATAATTTCATGACAATAATGTGTTAGTCTGTTTTTTGTAAAAAGAACCAAAAGACCACAACTCTCAGAAGACCACATTCTGGTCTGGAGAGGGAGTGGTATAAATAACAGATTGCAAAGTAGTGTCCTCCAACCGTGAGAAAGGCCCTGTGTGACAGACGAGCTCTGTTTGCTGAATAAAATACCTGAAGTGCAAGACTCCTGAGTGCGGCGTATCCGTTTCTATTTAAATAGAATCGATATTAAAGTCAACAATATTTTTTACATCATTATATTATTGCAGCAATATTCTTGTTCCACAATATTTTTAATTGAATATTTATGAATACCACAGTAAGCACCTCAACTCGAGGTGCTCAGAAAGCATGAAACACACCATTATATCTTTAATAATATCAAGACATTCTTTGCTAATATCTAGGAAAAACTGCTTGACCTTAATACAAATATGTGCCTGTAATCATGTTAATCATAGTGCAGATCCGTTTTAAGGCATGGGCAAAGTTGGCAGTTGCTGAAAGCCTGACCTTTCATGTGACCCCTTATACAATTATTGGGACACTCACAAGCCCCGCTCTTATGGTATGCATGGCCAACTTACTCCATGCACATTGAAGCACTTGGTGGCAATTACGTTAATTAAAAAATTATATTTTGTTTAATATGTCTCTCTTTACTTCACCTTCCCCCTTCTACCTAACTCCTCTTTCTTCACTTCTCTATGTCTCTCTCTTTCTACCTGTCTACTTCTCTGTGTAACTTCGCACTTTCTCTCTTGCTCAACTCTTTCTGCTTCACCTATTTCTACCTCACCTTTCGCTCAATGCACTTCTCTCCATCCCAATTCTCTTTAACTCTCTCTCTTTCATGGCATCACCTACCTCTCTGCCACTTTCTGTGCCCATCACTACCTCATTAAGCATTCTACCTTAAATCTCTCCCTACCTCATCACTACCTCCTTACCCCATTGCTCTTTATCCATATTTCCTCTATTTTTCTTCCATCTTCTTCACCTCTCACTCAACCTCAGCCTCAATTCTCTCTTCACCGCACCCATTTATGTTTTTCTCTCCATCTCCCTACACCATACTTCACTCTGGCTCTCTCAGTTTTCCCTCCGCCGCTCTCTGATTTCTCTCTTTACCTCACCTCTCTCTACTCCACTGTCTCTCTCTAACACTCTAAAAACCTCACTTCTATTTCTCTGCCTGACCAGTGTTTCTCTCTAAACCTCTTCTTCTTTCTACTTTTCACTGCTCTCTGCCATACTCCCAGCCTTAGTACTCTACTCCCGTTACCTGTCCTATCCTTTTATATCTTATCTTGTTTTGCAGCTACCTCTATCTCAGCACTCACTTTCTACCATGCATCCCTCTAAACTTCTCTCACTACTTCACTTTTCTACTTTAACCTCTCTCTAACTCACATCTCTTGCTGCTTTACCATTCTCACCACCTTCTCATCTCTATCTCTCTCGTACTCTAAAACCTTACCTAACTCACTAACTTTCTTTCTCTACTTACCTCTTTCTTCCTTTCTGGCTACCTCTTCTTCTCTTGTTACCTTTTACGTTTCTATCTACCTTACCTATCGCTCATCTCTATTCATGCTTCCCTTCTCTCTCTCTGCTTCTTCTCTCTCATTACACCATTCTCTGGACCTTTCTGCCCTTCTTCTGTCTTCCTCCACCTGCCAGTTCTGTTACAAGGCACTATCTAGCCAGAGACGTGTACACAAAGAAAGAGGGGATAAAGGCAGTGGAAGAGAATTAAGAAGAAAATGAAGACAGTTCACCTGTGGAATGGTGAAAATCCTCGGAGTAGTATTTTGATTTTCACTATTGCAGTGAAAATGCCATTGTTAAAGGTATTTATTTGTGGCAGCACATATCTGGCAAAGAAACTACATTTGAAGAGCTATGTGCACCTCATTTTAATATTATGCACTGGTTCACTAAACATCAATCAAGTAACTCTTACCTTGTCTTTCCTATAATGTGAGGAACATAGGGGCCGATTACGATTGCGGAAGGCCCGTGCCCAATTGTACCGCGATTTTCCCCCGCCACATTACGATGACGGAGGGAATCGTGCTCGGACCATGGCGGGTGCAAAGACCGTCCGCCACAGGTCAGCCAAAAGCAATCTAACAGATTGCCTGGCGGACGGATCCGATAGCCCTAAATGGTGGCGGTGCCTAGCAGACACCGTCCACCAAATCAGGATGCTTGGTATTGCAGGCCTTTCCATGGCGGCGATGCCGCCATGGAAAGGCTGGTGGGGATTACTGATGGGGGCCCGTTGCGGGCCCCCCTTGTGTTGGGGGAGGTGAGGGTGCACATGGGGGGTACCCATGGTACCCCCTACATTTCACAGCACTACGTGGCAGGCACCGTGTGGTGCCTTCCACGTAGTGCTGTGAAATGCACAACATGGCATTTTAACATCGCGGCGGGTGCTGCTGTCAGCAGCACCCGCCGCAATGTTAAAATGCAGGATCCGTCGGCCATGGTGGCGGTCGCATCCTGATTGGGTGTGCGGGACTGCCGCATGCATGGCGGACGGTCCCGGTTTACACCAGGATGGCGGACGGACTCCAGTCCGTCCGCCATCCTAATGAGCCCCATACTGTATAGACACCAAATGCTACATAAAATATTGTTGGAAGGCAAAATAAAAATCTAGATCCAAGTGCAAAAGGAAATGACATTATGCTTTGTTCATACTTTCCTTTGGTACTACTTGTCTGGTGGATGCTGGGCAGTTTGAACTTTCAGTTGTTTTGTGATCCTACTTCTGAAAGTATAATGTACTATTCAAAATAGGTTCCCATATGTCTACATTAGCTGCACATGGCTAATAATTTCAAATTTCTTCTGAACAGAGGGCCACAAAATACGTCTTGCCCTTGGCCCCAAAAAATCCATAAAATGGCAATACCATAGTGATCGTTTTTATTCTTCAGTTCTAACATGGACTGCCCCATTTGCCTATTAGCACTACAGAAAACCTATTTTTCTGAAGTACAAATTGATATTTTAAATGGGCACTACATAATTCCATCATGTGTTCCCCTGAAAGAAAAAAGCTCATCCTCCTCAAATTGAATGAGAATATATCTATATCTATCTATCTACATAAATATATATATATAATATCAGCAACCACGGTCCTTTCCGGGGGGAGCACCCTCCAGCTGGTGCTCGTGGCTAGACAGGGCCACCTCTCGCTAATTATTTTTCAACAACAGCTTAACACGGCACTCTCCTTGGTACAGATATATTTCTTTTTATTAAGACCTCCTTCTCCACCACCTACGCGTTTCGAACACAGAGTTCTTGTTCACTATACTACCCTGAACAAGAACTCTGTGTTAAATGATGTAAATCCGTTCAGTAGTTCTTGAGATATTAGCAAAAAGAAAAATATCGATATCTGAGCACCGAGGAGGGTTCGCGAACCCTCCCGGGCACGAGCTTCACTCCAAACCAGGAAGTGTTGGCAGCCATCTTGTGACTCGGTAGAACCGAGTCACAAGAAAACAGTGAAAAAGAGTTTAAAAAAGAAGAAAAGGGGGCAGGGTAGAAACACCCTGACCCCCTAGGCCTGCTCAGGGGGTCCCCCAAGGACCCCCAGGGCCCAAAAAAGCATTTTTTTTTTTTAAACCAGCAGAATTCGCGTTGGGATCGCCAATCCCGCCGAATTTTTTTAAAAAATGAAGCGCGGGCTTCAACGCCTCATTTTAATAAGGCCCCCGGGTGGGCCAGGTCCCGGGGGCAATGCCCCCAAAAAATAGCCCCGGGGACTGCCACCTCCACGGGGCTATGCTAACTCTGCTAACTCTGCTTTGGTTTTTCGAAGCGAGAGCAGGAAACCTGCTCTCGCTTCGAAAAACCAAAGCAGATTGCTTTTGAGCAAGGGGAGCTGCATGTCAGCAGCTCCCCTTGCTCAAAAGCAATGCCGTCTCCCGCAGGAGTCGGGGAGCCGGCGGGACCGTGGGGGCATTGGGGCCCCCCATGGTCCCCAATGCAAAGGGCCGGCCCCGGGGGATGGAGGGCCAGGAGTGGCCCGGGAGGGGGGCCATGTGGTCCCCCCACGTTAATTGAAAAAAGGGTGAGCCCTGGAAATATAATTTTTTTTTAAAAAACAGGCCAGGCCCCGGGCGATGGGGTCCCCGGGGCCAATTGTGGCCCAGGGAAGGGGGGCCACGCGGCCCCCTTCCAGTTTCTTTTTTTTAAATAAAAAGAAAATGCTCAGGCCCCGGGGGATGGGGTCCCCGGGGCCAAAAGTAGCCCAGGGCAGGGGGTCCACGCAGGCTCTCTCCCATAGACAAAAAAAAAAAAGAAACCGGCAACTCGCCGGAGGCCCCGCCCCCTCCCTGCAGCACTCTGCAAACGCGCCCCCTGGCGCGTTCTAAGTTGGGGGATTAAGTCCCCTTGAAAACTGAGGGTTGAGTTACTGTATGGGTGAATGAGTGGATGTGTGTGTAGACCAAAGAATCAGTGAGTGCGTATGTAGTAACTGGTATTGGTGTGTCTATGGTTTCGAAAATGGTAGTCTGTATTTTAGAGTGGGTGTATCAAAGGTTATATTAGGGTGTGAGGAGGTGCATCAGATTATCACATGGATGATGTCACCAGTGATGTCATCAGTGATGTCATTTGAGATGTCATCAGTGATGTCACTGACCATTTCATGAGTGATGTAATATGTGACGTCATCAGCAGTGCATTGCGGGGGCGCGAGTTATAGTTAGCTCTACTAACTATAACGGCCGAATTTCTCTGGTTTTGTACGAGTGAAATGTCCAACTAACTATAACGTCCCTGAAACCTATGGTTTTTTCAGTGAATATATATATATATATATATATTAGACACGGCACCATTGGCGTGGGTCTCCCTGCCATTTTTTTGCTGTTGCCGCCTATGTTTTTGCTGTGTTTTTGCTGGTCTAGATTCTTTGGGCACTTTGCCACTGCTATTCAGTGCCAAAGTGCAAGTGCTCCCTATTGTAAATTGTTGTAATGGATTAGTGACTCCATGATTGGCCATTTGATTTACTTGTCAGACCCTAGTACAGTGCACCATGTGTGCCCAGGGCCTGTAAATCAAATGCTGCTGGTGGGCTTGCAGCACTGGTTGTGCCACCCACAGAAGCAGCTTGTAAAATGTGCCTCAGGCCTGCCATTGCAGAGCCTGTGTGCAGTCTGGGACTGCCATGTCGACTTGGCAAGTGCACCCACTTGCCAGTCCCTAAACCTTCCCTTTTCTACATGTTAGTCACCCCTAAGGTAGGCCCAAGGTACCCCTAAGGGCAGGGTGCATTGTATGTGAAAGGTAGGACATGCCCTGGTGTGTGTGGCAGGTCCTGATAGTGAATTACAGCCAATTTCGTTTTTCACTATTGCAAGGCTATCTGTTCCCATAGGCCAGAATGGGCAGTTTGATTATAACACCTTATAAACATAACTGACCCAAGGAACAAGATGGGAAAATAAAGTTTAGTATGCCTGAACTCAGAATGTTAAAATACATCTTTTAGTGTGGGTGATTTTTACATTCTGTGTTTGAAAATACCACTTTTAGAAAGTAGGTATTTTCTTGCCTAACCATCCAGTATGCCTCTGCTAGGTTTGTGTATTACATGTCTGGTTTGTGAGTGACAGGGGGCTGGAGAGGGCTTTGGCTCCAGCAGTCTGATGAGTCAGGGCTGGGCTGAATAGAGCCTACATAGAATAGAGAGTAGGGGGAGGAGATTTCCTTTCACTTGCCTGAGCCTTCATAGAATAGAGAGTAGGGGGAGGAGTTTTCCTTTCAGCTACCTGGGCCAGGTATGCTTTCAACAATGCTGTCTCCACCTCCTGCCAGGAAGCTGCACCAGGGAGGACAGAACTGGTTTTGACTAGGTACAGACACTCTCTGCCTTCAGAGAACAAAGGATTTAGTAGTATAAATATTGGGGCCCAGACCCCAGAACTTTAGATCACTTCTGGTAATCAAGACGAACCTTTGCCAAGGAGAGAAACCAAGGAAGCTGAAGGAGGAGACTGCCCCTGCACTGGTGATTGTTTGGGTTTGGCCTGCACTGGTTACTTATTGCCAAGGAAAGGAGAAAAAGGAACTTTGTGTGTACTTTAATCATCTTGAGGAAGATCTCCAAGGATTTGAAACTGAGCTTGCCTCCTGTTCTGAAGACTTCACCCCTTCTGTCTTCCTGCATCTAGAACTGCTGTTTTAGCTGCTACAGAAGGAAATTGCAACACCGACGCCGGCGAGCGACGCCGTAACCTGCACCGAAGCCGTGAGCGCTGCTCCGACTTGCGACGTAGGCCCAACGCCAGCTGCTGTGCCACATCGAAGCCAGCGAGCGACGCCGTAACCTGCCCGAAGCCGTGAGCGCTGCTCCGACTTGCGACATGGGCCCGATGCCTGCTGCTATGCCGCATCGACTCCGAAGCCGACTTCATCATCGCGGAGCCGATCCTCGACGTGGGAGACCCCCTGAATCCATCGACATCGCGACATCGTAAGGAACAGTGGTTTCGGCGCCATCGTGACGTCACCTCCCCGATGCAGTAAGGAACCGTCGTCTCGCCTCCCCTGTGCTGCAGTAAGGAACAGAGGCTACACCTCCCCTGGGGTCGTAAGGAACCGACGCCGCACAGCACCTACGAAGCCGCACCTCCCCGACGCCGTGAACTGCCGGCTTTGTTTTCATCGCTTTTCCAAGGTACTGTTCTTTGTGGGTCTATTTGACTCCGGGCCCGATGCCGCGCACCTCGCGGTCGGCGCCGTACTTTGGGATTTCTATCTGTCACGACGTCGTATAACTCAAGGTGGAGTTATTTGTTGCTACAAGCTTGATTTAAGTGAATAACCTATTTTTAAGAATATCTCGAGAACTGTACTGTGGATTTTTATCGTTTGGTCTTGTGTTAAGTCTAGATAAAGATTACTTATTTTTCTAAACTGGTGTGTTTTCCATTTGTAGTGTTTTAACTGTATTACTGTATGTGTTCACAAATGCTTTACACACTGCCTCTGAGATAAGCCTGTCTGCTCGTGCCAAGCTACCAAGGGGGTGAGCAGGGGTTATTTTAGAAGTGTATCCCCCTTACCCTGACTAGAAGCAAGGGCCCCTATTTGGACAAAGGTACCTACCTCTACCAACTAGAGCCCCCCATTTCTAACATTGGTGGTCAGCGGTGAGGATTTGGACTTGCATTTGTGACTCATATACAGTGATTGGTGTACACTACTAGTGAGTACAGACCAGGGGTCTCCAACCTTTTCTGTAGTGAGATCTACTTCTGATCAATGAAAATCGTCGTGAGCTACTAAAGGTCAAGCAACTCGCGTATTTTCACGAGAGATTCTCCCATGCCCAGCTTCATTCACTTTAAGCCTAATTTCTTTGGAGCTCATACTGTGGTTTGAACAAAATACTCATATTAGCTCCAATTACCTTTTGGCCTCACAAAATTAAAGCTGGTGTGGGCAACTAAAGGGGAGCACAACAGAATCCAGAGACGGCATAAATAAATGTGCTTAATAAGTGCCTCTTCTTCGTCAGGGATCTTATCCTAGGGTAGTTCTGCCTAATGATTGTCATCATGTATTCATTCATGCATCTGTATACTGAAAAATGTATAATACATGTCATTTATTAGAGGGGCTTGCAGTCGCCAAATTTAGACACAGAACCGGGTTTCATCTTTTTTATGTGGTGCTGATTCCTTCAATCTGTACCAGAAGTGTGAAACTTCAGCCTGGTACCAAAAAAGGCACTTTGAAAGTTTATCCTTACTTAGGGGTCAATTAGGATGGCGGGTGGATGACTGCCGCCGGTCCCATTAGCATGGCGGTGACGACCGCGGCGGTGCAATTCTCTGCCCGCCACTTTTCCGCCGGTAGCAGTCCGCACGCTTGCCTGGCGGGCGGAGCTGGACCGCTAAAATGGGGCCTGTGCAGGGCCAGGCTCCGCCGGCATGATTATGATGCCGGCGGTAGCCAGCCTTTCCGCGGCAGTGGAACGGCCATGGAAAGGCATACGGAGAATGTCTCCGGGGGCCCATTGCAGGCCCCCATTGTGTTGTGGGGGTGTGTGGGTGCACTGGGGGGGTACCCATGGTACCCCCCTACATGTCCCTGTACCAGGTGGCAGGCACTGTGCAGTGCCTGCCACGCAGTGCAGGGATATGCAGGACATGCTCTTATGGACATCGCTGCGGTGCTGCTGGAAGCAGCAACCGCCGCAATGCTAAATGCCGCGATCCGACCGCCGCGGTCGGATTTCGACTGTGGAGCATCCTAATGGGACCGGCGGTTATGCCGCGGTCCGAGCGGGCGGTGTTTTCCCGCTACCATGGCGGTCGGAGTGATTTTCCGACCGCCATCCTAATGACCCCCTTAATTGGTATGCAAGTGTTTTTTTTTATTTCTTTGAGACCTAGTCACTTCTGCTCTCACAGCTACAGAATAAAGCACTGGCTTGGCTTCAAGTTGGCAAGCACTGAGTCACCTTTTTAGATTAAAAAAAACGCTCTGCTAAAATTCATCTGGCACTTTTAATAAAACTAGCAAAATTAATTCTAAGTACAATCCCACCCACCCCCTCTAATAAACCAATTCTTAAAAAAAAAACACAGACTTTTCTGCCTCTTGCACATGGCCAGACAGCGCATTTAGAAGAGTTTCTCCTACTCTTTTCAATCTCACAAATAAAAGAGATTTGACAGTCCCAGCTTTAGCGCACTCACTGTTCCTAAACTTGGAATTGAGGGTAGCGAACACCGAGCTTTACATTTAGCAAAGTGTAGTGGCAGCAGACTTTAAAATCAAAGAGCCTTGCCTGCACCGAGCCGCTTTCAATGACTACTACATGAAGGCAGATAAAAAGTGCAGTGTAGTTAGTGAAAGCGGCTCCGTGCATGCTAGGCCCTTTGCTTTTAATGTTGGCTGCCACCGCGTTTTACGTCTGGCAATGCTGGGACTGAGACGCTTGACTGAGCGGCATGCACTCAGCCGCTTTACATCTCTAGTAACCACGCTTTACATCTAATAAAGAGTGGTGGCAGCTGACGTTAAAATCAAAGGGCCTTGCGTGCACTGAGCCGCTTTCACTGACTGCAGATATAAAGTGTGGTCACTAAAGAGGTAAAGCGGATCAGTGCACACAAGGCCCTTTGATTTTAATGTTGGCTGCCACCAAGCATTATAGAAGGCAGATATAAAGCGCGGTGCCAGCCGATGTTAAAATCAGAGCGCCTTACATGCGCTGAGCCTCTTTAATCTGTAGTAACCACGCTTTAAATATAGTAAAGCGCGGTGGCAACCAATTATAAATCAAAGGGCCTTGCATGCACTGAGCCGCTTTCACTAACTGCAGATACAAAGCGTGGTCAGTGAAAATGGCTCAGGGCATGCAAGGCCCTTTGATTTTAACGTCTTCTGCCACTGCTGTTTACATTGAAAGGCAGATATAAAGCACGGTGCCAGTCCGTTAAAATCAAGGGACTTTGCAACCACGGAGCTGCTTTACATCACTTGTCTAGAAACTGTGCTTTAAATCTAGTAAAGAACAGTGGCAACCAGCGTTAAAATCAAAAAGCCTTACGTGCACTGAAATGCTTTCACTGACTGCAGGGTACTAGAGATGTAAAGCGGCTCAGTGCACACAAGGCCTTTTGATTTTAATGTCGGCTGCCACCGCGTTTTACTATGGAAGGCAGATATAAAGCGCGGTGCCAGCCGACGTTAAAATCAAAGCGCCTTGCATGCGTGGGGCCGATTTACTAAATATGCGGCTATGAGACCAGGAGTTCACTTACCGATGTAGGATCTAAAGGCAGATTTCAAAACACGCCGCAAGCCTGGAAAAGGCAGGTAGTATAGTTCCCGCTTGTGCCAGACTTCAGGAAGAACGTCATGTTCTTCGGCTTGCCCCGCCCCAGCTAAGCTCAGCTCAGCCAATCTGAGCAGCTATTTTGAGTTAGGGCGGGCAAACAAGGAAAACAGGATAAAAAACCTAAAAAGACAATGAAGGGCAAATAAATAAATGCTGGAGCTCCTAACGAAGCCTTAATTATTAGATGCCAGTGCGAGCTACTCCCAGGGGGTCGGCGAGCTACCGGTAGCTCGCGATCGACTGGTTGAAGACCCCTGGTACAGACCATAACGCGACCACATACATTTTTGGTAGAATTTTTTCCTTGGGACTTCTATTTTTGCTAGAAACTGCCAATCTTTGTTACCATGAGCAAAGCAGCATCCAACGCATCTATGGATCTACAATTTGAAGAAGACAGGGTTGATATCTACACTGTGCCACAGCTTAAAACCCTCTGTAAAAGATTTTAAATCTCTGTGAAAGGCATCTCCAAGAAGGAGGAGTTCCAAAAGGCGCTGAAGGCCTGGTTGGAAGCTAGAAAAACTCCTGAGCATTCTGAAGAGCCTAGGGAGGAGGCAGAGAATACAGATGGGCAGCTAGATGGGCCATTGGGTCTGACAGGGGGAAAAGTACCTTCCAGGGCAGGCAGCAGTGTTTCTTCAAAGGGCCTGTCCCCAGAAAAGCTGGAGGACAGGGAGAAGGATAGAATGCATTGGATGGAGCTAGCCAAGCTCAAACTGGGTGGTCAGATGGAATTAGAAAGCAAGAAGTTAGCCTTGGAAGAAAAAAGGATGCATTTAGAGCATGAGAGAATGTTGAGGGAATTAGAGTTGAAAGCCAAAAGCTTAGAAATTACTCCCTCTGGTGGCAGCACACTATCCGTGCCTGTAGAAGCAAGAGTATTTATCCCCAAAGATGTCATTAAGGAGTTCCACAAGAATGATGAGATTGGGCAATGGTTTAAGGCCTATGAAGTGGCCATGACCTCCGACCGGGTCCCTGAGAAGGATTGGGGAGCGGGGTTGTGGGGGCGGTTTCTCAGTGATGGGCGGGACACCTTGTAAGACTTGCCCTCTGAGGACCAGAATTCCTATGTCCACATGAAGGAAGCCTTAATGACCAGTTATGGGTTGACCCCAGAGCTTTATAGACAAAGGCTTAGAAATTGTAAGAAACTGGAGTCAAGTACTTGGGTGGAATATGTGTCTTTTTTTTGCAGAGCATTGGATGGTTGGGTGAAGGGTAGCAAAGTGAATGATTTTGAAGCGCTCTATGATTTGATTGCATGGGAGCACTTGTCCAGTAATTGTCTTCCAGAGCTACGCCAGCACCTGATTGATAGTAAGCTGACTATCCCTAGGAAGCTTGCTGAGGAGGCGGACCGCTGGGTTAGTACCCGGGTCCACAAGGGTCATGTGGGAGACTTCGCCAAAGGTGGGCAGGGTCCCCAGCAGAAGAGTGGGGGGGACAAGGGTAAACAGAGGGAGTTCCAGAAAGGGCCCCAAAGTAATCCCCAAGGGAACCAAAGGAAGGGTTCCCAGCCTCCCCCTGAGAAGAAGTCAGGGGTCCGACAGATAAGCCTGTTCAGAAGGGTCCCAAGAGATGTTTTAGTTGTGGTCAGAAGGGCCACTTCTTCTGGGAGCCTCAGTGCCCCAACAAAGGTAAAACATCACCCACTGGTGCACCGCCCCGGCAGATGGCTAGTGTAGCCCTGGGAGAGGAGATGGGTGCCCAAGGTGGGTGGGGTCCCGCAGAGATGTCCCTAGTCTCTTTAGGAGACAGTGAGATGGTCCCTAGGACCCAGCTGCCTGATAACACTAAGAAATACAGGCAGTGGGTGACCATCAATGGCCATAGGGTGGAGGCTCTGAGAGACACTGGAGCCAGTGTGACAGCTGTCAGTTGTCGGCTGGTGTCTGAAGAGCAGGTGATCCCCCATGCATTTTACCCTGTAGTTGCCGCTGACAACTCAGAGAGCCTCTGTAAGGTGGCCCAGGTTCCCTTTGAGTGGGGGGGGGGTCTCAGGTACCTTTCAAGTAGCTGTGAGGCCAGCCATGCCTGTTGACTGTCTGCTAGGCAATGATTTGGAAAGCTCCCCTTGGGCTAAGGTGGAGCGAAGAGCTCATTTGGAGATGTTGGGTCTGCCTGAGTGGGCGTGTGTGACCACTCGGTCCATGGCAGCCAGTAAGGGTATTCAAGAGGACCTGGAGCCTGAAAGAGTGGCCCAGGTGCCTGCCTTAAAGAGAAGAGGCAGGGGGCGCGGGAAACCAGCCCACTAAGTTCCCACGGTCCAGGAGGAGGCAGACCTTGAGGGGGATGCCCAGGAACCTACAGGGGAACAAGTAGCTGAACTGGGGGACCTGCCTGAGCTGACCCATTGGCAGCAGGAAGGAGGACCCTCCAGGGAAGAGTTCTGCGAGGAGCAGAAGACGTGCCCTTCTTTGTGGATATGCGGCAACAGGCCACAAACCAGGCAGCAGGTATCAGTCTGGATCACATTGGATCTACTGGGAGAATGGTCTCCTGTATAGCGAGCCTAAGGTTGCTGAGCCTGGGTCAGCCCGTGTGCTGGTGGTACCCCAGCGCTTCAGAGCCTTCCTACTGGTTCTGGCTCATGATGTGCCTTTAGCAGGACATTTGGGGCAAGACAAGACCTTTGAAAGGCTTGTCACCCACTTTTATTGGCCCCAAATGCGCAAGGGTTCAGATACTCATTGCAGGACCTGTCAGACTTGCCAGGCAAGTGGTAAGAGTGGGAGGAAGCAAAAGGCTACTCTCCAACTGTTCACTGTGGTCAGCACCCCCTTTGAAAGGGTGGGCATTGACATTGTGGGGCCTCTGGATCCCAAGACAGCCATGGGCAACAGGTTCATCCTGGTCTTGGTGGACCATGCCACCCGGTACCCGGAAGCCATCCCTCTCAGGACTGTGACTGCCCCGTGGTGGGACGTGCATTGATGGGGATTTTTTCCCGTGTGGGGTTCCCCAGAGAGGTGGTGTCAGACCGTGGTACCAACTTCATATCTAAGTATATGAAGTCCCTGTGGCAGGAGTGGGGTGTAACCTACAAGTTCACCACTCCTTACCACCCTCAAGGTAATGGGCTGGTTGAGAGATTCAACCGGACCCTAAAAGGCATGACTATGGGTCGTGAGGAACCATGAGGCTTAAGTGGGACGTCCTCTTGCCATGCCTTCTGTTTGCTTACAGAGAGGTGCCACAGAAGTCCTTAGGGTTCAGTCCCTTTGAACTGCTGTATGGTCACCCTGTAAGAGGACCTCTGAGTTTGGTAAAAGAAGGCTGGGAGAAAGCTCCCAGTAAACCTCCCCAGGATGTATATAGCTATATGCTGGCCTTCAGAAACCAAACTCGGCGTTTCAGACAACTCGCTCAGGTGAATCTGGAAGCCAGCCAGGAGGAGATGAAACGATGGTATGATCAGAATGCCACTCTGATCGAGTTTCAGCCTGGACAGAAAGTTTGGGTCATGGCCCCCGTGGAGCCTTGTGCGCTCCAGGATAAGTGGACCGGACCATTTGAGGTGGTGGAGCGCAGGAGTGATGTCACCTACTTGGTGGACTTGCGGTCTCCTAGGAACCCTTTGCGGGTCCTGCATGTAAACCGCCTAAAGCCCCACTTGGAGAGGTCCGAAGTGGGCATGCTCCTAGCGACAGATGATGGAATGGAGGAGGAGACTGAGCCTCTTCCTGACCTCCTGTCTGCAACAGAGCAAGATGGGTCAGTGGACGGTGTGAACCTCTCTTCCGCCCTGACCCCTGAGCAGCAGGATGACTGTCGCCAACTGTTGGTTTCTCCTGGTGTCACTGAGTGGTGCATCCATGATGTGGACACTGGGGACAGTCCTCCTGTAAAACACAAAACTTACAGAGTGACTGACAGGGTGAGAGCTTGCATCAAGGAGGAGGTCTCCAAGATGCTTGCTTTAGGGGTGATTGAGTCCTCTAACAGCCCTTGGGCCAGCCCAGTGGTCTTGGTCCCAAAGGCTGCTGCGCCTGGTGCCACACCCGAACTCCGGTTCTGTGTGGACTACCGAGGACTCAATTCAGTTACCAGGACTGACGCGCACCCCATCCCCAGAGCTGATGAGCTCATTGATCGGTTAGGGGCTGCCCGGTACCTCAGTACGTTTGACTTAACGTCTGGGTACTGGCAGATCGCCTTAACTGATGGGGCAAGAGAGAGGTCAGCATTCTCCACACCAGATAGGCACTACCAATTCCGGGTTATGCTCTTTGGAATGAAGAATGCCCCTGCCACCTTTCAGAGGTTGGCCAACCAGGTGTTGGCTGGACTGGAGGATTTCAGTGCCGCCTACCTGGATGTCATCGCAGTGTTCAGCGCTAGTTGGGAAGAACATCTGCGCCACCTCTGTGAAGTGTTGATGGCACTGCGGAGGGCAGGCCTCACGATCAAGGCGAGTAAGTGCCAGATCGGGCAGGGTTCCGTGGTGTACTTGGGACACCAGGTTGGGAGCGGCCAGGTGGCGCCCCTACAGCCCAAGATTGAGACCATCCTGGCTTGGGAACCCCCCAAGACCCGGACAGAGGTGAGAGCCTTTTTAGGACTCACAGGGTACTACAGGAGGTTTGTCAAGGGGTATGGCAGCATTGTTGCACCCTTGACAGAGCTGACTTCCAGGAAGCAGCCCAAGAAAGTGAACTGGACTGACACCTGTCAGAAAGCTTTTGATGCCCTGAAGACTGGCATGTGCACGGCGCCCATGCTTCAGGCGCCCAACTTCTCAAAGGAATTCATTGTGCAGACAGACGCTTCAGAGCATGTTGTGGGGGCTGTACTTTCACAGATGAATGAGGAGGGCCTAGACCAACCTGTAGCCTTCATTAGTAGGAGGTTACTTCCACTGGAACAGAGGTGGAGTGCAATTGAGCGTGAGGCATTTGCTGTGGTCTGGGCACTGAAGAAGCTGAGACCATACTTGTTTGGGACTCACTTCCGGGTTCAGACAGACCACAGGCCTCTCAGATGGTTGATGCAGATGAGGGGTGAGAACCCAAAGCTGTTGAGGTGGTCCATTTCCCTACAGGGGATGGACTTCACGGTGGAACACCGCCCAGGTACAGAACACGCCAATGCTGATGGTCTGTCCAGATTTTTCCGCCTTAGTGAAGAGAACTCCCAAGAGGTAGGGTAGTTCTCCCCACATTTCAGCTGGAGGGGACACGTGTTAGACCTGGCACCATTAGCGTGGGTCTCCCTTCCATTTTTTTGCTGTTGCCTCCTATGTTTTTGCTGGTCTAGATGCTTTGGGCACTTTGCCACTGCTATTCAGTGCCAAAGTGCAGGTGCTCCCTATTGTAAATTGTTGTAATGGACTAGTGACTCCATGATTGGCCATTTGATTTACTTGTCAGACCCTAGTACAGTGCACCATGTGTGCCCAGGGCCTGTAAATCAAATGCTGCTGGTGGGCTTGCCGCACTGGTTGTGCCACCCACAGAAGCAGCTTGTAAAATGTGGCTCAGGCCTGCCATTGCAGAGCCTGTGTGCAGTCTGGGACTGCCATGTCGACATGGCAAGCGCACCCACTTGCCAGTCCCTAAACCTTCCCTTTTCTACATGTTAGTCACCCCTAAGGTAGGCCCAAGGTACCCCTAAGGGCAGGGTGCATTGTATGTGAAAGGTAGGACATGCCCTGGTGTGTGTGGCAGGTCCTGATAGTGAATTACAGCCAATTTCGTTTTTCACTATTGCAAGGCTATCTGTTCCCATAGGCCAGAATGGGCAGTTTGATTATAACACCTTATAAACATAACTGACCCAAGGAACAAGATGGGAAAATAAAGTTTAGTATGCCTGAACTCAGAATGTTAAAATACATCTTTTAGTGTGGGTGATTTTTACATTCTGTGTTTGAAAATAACACTTTTAGAAAGTAGGTATTTTCTTGCCTAACCATCCAGTATGCCTCTGCTAGGTTTGTGTATTACATGTCTGGTTTGTGAGTGACAGGGGGCTGGAGAGGGCTTTGGCTCCAGCAGTCTGATGAGTCAGGGCTGGGCTGAATAGAGCCTACATAGAATAGAGAGTAGGGGGAGGAGATTCCCTTTCACTTGCCTGAGCCTTCATAGAATAGAGAGTAGGGGGAGGAGTTTTCCTTTCAGGGCCAGGTCTGCTTTCAACAATGCTGTCTCCACCTCCTGCCAGGAAGCTGCACCAGGGAGGACAGAACTGGTTTTGACTAGGTACAGATACTCTCTGCCTTCAGAGAACAAAGGATTTAGTAGTATAAATATTGGGGCCCAGACCCCAGAACTTTAGATCACTTCTGGGAATCAAGACGAACCTTTGCCAAGGAGAGAAACCAAGGAAGCTGAAGGAGGAGACTGCCCCTGCACTGGTGATTGTTTGGGGTTGGCCTGCAGTGGTTACTTATTGCCAAGGAAAGGAGAAAAAGGAACTTTGTGTGTACATTAATCATCTTGAGGAAGATCTCCAAGGGCTTGAAACTGAGCTTGCCTCCTGTTCTGAAGTCTCAGGAACACAAAGACTTCACCCCTTCTGTCTTCCTGCATCTAGAACTGCTGTTTTAGCTGCTACAGAAGGAAATTGCAACACCGACGCCGGCGAGCGGTGCTGTAACCTGCACCGAAGCCGTGAGCGCTGCTCCGACTTGCGACGTAGGCCCAACGCCAGCTGCCGTGCCACATCGACGCCAGCGAGCTACGCCGTAACCTGCCCGAAACCGTGAGCGCTGCTCCAACTTGCGACGTGGGCCCAACGCCTGCTACTGTGCCGCATCGCCTCCGAAGCCGACTTCATCATCGCGGAGCCGATCCTCGACGTGGGTGATCCCCTGAATCCATCGACATCGTGACATCGTAAGGAACAGTGGTTTCGGCGCCATCGTGACGTCACCTCCCCAACGCAGTAAGGAACAGTCGTCTCGCCTCACCTGCGCTGCAGTAAGGAACAGAGGCTACACCTCCCCTGGGGTCGTAAGGAACCGACGCCGCGCAGTGCCTACGAAGCCGCACCTCCCCGACGCCGTGAACTGCTGTCTTTGTTTTCATCGCTTTTCCAAGGTACTGTTCTCTGTGGGTCTATTTGACTCCGGGCCCGACGCCGCGCACCTCGCGGTCGGCGCCGTACTTTGGGATTTCTATCTTTCACGACGTCGTATAACTCAAAGTGGACTTATTTGTTGCTACAAGCTTGATTTAAGTGAATAACCTATTTTTAAGGATATCTCGAGAACTGTATTGTGGATTTTTGTCGTTTGGTCTTGTATTAAGTCTAGATAAAGATTACTTATTTTTCTAAACTGGTGTGGTGTCCATTTGTAGTGTTTTAACTGTATTACTGTATGTGTTCACAAATGCTTTACAAACTGCCTCTGAGATAAGCCTGTCTGCTCGTGCCAAGCTACCAAGGGGGTGAGCAGGGGTTATTTTAGGAGTGTATCCCCCTTACCCTGACTAGAAACAAGGGCCCCTATTTGGACAAAGGTACCTACCTCTGCCAACTAGAGACCCCCATTTCTAACAATATAAATATATATATATATATTTCAAACAAAAGCAATTCCAGCTCCCAACGCGCTCACAGCCGGTGCAGGCAACAGCAGTTGGAATCAGGCCCGTAGTAATTCTCATTAAACGCTTTAAATTAGTGATGCAGGCAAGGGATGCGAGCAGGATATTTTATTCTGGTTGCTGGTGTGAAAGGTTTCATTCACAGGCATGGAGATGAAAAATGCGGATGGCATGTTTTGCTTCACTAATTTAAAGCGCAGTCTTAGACATGATTTATAAAGATATAAACTGCAATACAAATAATTTTAAAACATCGATATAGAATCTATGAACTCTGCAGTTTGAAAAGTTTAAAATTGCACTCGTCAAACATGGACACTATCATTGGTGGACTACTGACCAATCAGGTAGTCCAACCTGGGCTAAAAGAGCACGTGATCCCTATAACTGTTTGATGAACGCCTACCTGTGATCAAGGCTGGATGGTATAGCTGAAACGCGTAAGGACTGTGGCGTGTGATTTATGGCATAATTGCCTGCTTGTCTCCATTGTATGGAATAAAGTGCGTGAAAACCCTTTTCACACAGGTGTCGTTGCCTTTCTGTGAAAGGAATGTGTAGTGTTAAATAGCAAGATTCTTCCTTCCTGCACCACGGAGCCGACCTACCAGGGTCAGGGGCTCTTTAAATGAGGAAGTTGGATGATGGATATATATATAACACTTCAGTCTATCTTATATCGATAGATATACAATTATTTGGGTAGAGCGCGTGCACCTAGCTGCCATTAAATATTATTTAAAGTCAGCGACTTAGCTTGCACACTAGCTCCTTTTGACTCCATCCACCCCGCCTCTGTAACCTACAGGTGATATAGGTAACGCTATTTCTTCCATGTCTATACATGATGCCAGGGAAGATGTCACTAATGTTTGATATTTCACTTGTTGCTTTTTTTCATATTGTTTAAAAGCATTATTGTGCAGATAATGTTGGGATACATTAACAATAATTCTGTTTTTCCTTTTCTATTTTTATTTCACATTACGAGTAAAATGCACAGTCATGTGTTAATGGTTATAGGAAACTTCTATATCCATTGTAAGGCCGTGGTTGCTGTGACAACCCTGTGGAAATGGTGCATTTAACACAGCACATTAGAATGTACCTGATGTAGTGATCAAGGCGGTACGCCGCCGAAATGCGTCTAGGTCGTTGTATGGATTAAAAACTTCTTTTTGTCATCATCTCACGGAGTCAGTGCCTGTCTGTTCGTCGCCGTCAGGATTGGATTATAATATATATATGTATATATATATATATTCACTGGAAAAAACCAAAGGTTACAGAGACGTTATAGTTAGGCTCAGGTTTCACTTGTTAAACACCAGAGAAATTCAGTAGTTATAGTTAGCTGAGCTAACTATAACTCATGCTCCCGCAATGCACTGCTTATGACCTCACATATTACATCACTGATGACATGGCCAGTGACATCATTGATAACATCACTGATGACATCTAAAATGACATCACTGGGCCTCCCCTGTTTTTTTTTTTTAAATAAAGTATGTGCCCAGGAGAGTTGGCGGTCCCCGGGCCTGCGGGGGAGGCCGTAGGGCCTCCCCTGCATTACTTAACATATAAAAACTGTGTGCCCCGGGGAGTTGGAAGACCCCGGGGCAGGGGCGTTTGCGAGCCCCCCCCACATAATTTTAATTTGCCCCGGGGAGGTGGTGGTCCCTGGGGCAGGGGGGGTCCGTGAGCCCCCCCCCACATAATTTTAATTAGCCCCCGGGAGGTGACGGTCCCCAGGGCTGTGGACTGGCCCAGTGGGCCTGCCCACATTCCTAATTAAAAATGCCCCAGGTAGGTGGTGGTCCCCGGGGCTTTGAATAGCCAGAGGAGGGGGGGCCCTGTGTGCCCCCCTCCTATATTGATCACATGCCCCCAGGACCTGGTCCACCCAGGGGTTATTCTAAAGCAAGCACAGGAGCCCGTGCTTGCTCTTTTTAAAATTCTTGCCACAGATTCACGGATCTACCCGCGAATCTGCGGCTTACTTTAAAAAAAAATGCTTTTTACCCCCGGCGGGGCCTCTGAGTGACCCCCCACTATATCTGGGGGGTCAGGGTATTCCTACCCTGCCCCCTTTTCTTTCTTTTTGTTTTCTGGGACTCGGCTTCAAGCCGAGTCACAAGATGACGGACAACACTTCCTGGGTGAAGTGTTGGCAGCCAATCAAATTTTAGTAGGATCCGTGAGTCCACTGCAAGGACTCGCGTCCCCAGATATCTATATTTTTAGATATCTTGAAAACTACTTAACGGATTTACACCAAATCACAAAAAGCACGCTTTCTGGCCCAACATCTAGCTTTCTGTCAAATTTGGAGTAGTTCCGTTCAGTAGTTCGGGCTGTAGTCGGGTTCAAAAAATGAAAAATACCCATAGACTTAACATGGGGAAATTGTGTTTTGGGCCCCTCCTTTTTTCTCAGCCCCTGCTTGATGGATCACCCCGAAACTTTCAACACAGCAGCTGAACCCAAAAGGGGAAGTTTTGAAAACAGTTTGTGGAGATTTGTCAAGCGGCGCCAAAGTTATTGGCAAAACAAAAAATGCTTTTCCTATGGAAACTTTGACCCGAACTATAACTACCTACTGGCTATCGCCAGTAGGTAATATATGTATGTGTATATGTATATGTGCAGGGTCCGATGGTAGTGGGACCGCCACCGACGGCCTGACGGTGGTGGTCCCACTGCCATCGTAATCAGGCCCTAAGTACCTGATGTACAAAGCTATTTTGTAGTTGTAAAGCCTGCAATTCACACAATCGGGAAACCTATTTAACAGGATACTAAATCACAAAATGGGTTTAGAAACACATAACAAAATCGCTATTTGGAAGAGGTGTATCTCTAGGGCATTCCTTCCAAACAGGAATTTGTTAAGCAATGCATCAATATTTTGAGACTATAATCCAGTTGCAAAACCTTGAAAAGTTACAGACTCCTTTGTTGGAGTGGTAACACATTTGCAATAGGAAATGGGTCCAACAAAATGTAAAAAAAAATGTTTGTTGCGGACTTGGCAGTGGTCCAGGTGACCACTGCCAACTCTCAAACAAACTTTAAAAAAAAAAAACTTTTCTTTTTAATGCAGTCCCATTTCCTTTAAAGAAAATGGGCTGCATTTTTTAAAAGTTTTCCTTATTAAAATGCAATGGCAGATATAGTGGTTTGTTTACCGCAGTAAGCCGCATATCCTGCGATGGCATCCAATAGTAATGAGAACCAATTTGTGGCCTACCTCATGAATAAGCATGAGGTAGGTCGGATATCGACTGACTGGGATATGAGATTTTATGAACCAACCTCTTAGTACATAGGTAGATTTTGAGAATTTGTTTCCATTCACAAGAAGTCAGTGCACAATTTGCTACCACTTTTTGCAAATGGAAAAATTGTACATCGGGTCCCAAATTCATCATGTTTTAGTTTTTTCCAAACTATACTGTTAGACCTGTCAGCTTTAGGGTGGTCTTACCCCCAACTTCTTGCCTTCTTCCTCCATTTTTACTGACCTTGTTGTTGCTTGCCTAGGACTCTCTGCACTTTACCACTGCTAATCAGTGCTAAAGAGCGTGTGCTCTCTCCTCTAAACATTATAATATTGGCTTATCCCCAATTAGCATATTTTTTTTAAACCTTTATTTATTATTTTACCAATAAAAAATAACGAAGTATCATTGTCAACAATGGGTCACTTTGAAATATCTGTATCACTACAGTCTTATGCACACCAGATTCACAAAGACAGACGTAATGCAGTACATAGTGGTAGTAACCAAACTGTCATCAATCAGGGTGTAACATATCGCTAATTTACTTTACCCAGTGTACTCTGGGCCCTCTCCAGTAGACAGAGATGCGTCACTATCAGTAGATTCATCATCATGTATGCACCCCTAATCGCCCAGAAATTTGTTGCAGAGTGCCCCCCAAACCTCCAAATCTGCTTGCAATTTAGCATCCGTTCATGCACTTCGTAGATGCAATTCCTCAGCCAATGACCACTCCGAAACGTCTCCAACACACAGGTCCACTATGGGGGCCTTAACTCCCATCGAAGTAATTGCAACCCCCTTCCTAGCCAACACTAGAGCCAACTGAAAGAAGCATTACGCCAACTTATGTGAATCAACTTAAAGCGGGCACTGCCAGACACCGATTTCAATGATGCACAGATCCTGGCCCAATCCACGTCTGAAAAAGGAGCCCCGACATCCGTCTCTCAGGCCTGCTGAACCTGTAGCTGCCTGTGCACTGCGTCCGCCTGCACGGCCTCATACATCAAGGAGATAAGATGACACCCAACTTCAACAGCGCACCCAGCACAGCCGACTCAGACGGCGCTGCCGGTAAGGATAACCAGATCTGCTTGGCTATCTCTGCCATACCTGCATAATTCAGAATTGTCCAGAAACCAGACCAAACTGAGACATCCTCAAAAGAGTTAAAAATATTATTGGGATACAGATCCCCACCCAGCTCACAGCCTCCATTATTCCAAGCCTGGAATGACATGGCTCCCTCCAGCTGGCGGAATGGGACCAACACCCAGAATGGCACTTCCCTATGAAAGGGAGCCTTCCTAATCACCACCGTGACCAATGTGTAAAGTATTTGTGCAACTCTTAAGTTACAGTAACTCACTAAAAACACCACAAAATACTCTTTACAGGTTTATATAAACAGAGAACATGTACCTGAGTAAAACGAGACCAACACGACAAACATCGCAGAAGTCAAGATATGAATTTTTAAAGATTAAATGTAAAAACAGTGCTTAGAAGTCACTAGAGGTCAAAAGCATACTTAAGGTCGCGAGGGACCGGTGCCAATTCAAAGTTCAGGCCGACCACAATGGAGGGTAGGCTGGCTACAGGAACCAGACAGGTCCCGCTGAAGAAATACCTTGGATGGATAGGCTAGAATCCCCAATGCTAGCCTATGAGAGGAGTAGGCTTCACATCAGTGAAAAACGAATTTAACTGTTGGTCACTGTCAGGACATGTAAAACTTAAAAGTACATGTCCTGCCTATTATTACACAGCACCCTGCCCTTGGAGTCATTTAGAACCAACCTTAGGGGTGACTTATGTGTAACAAAAGGGGAGTTTAAGGCTTGGCAAGTGGTTTTAAATGCTGAGTTGAGGTGGCAGTAAACTGCAGCCACAGGCTCTGCAATGGCAGACCTGAGACAGTTTTGAAAGGCTACTTGTGTGGGTGGCACAACCAGTGCTGCAGGCCCACTAGTAGCATTTAGATTACAGGCCCTTGGTATATGGTATACCACTTTACAAGGGACTTACAGGTAAATTAAATATGCCAATCAGGTGTATGCCAATGTCGCCATGTTTTAGGGGAGAGAGAAGCACATGCACTTTAGCACTGATCAGCAGTGGTAAAGCGCTCAGAGTCCTAAAGCCAACAAAAGGGTCAGAAAAAGAGGAGGAAGGCAAAAAGTTTGGGGTAACTTTGCAAAAAGAGCGTTTTCCAATAGCACCCCAACCCCACCCGCCTCATTAACGTCATACGAGCCACTCTACTCCGCTTACCTGCCCATAGGAGGAAAAATTCCGGCCTGTATGGGGCACATTGGGTTTTGGATGGTGTACAAACATCCAGGTAACAGCACCATCTTGGACACTCTGATACTGCCCAGGAGAGACAGCGGTAGAATATTCCAAATCCATACCAAAGCATGCAGAGAGTCAAGCACTCGCTGAACATTATATCGCAAATGTATTAGAATCGATCAAGTTCCCACCTCAACCCCAAATCAGGGAGCTGCTCAGCTGGGACCCAACCAATGCTGCCATAGGGAACAACAATGACTTCTTCATATTAATTCTGAGACCAGACATATCACCAAAGACCCCCAAGTGCTGCACTAACACAGCCAAAGCTCCCTTGCGGTGCGCAAATAAAACAGATCATCATCAGCATAAAGTGATATAACATGCCTATTCTGCCCTAGTTCAATTCCTCAGCCATGCATAACCTGACGGAACTGGATGGCCAGAGGCTCTACTGCCAAGGCAAACCAGAGGGGCGACAGTGGATAACTCTGTCTGGATCCATGCTCCTTGTCCCATCAAGCAGAGCAATACTGCCCCAATCGGACCCGCGCACCCTGGTTAGTATAAAGTAGTCATATCCAGGCCTGAAACCAAGGGCCGAGCCCAATAGCCTGCATCACCCCCAAAAGATACCTCTAGTCCACCGTATCAAAGGCCTTCTCGATATCAATGGAGACTAAAGCCATTTCCTCCCAGTCGTCTTCCACCTCATGAAGTTCATGCGTCAACCACCAAAAATTCATGGTCGTACTGTGGTTAGAAATAAAGCTGCATTGTACAGCATGCCCGGACCACTCATGGCCAGGCTCAGATGATTGGCCAATAACTTGCAAAAGATCTTTACATCGGAGTTCAATCATCGTGAGAGGGCGATATGACGTCAGGTCTCCCATCCCCACCTGGTTTGGGCATCATATATATAAGACCCTCTTGCATGCTAGGCGGGAGCACACCCAACTTTCTGGCTTTCAAGAATACCTCAAGCAGTTTCTGAATCAACGCCAATAAAAAGCATTGATAAAAGTCAGCCAGGAACCCATCCCGGGAGCTTGATTTTTAGGTAACTTTTGTAGAGCGGCCTGCAGCTCCTCCAGTGTAATATCTGCTTCAAGATCTTCCTTCATCATCTCCCCTACCCTGGGAATGTCTAAGAGCACCAGATAAGCATGAACCTGATCCAGCGTATTAAGGGTGCCCCCACAATAAACCCCCTCCAGGTGGCTGTGAAAGGTTGTCACAGCCACCGCCCGTATTGCCGCTACTACGCCAGTTTCATCTATCAGGTGATGCACTGCAGGAGCCCTGGTTTCTCTATGTAACAGCCAAGCCAAGAGTCTGCCCCATTTATCAACCACACAGTGTAGGTGCTGCCAGTACTCGGTGCGTGTGTATGCGTCTAATCCGTCCCATTATTCGGCAATGCTCCACTGAGCCCTCTGTTCGTCACTCTGGCATTCCGGGCTAGACAAGTCCTGACCCTGCAATGATGCCAATGCGCTCTCCTCCAGCTGCAGTTCCCACTGGAGCTGCCTGTGCACTCCACAGGATAAACCCAAGCATTGACCCTTCATTACAGCTTTCATGGCTTCCCACTCATTGAAAAGGGACCCTGTCATGCCCCAAGTAGTCTCCAAATATTACTGGTGAGTGATCTGATAAGAAGTGAGCTAGGTGTGTCACGTGCCGCAAATCCCTGGGTGGTACGCTCACCAGAAAAATCATATTCAATCTACTGTACGTGTTATGTGTGTGTAAGTGGCATGTAAAAACCATGTCTAAAGGCCAGAGAGCCCTCCAGGTGTCCCAAATCCCCAAGTTGCCCATCACCTCTCGCAATGCCATAGTCTCCATGGCTTCATGTCAAGCCTTGGAGGCAGTCGATCCGCCCCCCCATCGAAAACACAATTGTAGTCCCCTAACCACAATAGGTGACCATGAAGGTCCGACTCAAGCATTTCCTGAACCTTGAAGAAGAACGGGAGATCGTATAATTGGGGGCATATAAATTAACCAAGGATATGGCCTTCCCATCCATTTGGCCCTGTAGGACGATATACCTCCCCTCTACGTCTGCCTCCACGAAGGTAGGCGTGAAGGGAGTCCCAGGAGCTACCCATACCAACACTCCCCTAGCACAGGCCAATAGAAAGTGTGATATACCTGCCCCTTCCATTTCTTCCGTACCTTCTCAACCTCCACATCATTGAGATAGGTCTCCTGGAGACAGGTGATATTCACTTTGTGACCCTATACCTTTTGACATATGTACCCAGCCCCCAACATTCCAGGTTAGTATCTTAAAGTCACCACTCAGGCATGCAAAATATCAGTGTGTCGCGAGGGTCCTCACACTGCATTTGGTGACAATCCGACAATAGTGCAAAAACAAATTTGAGTAATCAATCCAAAACCATAGAACAGTACCCTCCACCCCTTAACAAACATATTGTAATCTTCCTACGTAAGTCCACCTTACTTGTGCCAGGACCACACATGAACCCCGACCTATCCAACTGGGACAGGTACCCCCAACCCCTCTTCACCCCTCCGGCACCATCTAGTGCATGTGCCACTAAAAAGGTCCAAGGTCTTGCAAGCAGGCAGGAATTACACCTCCCCAATCAAGGATCTGGACTGTTCCATACAAACAACTTGGACCCCTACGTATCAGTACCCTCCCTTATCCCACAACAGAACATCATGAACAGGAACAGTTTGTGCTCCCTCCAGGCACTGCATCAATTAGACGATCTTAGGACCAAGGTTCTGCTATACAACCGCTCCACCCAGGGTCTGGTCAGCCAAAGGGCGGAGTCTTCCACCAGATCACAACACCCCTCTTGCCACCACCCCACCTCCCAGACAGCTCAAGAGACCTATGTTAACATGAATAAGACTCTACACGTGGAAGCGTCGCAGACTGAGTGTCTGGTACAAGAGTATCGAAGGCAGGTGCAGGCAGACCTGACTCAGTCAACTGCAAGGTCCCCGACTTAGACACCTGCATGGTTCAGTTGTCCTGTATTGTGACCCTGTGCAAGTCTGATCCAACCCCCCCAGGTCTGACCCCTCTGAAGCGAACCCTCCAGGCACCATGCTCCAGGGTCGCATCGGAGCAGCCCCTAGCCCCAAAGCTCAGAGCTGGAACCTTTTTCCACTTCTTTAACCAATCCCAGACCTTCTCCTGGTGCTCAAAAATGTGCACCTTCCCGTTACACGACATTAAGTTTGCAAGGATAAAGTTCCATACATTTTAGGTTCATAGCATGCAATTTCTGCTTCACCTCCAGGAATGATTTTTGCTGTTCCTGGACTCTCTTAGTGTGGCCCGGGAAGATTGCAATCGTGTGGTTATCACATTTTGGTATGTTTTTTCCCTAGTGGCCCGGAGAATGCAGTCCCTGTCTCTATAATTCAAAACTGTTGCTATAAAGGCCAGAGGGGGAGCCCCCTGAGGCAGAGGCAGCACTAACGCACGTGTGCTCTCTCAATCACGAAGATGTCCAAAAGGCCCTGTGATCTCAACCTCTGGCGCACCCATTCTTCTAGAATGTTTTCAGCCAAGGTGCTCTCCACCTGCTCCAGAAAGCCCAACAAAGGAATGTTACTGCTGTGGTAGCTGCCTTCCTCATCCTCCACTTAGCCTCTAGATACCCGGTGACCGCGGTCATCCTGGCCATCTCTTGCTTTCAAGCCACCACCTCACCCTGGAGTGTTTTAATATTGCCCTCTGCAGTTGTCACTTTCTCTGCTACTTTACGTAAGTCTGCTTGGAGCAAAAATAACATCAATGGACACTCTCTTGATTTTATGCTCCAAGGCTGTAACGTGACCCGTGAATAGGAGATCAGCACAAGATGGCTCCCCTTCATGCTCCGGGGAAGCAGCAACTGAGTCCGCTCCCCCCTGTCTTACCATTCGCTGGGACGGCTGGCAGGGAGTAGTGTACTGAGTAATGGTGTTAGTGGGTGTAGCCCTTGGCTATCTATGTTTGCCCAGTGCTAACCAACCAGGAGCCCCCCCCCTCTTCATGCGCAGGTGCCCCGTCAACAGCAGGCAGGAGGCACAGAACGGGCCCAGTCCAGGAGCCACACCCCAAGGAACTCTAGGCTACAACATGAGAACTGAGTAGCGAGGTCTTACCAGCAACAGCCCATGAAGATGTGTGCACTCTCATCCACGGACCCCCACGGAGAGCAATGGGGCACCAACTTTTATTTGTAGGACCTCCGTGAAGTTGTGACCCCCAGCACCAGCCGTCCAGTCTTGTTCTCGTACACCACACACCAAGGGAAATCACACAGGGGCACAATCCACCCAGCCAAGCAGTAGAGCACTGAGATATGTTGTGGCCAGGGGCCAGATCCAGTACCAATCACCTTCTGGGGGAACCCCCCAATGTGGCAGACTGTGACTCAAGCCTGCCGCTGCACACCAGCCACAGTCAAGACCCAGGGGTAGCGCAACGTTCTCCGCACTGCTGTTTTATTCTACATCTTGGTATATGGGGGCCCACAATGGTGTCCAGCCACGCCAGGACACAGGTCAGGCCGGTTCTACAGGACCCACAGATAAGGCTGGATCCTCAAACCGGTGCCCGTGTATATAAGCAGTATATAAGTATTTAAGTCACAGGCCGCAATGGTTTGTTGGAGTCCGCCAGGTGCCCCAGCTCCCACAGAGATTTGCCACCAAGATGACGGGCCAAACCAGGTCTCACATCTCTCCAGTGCCTGCCACAGTCACCCACCCACTGGACAGCTCCCACTCTGCCAGACAGTCCCTGGCCACCAGGTTGCAGCAGGATAATCAGTGTGCCTCTTGAATTGCAAGATGTCCCCCGGGTGCTCCTACACCTGGGTCCAGTGAACAGCACTCAGCGCAGCTGTCGTATTCACTCCCAAAACCGTCCTCCACTGCTGCCTATGCAGGACTGCTGACAGTCACCACTGGTCCAGTCCAGCCCCTCAGGAGCAGGAGGATTACTTCAAGTGCGAGGCAGCGTGATGCCCGCGGTCTGCCAGCTCCCTCAAGATGGTGGCCAAGTGCAGCAGTCAAGACCAGGCCCCCTGCATTGCAGCTGTCACCAAGAGGGGTAGCTGATCTCACAGCCAGTCCACTGGGGTCTGAGCACACCCAAGACCCTTCTCAGGACCTGCGCGGGCAGTGGCAGTTCCTCCTTTAGGATGGAGGAGGGTTGACCCGCCTTCTGTGAGTGCAGCAGCTGCAGCAAAAATAAATTTGAGAAAATGGTCAACGGACATGACCATTTTAGTAAAATGCACTTACTGTGTCTTGTCTTGGGAGGGGGGGGGCTATTCCTGCTGCTAATTGGCAGCAGGAATGACTTGCCTAAAGTGCGGATGTCGGATTGGCTGGCTATCTTGCGACAGTCAGCACAACATGCACACTTAAGCCCGCACCAATACTAGCTGTCCAACAGCCGGGTGGACTGCAGGCACTGGCCCCTAGTCTGAAAAGAAGCGCTGTGTTAGCCTGCTCTGACCAATCATGGCACTACTCTCATGCTGAAAACGGCATGAGAGCAGCTCCATAAATGGTTAGGTTTGTTAACGCTTC
Source organism: Calotriton arnoldi (assembly GCA_963921515.1). Taxonomy (NCBI): domain Eukaryota; kingdom Metazoa; phylum Chordata; class Amphibia; order Caudata; family Salamandridae; genus Calotriton; species Calotriton arnoldi. The sequence goes on along the minus strand of CAWUFW010014501.1, from coordinate 164,425 downwards.
ACTTCAGGCTCCGTGGTTTTCTGGGAACAGAACGGTGGAGTGCCTTCCTTCTCTGAAGACAGCAATCGGATCCTGGTCCTGCGTCTCGGGGATCTTCCTGCGAAACCGACGTCAGTAAGTACTTTTGTTTTTATTTATTTATTTAAACACACAACATGATTTTTCCAACTTTTTTCCATTTAACATAAATTAGATAAATTGGGATGATGTTGGCGGATAATGTGACACATCGCTACGTGTGCTTTATTGTCATGACTGAACATGCAATTATTGTCCATGCGCCAATGTTAGAGGAAAGGCTGTCACTTCTGAAATTATGAAGTCCAACAGGTCAAGGGACTATGCTTTTCAGGCAACCTCCTCGGCTAGACCTGCGATGTCTAGGAATTAAGGACATGCTGCAGCCTGCGCACTGCGAGATGCACTGGCGTCCCCTACTAAGAGCAGCTAGTGACATTTGAAAGTGGCAGTTACACTAATTTGACGGGGGTACAGGACTATTATTGAGGTATTCCAGTAAGCCATCCATGAGCTCCGAGACCTGCTGCTCTTGATTCACCCCAACACTTTCAAATGTCACTAGCCGCTCCTGCGCACAGGATGCTTCGACCTGACTCACCTCTCACCCTGGTCGTCCCCGCTCCAGCCAGCCAGGGAGCAGGAGCCAGTCGGGCCACTTCCAGATCACCCAGGGCATCCGCTGTTCATGACCAGCTCAGCAGACCTTCACTCGTCCCCCCGGCCTCACCATCAGGGCAGCCCACACCACAATGTACAGGCCTTTAGGAAGGGCGAACTCCGCTGCTGTCACATCCCGGATCTAACTAGGCCCGGGCAATGTAGCCCAGGACACAGCTCGTTGACAGCCGCTGGACATGACCACAGCCGCGTCAAAACAGTACAAATTATGTCCGTGTGGCAGAGCAACAGTTTTGTAGCTACTTCCAGGTTGTAAGCTATGTGGGAGGCAGGATGTTGCAGGATTATAGACAGGCCGGCCGGGAGCAGCAGGGAACTACGTCCTGTCGGCCATCCTGTCAGGCCACGCCCCTCCCCAATTGGCATATTTATTTACTTATAAGTCCCTAGTAAAATCGTACTACATGTACCCTGGGCCTGTAAATTAAAGGCTACTAGTGGGCCTGCGGCACTGGTTGTGCCACCCACTTAAGTAGCCCTTTAAACAAGTCTCAGGCCTGCCACTACAGAGCCTGTGTGTAGTTTTAAACTGCACACTTTGAACTGGCAAAATAAACCTTTTGCCAGGCCCAAATCTTCTTTTAATACATATAAGTCACCCCTAAGGTAGGCCCTGGACAGCTCAGAGGGCAGAGTGCAATGTATTTAAAAAGCAGGACATGTACTGTTAGGTTTTTCACCACCTATCCTATAGGATAAAATTGGATCTGCCTTATTACATTTGATTCATGTAATTTCTGATTTAAATCCTAACTTATGGTAAAATCAGATTTTAAATTCCAATTCTGAAAATTCCACTTTTAGAAAGTTGGCATTGCCTTGCCTTAGCCAATTAGTGCCAGTAGCCTGGCAGGTCCCATGACTGGGTGTAGCTGACACACACAATAGTGAGCTTAGATGTGCCTGGATGGGCCATCACTGGCAGGATGGGAGGGAGGAGCTGAGCACAGCCCCACTTACACCTTAATGGGCTGTGTCCTGCCTCCACACAAAGGGCTGCATATCCCTTGTAGTTAGTCTGAAGCCAGGACAGGGAAGGCAGGATGCCTGAGGATGTCAAAGGGAAACCTCTAAAAGCTTCTGACTTCAAAGGCACAACTGGGTATAAATACTGGACCTCAGACATCACCACTTCAGTATACTTCTGGACCTGTGGATATTCTTCCAGGAAGGACTGATGTGCTGCTGAAGGACTGCCACTCTGCTGGACTCCTGCTTTGCTGTGCTGACCTGCTGCCTGCTGCCCTCTTGCCTGGGGGAGAAGGACTGGACCTGCACCTCTTGAACCCAGTACCAGAGGGACTCCAAGGGCTAGTTGGCTAGCTGTGGGTAGCATTGCAAGCCCCGGTTACAGGATCTTCGAGGACGATGGCATTGCAGCCTCGCCGCATCTCGAAACCGATGCATCGTTATGCCTGTCGGACGCATCTACGTGGCAGATCCATGCAACGCTCTGCAAACTAGGATTAAAGGTACTCTGTTCAGTGGGCCTAACAGTGTCCCTGTAGGTGGCCCATTCTCCATGGTGGTCAGCCTGAAATTGTGACTTTGTCCTAGTTCAGCGCGACAAGATATCCACAGTTGGCATTTTACACATTTGGCCGATATTTTCTCTAAAAACATTGGGCCTGATTCACAGAACTAACTTACGTCAAAAACGTAAAGTTAGTACTTTTCGGTATTCACAGAATACACTTACCACAACTAACTTTATGTCCGCTCTCGGGCCGGAGATTCCGGCCCTGAAGCGGAATTTCCGCCTCCCGGGCCGGAATCTCCGTTATTGTGCCGGAATCTCCGCCTCCGGGCCGGAATACCCGCATTTAGGCCGTTTCATGGCACTTGCAATGCTCAAACGGCCTAAATGCGGGTATTCCGCCCGGAGGCGAGATTCCAGGACAACGGAGATTCCCGCCCGAGGCGGAAATTCCGCCACAGGGCCGGGAATCTCCGCCACCGGGCCGGAATCTCCGGCCCGAGAGCGGACATAAAGTTAGTTGTGGTAAGTGTATTCTGTGAATACCGAAAAGTACTAACTTTACGTTTTTGACGTAAGTTAGTTCTGTGAATCAGGCCCATTAAAATTAAATATCTCCAGCTCTACAAATTGGATTTTTGTAGGTTTGGACTTAATTTATTTATTACAAATGACCCTATCTTTCTAACTCTGCTGTGTGCTCCTTTTGTGGTGTGTTGTCACTGTGTTACTGTTTGAAGTGTTGCACAAATACTTTACACATTGCCTCTGAGTTAAGCCTGACTGCTCTGTGCCAAGATACTCAAGGGTTGAGCACAGGTTAATTTAGGGCTTGCTTGTGACTTCACCCTGAGAAGAATTGTGGTTGCTGACTGTGAAGGGTTTCACCGTCCCCCTCAACTAGTAACCCAATTCCTTACATATAAAAAAATTGATGAATGGAATAGTTGAATTAATCACAGACACTGGTAATTATGGGGGCTACATCCCAGTCCACCGTTATTTTGCCACCAAACTGATGCGTCCCACTCAGGATGAAACTGGTCTTGGGTTGCTTGTTTTCCAGTTGTGGGAGGATCTGGCCTCGCAGATCGGGTTGGACTGTTTCTGCTGGAACAGGGTCAAGACTGATTGCAAATGGCATGGGTCCAAACTGAGGTGGCATGGTAGTCAAAAGAACAACGGGTTAGAATACTACCCGAACAATTGCCAGTGGTTAGACTTATTGCAAGCATTCCTCCCATCACCTTTGTGTGTTTAACGTAACGCCCTAAGTAGCAAGGGTATACTTAGACGTGGGTCCTGTGCTAACTGTGCTACATGAACCAAGCTGCACCTGACTGATGAGCCCCAATCAGGGCAAAACTGGTTTTGGGTTGCTTGTGTCATGGTTCAGGGAGGACCTGGCCTGGCAGTTCAGGCTGGACTGTTCCGATTGGAGCAAGGTCAAGACTGATTTGCATATGGCTGGGTCCAAACACAGGAGGCCTGGTGTTCAAAAGAATAATGGATTGGAATGCTATGCCAAACAATTGCCAGTGGTTAGACGTATTGCAAACATTCCACCTATTGCCTTTTGTTTGGGGCTTTTTTCCCTGATAAATGTTGATAGGTTTAATCTGCTGAAGGTTGTCAAGTGAAAATATCAGAGGAGAAGGAGGATCTGACCATTATTGTACAACCTGAAAATCCAATCTATACACAAAGTTGAAATTCATGAATTCTGCTGTAATAGAAGAGTATTTTGGCTCACCTATTCAGCAATCCTGATTACCTGGACATTGTTTTTGTGTACTTTCGTACAAGTTGCGTGAAAATGTTTGTGCATAGTGCTAGGTGTTTAAAAAGAGGCCGAACTCTAATCTGCACAGCTTTATGAATTATACACTTCTCTTTAGATTCACTCAGCGTTATCCTTCGGTCAATCTTTTTCATTGTCCTTAAAATCAATAGTTTTGAAAATTAGAAGGCATCTCTTCAGTATGGGCTGAAAATGGAGAACAATAAGTGCACCTAATTTATCTCACTGTCCCTGTTTGCCCTCTCAGAAGATGGGATCCTCTCAATTAAGAGCACTGTAGCCCTGATAAGTTATGACATCCTGCATTAAAAAGGCACAGGTGCTGGTACTCTATGTGCGCGTACACGCTCATTTAATGCACTCATCACAAAAAGATTCCTTGGCTACACGTCAACAGTAAAAGCAAACTTTGTTGCATAGGAGCAAAGTTTGTGTGCAAAATGTGAATTCATTTTTATTTATTTTATAGGTGGTTTACACTAGCATAACTCAGCCCCAATATATGTTTGCGCACTCGTCTCCTTGTCTTATGCAGCTGTCTACCCCTTTTCTGTTCCCTAGGGCCTGATTACGGTTTGGGTGGTTAATTCCGACCTGCACCGGGTGGAATTCAGGGGCGTGGCTTGGTCAGTAAGATTGGGGGGTGTGAGCTTCAGATTTTCCGACAATCACGCTGGCATATAATGTTTAAATGCTTTATATTACAAGCAGGGCACATGAGAGGCATAAGGGGCAGTGGAAAGGGAAAGGAATGGGGACTGGTGGGAGTACTAAGTGAGAGAAACAATATTTTGTAAAAAAAAAAAAATTTAGGACTTTCAAAACAGAGAGTTAGAGAGTGTGTGTGCGTTTTTGTCTATGTATGTAACAAATTCTGCAGAAATCCAACTGACATCTCATAATACCAGAGTCAAAGAATCTGCACCCAACTATTTATCAAAAAATACATTTGTCAGGGGCATGTAACCAGGGGCGGGAGAAGGCAGTGTCGCCATACTGCCTTTAGCACTGCAAAAAAAGGAAAAATAAAATGATAATAACGCGATGTTATTATCATTTTATTTTCAGTGCTGCGGCAGCTTTGTGGGCGGGGCAGGGCTGCTCTGCTCGCAGGGGAGGAGGGGTTTGCTCACTCCAAGTGATCATGAATGTTTAGCTGGCTCTTTTGGGCCGGCCATACACTCATGCACACTTTGCATGTTCTCAATCCAGGCTGCATTACAGCCTGGGTGGAGAACATGCCCCAGGCTCCCATTCCCTGGCAGAGCGCTGTGGTTCGGCGCTCAGACCAATCACAATGCTGCATTGCAACATTGTGATTGGTCAGGGGAGCCTGGGTGGGTGCTTCCTGTTCCTGCTTCTTGTTAAGCAGAACGAAGGGAGAGGACGCAGAGGACCGAGGAGAGGCGGAAGGTGTTTTTTTTTTTTTTAACCCCCCCTCCCTGCCCAATAATGCTATTTGGGAGCAACCGCCACTGGGTGTAACGCCCAAAGACACCCCCCCCCCTTAAGCTAAGTCCCTGCTGGAATTATGAGTTGTTAGGTATTTAGAGCATACAATAATTAGCGGATGTGTTAAATAACTCAACCTCTGTTAAATTTCTGCAGGCCAAACCTTCTGAAAATTAACTGGGGAAAACCATACGGTATTTACAGTATCATGCGGATTTTGGAGCGTTAAATGTTCAAATCTGCAGGTTATTCCCCACCAAATCATATTAAGTGGTATTTATCACACTCGTTAAATAACATACCCCGTGTTATTGCTATTTATCATGTGCAATAAATGCCACCTATAGTCCTAATCAGGGCCCTAGTGTGTCTCCCTCACAGAACAGAAAATGTCCTCAGCATTGTGAATATTATAGATTTGGGACACTACTCCTTGCATTAGGTAATAACTTGTACTCATGGTTGTTGTATTAATTAACCAATTATTTAATAATGCATTGGTTGCAAGATGGGTCTTCTGCACACATATACAATTCTTTAACTGAAAAGAAAAAATAGTTTCAAACTGAGATTACCGTTATCTCCAAAATCTGTAGAATACTGATGTGCAATTTATCAGTTAATTTTCATTCTTTTAATTAACATCAGTGACTAGACTGAATTTCAGTAAATGTACCCATAGTAAACTTAAAAGCAGTTTAAAGTGGTGATATAGGTTTATGGAGGTACATTGAAGCTCTGCTAGGTTAAGTAAAGGTACATGGGGTAAATTTAGTGATATGTAATTTTACACCAGAGATTCCTTGTTTTAAATGTTAAATGTTTCAAATTCAAGACTCTATTTTAGGTAATGGATGTTATGTCATCTTCTGCAGTTTTGAGTAGCACTTTAAACTGGATAGTGGTCTGCCTTGCAGATGCTGGCGCCTCAGAACACACACCAAGGTACACTAAAATAGAAACAGCCACAACAGGGAGGTTACCATGAAAGTAAATTAAGCATAGCCTTGCGAGATGGAAGGAACCACCACAGAGGCAGGCAAATCGAAGAATTAACAGCATTGGAGAAACAGCCAAGCCACATAGTGAACACACACATGAAAAACAATATTTGACAACACCAAAAGGTCTGACATTTGCTTAGTGTATGCACGTTGTGTCAGAAAGCATAGAGGGACCCATCCACGTATGCAGAAAAAGCAAGGCAGTTAGTGGCTATTATGCACAGATCAGCACACATATAGCCGCCTCTTCTCACAGACAACGCGTGTACAGGCAGCAAAAATAAAGGCACCCCCTGCCCGTGTAGTAAAGGAGCTATGTTGACACTATCTATACTACAACTTAACAACAGACATACTAGTCCCATTTTTACCAATTTTAGGTTTTCATATTATATTGTGTATAATAAGAGATGGAGTGTTATGTTATGTTATGTTAATAGAATTTACTATAGCGCACGTCTCACCCGGGGGCATCTCGGCGCTGTGAACAGATCCTGGTTTGATATTTGCCAAAGTCAAATTAGTATAGAAAAGCTTTGAGTAGTTTTCTAAATTTGCTGTATGTGGGAGTCTCTCGAAGAGTTTGGGGTAATTTATTCCAATATATTGGGGCGAGATAGGAAAAGGCCTTGCACCCAGAGCGTGTTTGACGCATCCGGGGCACGCGCAAAAGGGCTTGGGTGCTAGATCTCAAGTAGCGGCCGGGAATGTAGGTTATGAGTTTTCTTTGCAGGTAACGAGGGCCTTTGCCTCTCAAGGCATTATATGTGAGGGAGCAGATTTTGAAAAGAGTGTCACTCTTGTAGGATGTGTCTGAAGCTAAGTTGACCTGAATCTAATGAACGACTTAACATATATGGACTCACTAACATGCCCTCAGCAAATTTCAACTGCTGGAAATAATTACTTTATTTACAAAACGTGCCTCCGCATTGCCTATAACCTCTATTGTTGGTGTAAGCGTACATCACATGCATGACATGCTAAGACATTGTTGAATATAATGTGTGTAGCGAACTGCACTAACAATAATAAACAGCTGTCCACACCACCTATTTGGGTGTAAAACATTTATGTAACTTTAACAGGCAACTGAAGGACACAAGTTGAAGATTCAGTTTGACAGGACTTTATTTATACTTCTCTCTATCCATGTCCTAAAATATTTTTGTATGGAATCCTGAGTATGTTAACACTGTACTATAGTGAAGTGACAGTATACAATAAGCTTCTGAAAGCTTAGTTTGAGTAAAACAAAACAAAATAGTTTCTACCTGAAATGTGCCACTGCTAATATACCATGTGTTGGTGCAAACAATACTTACCTTTACCTGAACCTCATCCCTATGGCAGTGGGGACAACTTCTGTGAATGTGTTAAACAGGTTCTTTCATTGAACCAAAGTCTCACACTTCTGATTCTGTCTGTTTTGGACAGGTTTTTTTTTCTTGTGTAAGGACATTCTACATTTTTGGGCCATTGTCTTACTCATACAACACCTTCTTACAGTCCCACCTGATCAACAGAGGAACCCAACAGGAACACAAGGAAGAAATACCTCATTACCTCAATGCTGCTTGCTAATTTTATGGTTCTTGGCAGTTCACCTGGTAATATTTACCTCTGGATCTTCTGCTCATCCAGCAGTGAATCTACTGAGGAAGGAATATTGGTTCACAGAAACTCTTGAGGTCTCAGGGAACCTGGGACTCCATCTCAGGATATGCCTGAGAGGGGCCCCAGGTAGCTCTCAGAATGTGGGCTACCCCGAGGGTTACATGTGCGAAGTATCCGATCAGGGCCACCTGAATGAATTGGTGCCTCCCAGCCAACATCATCCCTCTGTTAAACTCTCTCTTTTCTCTCTAGTTCATCACTCGCACATGCGTTGAATCACACTCTCTTTCACATCAGCACCATCTCCGAAGTTTCAATTATATTATCCAGAGAAATGCAACTCCTAATCAGTAAACAAACAAAGGCTGAAGTGGGTACTGCCTAGAATAAAAAATAATGCCCAACAAAGTAGTGTATTAGAATTACTCCTGCTGCAACAGCGGATACTATGATTGTTACCTCCAAAGGCACTGCATATAGGCCCACACATGTGGTATAAAGGTCAAATGCACACTTTCATATTTGGCTCTTGGCACCCTGCCAATGCTTTCAACGGTTCCTGAGTTTTACAATGGTAAAAGCCACCAGCATTATTTGAAGGCAAAGTTATATTGGCTAAAAGCCAGTAATACCTCTGGTGCTATTCAAGACATACAAGACATGGGATACTTGACACCTATACCAATGCACAAACACACACATGAATGCCATTTTTTTAAAACATACATTCGATCTTTATGATATTGACAATCTGACCCACTTTCAATTTTCTTTTTGCAAATGAATCAAATGTGTATTGTAACTAAGTAGATGAAAACATAGCTTTCAACATTTATTCTTTTGTATACGTTTACTCAGTTGGACTATTGCAACTTATCATTTACTTGCTTTTGCATTTCCCTGTAGGCAATTGGGTCCAAGCAATAAGTCTTTGAAATGGGATCCGAACATGGTATGGTATTCCCTGATTGGTTACAAGTAAATTTCCCAGAGGTGGTAACCAAGTAATCTCAAGGTCCCACTATGTTCAGGAATAATATCAAATATGTAAAAGTGGAACCATAAACTCTAGAATACCAATATACAATAATCAATTCCTGGTATAAGAAGGTAGTGCGTAGATGTAGATGTTGCACAAGAATTCTGTGGATTGGAACACCAACCAGTAGCAAATCGAGTCTAGCCGGTGCAACCTTTTCAGTCCCAACTGTCAAATCCTGTAACTTCTTCTGGTGTATAGTACAGATATTCAAGACAAACATGCTATGAGCGTGATCATCGAGACCTGGATGTTTCCTTATCCCTAAGAGTCATATCTAAAAACAATACCTGGATGAACCACCAGAAAGTGCATCCCACACTATTACAAGTCTCACCTTTTCCTATGTAAAAACATATTTTATTATTCTATATTATATCCAGTATATGACTAAAGAGAAATGATTACATTCAATATATTTATAAGTGCATGAAACATATTACACTACCATGCATCTATACCATGTGTGCAGCTGCAAAGCAATAATTTAAATCTGATTCAAAGCTTTATACTGTATTGTGTTCACTGACAACTTTGCCAAGGTAGGTACATGAGCCATTATGTCTCGTGAAGGACATTGCACAATTTAGCAAGAGCAACCTCGTTTCCAAACCTTGCAAGGGAAGCAGGATTTTGTGTGAAGAATAGAGTCAGTATGTGTGGATATGAATGATATATTCCTTACAATGTTGTTCAGGTGCTTCCTCAGAGGAAAGATTCCAGACATTTGCATGTTAGATAAGTTTCTGCTGAAACCAATTAATTGGTGTCACATGACCTTCTCGCATTGACTTGTATTAGGTGAAAATATATATATATATACTGATCAAAATGTGCATTTTTTAGCATATTGCTCCAAATTAGCATGTTTTAGTGTGAGCCCCAGTCAGTTGAAATGGCTATTTTCTTTTATATTTTGGTTTGATGCCTGCTACCTGCTGCTGCTCTAAGAAGCATTGCCGTATTCATCCTCACATCCCATTCACACCTTCCTGCCACATAGTTGACAAGACCAGCCAATATACTTCAATACTTGCCTATATGGAAGTTACCTGGCCTTCGAGCTCCTACCAACACTATACTGCATCAACACACTCTTTCAGATGAAACTTCCACTCTAGTATCAATCGCCAAACTTGAAAACCCAATTCAAAACTTACAATGAATAACAGAGCAAAAGTTGTTTCAAGCATCTCTTTGACCCTCATGCTCAACATCATAGACATTCAACACACTGCTCCTCCTTCCGAGACTTAAGTGGTAACAGCCTTACTAACGGGACTCATGCACTTTGCTTCCTTTTCAAGCATTCTTCTGAACCACTTTTTACATCTCCTTCCATCACATTATGCAGTGTCAAGTGTACTGAGGATGACCAGAGAACATCCTAAGTTCACATTTAGGGCCTAATTACGAGTTTTGACGGCCCTCCCGCGGAGCGCCATGGCAGTGTTCTAAGGGAGGACCACCACACCCATAATCAGACCGCCTGCCGGATTCCGATTGAAATCCAGGGCTGGCGGACGGTGCTGCCTTTCTAAGGCTCAAAGGAGAGCCTTAGAAAGGCACTGCCCGGGGAACACCGCAGCGCATTCCGGCGCAGGAAGAAATGTGCCACGTCGTGCATTTCTTACCGTGCAGGAACTGGGGGTGCCAAAATACAGAGGGGCACAACATGTGCCCCCTACATGCACCCCCATGCACAGAGGCAACAGGGGGCCCTGGTTGCCTCACCGCCATCCTTTACATGGAGGGCTCACCACCTTGGAAAGGGTGAGGGTGAGGCAACTCATAATATGCTTGGCAGCAATTCCAGCATATTGCTGCGTCTGACCACTGCGCCACTGCCGCGGTATCACGGATCCCCGGCGGTTGCAGCGGTCCTGTCGTGGTCAGATCGCCACACTCAGAATGCGGCGGGTGGTGCTGCAGTGTGGCAGTGCTCTGACCACCACCGCGACTATGGCTGTCCTATGGACCGCCGTAGTCGTAATCAGGCCCTTAATTTTTCACATGTAGATCACACAAACCAATGAGCTTCTATCCATTCATGAATATAATTGCATGAACTAGTTGACAAGGTAACATCTCTTCAACACCACACTAATGGTGGCAATGTGGAGAGTAAACGGAAATGACAATTTATAAAAACATTTTGAGCTTTGTGACACTTTTGGCAGTTTCTAAGCTATGTTCACACCTCTGAGTTGCTCCTCCTTGCTTCCATTGCCGAAGAGAAAATAGTTTGAAGGTCAGATGCTGAGAAATTAGAATAAAAGATGTAATGTGTCAACCTTTACTTGAAACAATTGTAGCATCCAGGCTAGCACTTATGTTTACAATACAAATATGACTCCGAAGACAGCTGATAGCTCATAATCTTTCCCCATAGGATAACAGTGCCCAGTGTCCAGAGATTCCTATTATTTTAACTATGGCAACATTACATATACATTATAAATATGAAGTCATATCTCAGCCTCAGAAGGTGTTGGACCCTTCTGTCTTTGTGTTTAGCTTTATTGTTGCTACTGTACAGTTTATTGTTGTAAATAAATACTTTTAAACTTTTACAGATACAACTCAGACCGGAGAACGACCTTTATTGAGTGTTATTACTTTGTGTTGTGTTATTACTTTGTGTCATGGAGTTTCTGAGTTCTAGGCACGCGCCGCTGCTCTTTTGCAAGTTAAGGCTCAAAAAAGGATAACCTGGCGGATCACTGACACAATATCGTAGTAAACAATATATTTTGTCAAAAATATTGTTTACCACAATATCGTGCTCCTATACTTATAATGGTAAGTACCAAAATATCCGAAAATAATATCATTGACACTAATATTGTTCAAAAATATATAAAAATATCGATTTTTAATCTAAATGGAGTTTAAAGTAGTAAATGTAAAATATTTTTAAGTAACAATTTAATATAATATAATTTAATAAATTAATACTACATATAAATATATACTATATAAGCACACAAACACACACACATATATATATATTTAATATTTTATCTATTGCCTAATAGATATATAGATTTAATTTACCATCTTCTCATTACGCATTTCGACTGCCACACAGTGAACTAAACATTAATAAAGGACCTACATGGTAAAAGCCAAGTAAAATGCATCGGCCATATTGGAATGTATTTACGGGATACATATCAATCAACAAAATAATATACTCATGGTTGTTAACTCCATAGTGAATAACAAAGGGAGAGAACATGTCCAAGATTATGTTGTAACTGATAGTTCTATTCAATAACAACATCAAAACTCTAGTGTTTGAAGAAGCCAAGGTATACCACCTTAGTTGTGAGGTATAATGAGAAGATGATAAATTAAATCTACTTTTGCTGCAACTTTTCCGTGTCCAGACAGTGCGTTCATGCTTTGCTTTTGAGGAGTGATAATTCTGGAATTCTGGTGTGCTCCGCCGGCATACGCACCCCCACTCATGGGTCCTTGGTCCCGAAAGGACAGCGTTAATTTTTTATAAATATTTTATACTACTTGATTTTATTTTTACATTTATTTTAATATTCAAGGTCATTTTATTAAATGTGTTTTTTGGAGCTTTATATTTTTTATATTTTTTTTATTGCCTAAATTCATTGAGACATATATTTATATATATATCCATGCATACAAAGCTCCTTCTGATCTGCGAGGGCCCATAGACAGGTGGTGGGTAGAGCTGGCGGAGCGTGCCGCCAAACAATATCTCACTCGATTCACAGTAAGATGCACACACAGGGAAGGATTTGCTCAAAAGATGGCTTTACTTTTCAGTTACGTGTTTCGACTGCCCAGCAGTCTTGATCACATGAGAACTCTCCACCAATACAGTGCATATCAATGACTGTGAACTAAACATCCATAAACAGAGGACAAGACAGGTCCTAGAGGTTGTATAGTGAATTCACGTGTCAGACATCTTGAAATATGTTAATTCACATATAAATAGTGGCTGAAACTGTTTTGAAACGTATAAACAGCCTCAAATTACAAAAATATCTTCACACGACATTTGTGAGTATAGTATGTGCTGTTCTTAAAAGCCAATCTGTCATAATACAGTGCAATTTTGCAATGTGTTATGAAACATGTACAGCCGTAATGGTCTCTTTGTGCACATCTCAAAGCTCCTCATACCACACAAGTTTGTACCGTATACATATCATCAGGGTGGCCTCCTAATGTACCTCTCGAGGATACTTAGTATTTAAAGCACATTTCATCTGGTAAGTACCTATTTTTCCCTGTACGGTAAGGTATGTATTTAAAGGACTATATAAATCCTATTTGCCTCTTACTGTATTCCTCACTGTCAATAACAGCTGATTGTAAGGATTACACAATAAGACATGTGTGGTACCTGATACCCAATCCCGGTGAGGTGTATTGGGATAATTCCAAAGTGAATGTATGCGCCTTAGTGGCTGTAGTCTCGTGTCATGTCATTCTGCACGCCTCCAATTGCAAGTTGTGGGTGTAACCCATATACATAGAATATGAAATCGCATAAGTGGCTAACATACGTAGATTAGCACTCCCATCGGGAAACATGTGATTTGTGGTTAGCTGACGGATAGAAGATATTTCATACGTGACTAGACAATCCCCCATCTTGTACGGCAAGTTACATTAAACTGGCATGTTGGTGTTCAGTGAAGTCCGATACCTGAATCCAAATTCTACACCCTACAAACAAAATAACGTGATGTATACCAAAATAATAGCTACAAAAGAACAGTCTTATCTGTTGTGTAATCCTTCCCCACGAAGACGTGATTCCGAAGAAAAGCGTAGGGGTCCCTTGCCGACATCTCCATCCAAGAGTGGGCCCCTTCCTTTCCTCCTGTAAATAAAAAATATAGACAGAGTTCAGATAAAAAATTAAAATCGACATAGTAAAGAATCCTACCAATAAAATAGAACACATCCTAATTACCAACATATCCAACTCTAAAAACAAGTATATTATAGTTCTGATATTGCTGGTTGATACAGCTCAAGTCATGCATTCTGTGTACCCCCAACACACCTTGGTACAGACAGAGGCCTACATCTCGTACATGTCTAGTTCAGTTTTTGTGTAAGTGTATTCCTAGTTCCTCATCAACATTGTGTCCTCTCGGGGTCTTAGTTTCAAGATCAAGAATATATTTAGATTCTTTCTGTCTCAATTGGAGGGCCCTATTCCCACCCCTTGGGTTCGGTGCAATCTGTTCAATTGGAAAATATCTCAATAGAGAACTATTAGAAAGATGATATTCTTGTAAATGCCTCGCTATGGGGTAATGTATGTCTCTATTGGTTATTGCTCTCATGTGCTCCAATACCCTCTTTTGGCCATAAGGGTAGTGCTCCTGATCCAGCACGGCTAATATAAATTTCTCCTTATGACACTAATCCAGAAAAACACCTACACACAACTTATGTCGGTGGGGCCCATGACACCGCATACATACATTCATTCAATCTCTGGATTAAACACTAAGGAGAATGAGCTGCTGGACAAACGGGATACCTTGTTAAACTTGACAGAATAATAACCTATACATTATATACATTAACTTCGGATCCTGTCGGTTCTAAACATCAAGGTACTCCGCTATTCGGTCGATGGACCAACTAGTAGAATCAGTTGATGGTGATTAAGACCAGCTCAATCACAATTAAAACCTTCAACATTTATTAAATCATAAACTTTGTTTTAAAGAACCACAGACTCATTTTAAAGCTAGAATATATTTTTATCTAAAATTCTTTGAGCAAATAAGTAAAATTCTTTATTAAGTTAAATAGTTAGAAATATCAATAAACATTTTAAGAAAAGATTTTAGGAAAAGATAGAATTACTCATTACCCTTGGCCATGGGGCGATGACAGGAATGATTCACCAAAGGAAAATGAACCGCAGATCACAGGATAGGACTCCCAAACTGACTGACTGTCCCGCTAACCTCCTCAGACGCAATCCCCTCCCGGGCAAATTCCCGCAACGATCTTGTTCCTTCCCCAGTCAAAGTTCATAGTTCAAAATGACAGAGTCTCTCGCAGCATCAAGGTGGAAAAAATGAAAAGCAAGTTTTTTCACAACGTCAGAGCAGACCCTCTTATACCCTTCTTTCTGGCTCTCTACACTCAAAGTTGCAATCTTTAGGGGCAAGAATCACGCTAATTGGTCCATTGGAGGGGTGGTGATGGTCACCTCATCGCCCTCCTTGTTCGAACCGGTTTGGGGACAATAAGGCACACAATAAATATCATGACCATGGTGTCCAAAAAGTAGTCTAATTTGTTAATCCATTTTGCAACAATCTTTGATGGTCACACATTAGTTCATTCCCTGTCGCTTGTCTGTTCCATCCGTTCCCAGACATATATGCTTAACACTTGGCACGCTCCTTGTTGCAGGTCAGATTGGCCTTGACATCTCTCACTCCAAGCACAGGTCGCATACTCGTGACTTGAGCTTCCGTACTGAGTCTGCGCGGGGGCCATATTATTCAGCGCACACGATCTCGTCCTTTCCAGCGGCCATTTTAGAAGCATGGCCTAGCAGGCCCGAACGAAACTAATATAAGAACAAACACAATAGAAATTAAAATATGGAAAATAAGCCTTTCTGTTTACCACCCAACATTCTAAAGACCCGTGTTAGGTATTACCTAGCAGAAGCGACATTTAAAGCCATTTTACTTACCATCTGCATTCTTTGCCACAATACAATTCTATCACGCAACACAACTCATGCAATTTACTCTATTTACTACGCAAATCACAATACTAATGTTATTTGCTTCGCATTTTGTAAATAAATTAGATTTTGCCACATTTAGCAGTTTGCCCACGTGTAATGTCTATTAAAAGGTGTATTTTGTTGATTAGTTCATGCGTTTCAAATCAGTTAGTATCATTAATCATTATGAGGTCATTTATTTCAAAGGGGTACAAAAAATATTTCATTTCCCCTGCTCCATCAATTCCCCCCTTTGATGATTGTTAACATCACCACTAAAACCTATCCCTACAAACTTTATCAGATAAATGTTTCTTGTCCACTTGCATTTGTTAATTTAGACAATCGTGTTCTTTTCATCCTGTCTTTTAGACCTTTTGTACATGTTCTCTTTAAACTCTTCCATTTCGATCTCTCCCATCTCCCGTTCTCTTTCTTTATTTTTCTCATTTTCTCTTTTTGCTTTATTTTGTCTTTTTCTTCTTTTAACACACATATATGCTAATCTCAATATTGATATTATTACTATTACTAAGGTTACTGGAATTAGTATTTTCCCAATAAGAGAACTACCTATTTCGGTGAACCATTTCTTCATTGAGGAAAAACTTTTGCCAAGTCTCTCCCAAGCCCCTTCAACCTCCAGTGGGGCGATTTCTTTATGCAAATCAGTAATGTTCTTTATATACTTCTGTATATTCTGACTTTTGTCTGGAATGTAAGTGCAACAATGTTGTACTTTCAGCATTCCACAGACTCCACCCTCTTTTGCCAAAAGAATGTCAAGGGCAAGTCGATTTTGCATTACCATAGCTCTCATGGCAACCATTTCAGTATTTATCATCAAGAACCCTCCAGCAGTATTCGTTGATAAACGATCGACTACTGTAGACAATTTCCGAATCTTGTATGCATTCAAAGATATACACACTGCTGGTATCAATGCTCCAAAAATGTCACCTATTATTTCTGAGAAGCCTTCCCTTCTCCTACGGGTTAATGGTTTACCTATCTCGTGAATTCCTTTCGTTCCTCTTTCCACATGAAAAACCAGGCCTAGATAGCATGTTCCGTACCAATGGTCCGGCAACCTATAATAAGCTCTATTTCCGCAAATATAATAGATCCCTGGAAATACTCGATCTTTTCCTCCTTTGAATCCCCATCCCCCTAAAATTTTGTAAGTATCTCGGCACTCACTAGAACCCACGAAATAGTTATCATACAGAGTATTATCTCTACTAATACACAATTTTCCCTGTTGGGGCCAATCTAGAACCATAGCTGCATTTGGTTCGCCTTTGTCATAACTTCCCTCTTCAAACGCCCAAGGTGGGGTTTTTGTCTTTTCTCCTGTTGCCTTTCTTAAACTTAACCCTTCTGTCTTCTACCATGTCCAAGAAAACCTTTTCTTCCTTTCTTAAACCACAAGTAAGGTTATGTCTAAATGCATATTCTAATGTTAATTCTTTTGTTTCTAAGAAAAGTTCTCCAAAAATCTTTGCAAACTTCACCTTATTTAGTTCAGGGATTACGGGAACTTTAGCAAAAACAGCATCTGTGTCAGTGTAGTAATACTCTAATTTACCAGTTTTGTAAAATAAACTAGCTAAAACACTACAAGTTATTCCATACGTCAAAGGAAGGTGATGATACGTCACACCTTCTGTTACAGACGCAGGTAACTGCATACATACAAAACAATCTCTCACATCCATTGTCTCCACATATTCGTACAAAAGTTTCGTGAAGACATTCTTGGAGAAATCAGTTATTGACTTGTCCCTATGAAAATCAGTACTATCTACCAGTGTTGCAGTGTTCTTTATGTTAGATTTCTTGTCACTATTTGTGTCATTTATGATTTCAGATGTATTTTCTACAACTAACCTAAGTGGGATTATTATTGCCAAAATGAACCAGATAAGCATTAGAAAATATGTACAATAGAAACACATCTTACACCATCTACGGAAAAACCCACATCTAGATCTTCTATTCTCAGTGTCTACCATGTTGAAAAATTATCTAATTATATGTACAGAAAGGTGTTTCCACACCTCAAATGACTTAGCGTTGACTGGGATCAACTGCTTTTAGCGCACTTTTCTGTTTCTCAGAAATTTTCTTTGACTTTATCAGTTTGTGTGTCTAGTCCGGTTTTCTTTCTTTGACTTTATCAGTTTGTGTGTCTAGTCCGGTTTTCTTTCTTTGACTTTTCAGGGTTAGCGCAGTTCACTCTCACCCACTTGTTCACAGTCTTTGTCTGGGTTCTCGTGACTGCTATCCACCTCTTTAATGTCAGACAGTGCTATGTATACCCATTCAGGTGACTTGTATTTCAAGTTAGGTCTTTTCACTCTTTTGGGTCTCTGCAATTGTCTTTTATCCGTTTTGTCTTTCTTGACTTGTTATTTCATTCACTTGTTCTGCATTGTCTTTGTTCAAATTTATTATCTTATATCTCAGTCTTTTAATTTCGTTGGGCCAATTGTCTCCTTTTCTTGGCCTTTTTAGTTCACTTTCCTTTTCTCCTCGTTCCACTCTCCAAGTTCTCTTTCTTGGACCTATTCTTTGCCTTCTTTCATCTTCACTTTCTTCAGATTCTGTCTCAGATCTCACTTCACTTTCTCTAACCTTGAACTTTATGATCTCAATCTCTTTGTCTGAATCTGAACCTCCTCGTGTTTCTTCCGCTTGTAATTCTGAGTCTAATCCTCCTCGTGTTTCTTCCGCAATTTCTGAATCTAATCCTCCTCGTGTTTCTTCCACAATTTCCTCAATCTCTCTATCTGTATCTAAATTTTCTTCAGTTACCTCTACAATTTCCGGAGGAATTTTCCCAAAACTTGTACTTGGCTGTTCACCGTCGCTGTCTATTGGTTCAGTTTCTCCTGTTTCAATATCAGTTCTTTTGTTTTCTGATTTTTTTGTTCGTCTTTTACTGCATTCAGGTTGGTCTGCTTCAGATGCCGAACTGGTATCTGATATTTCCAGATGTCGACTTACATGTCGATCTTCAAGATCTGGAACTCTAATTGTTTCAGTCTCTGCTTCAGATGCCGAGCTGGTATCTGATATTTCCAGATGTCGACTTACAGGTCGAGCTTCAGGATCTGGAACTCTGATTGTATGGCTGGCATGAATCCAATTTTTCACACCTGCACACTTTACTGCAGTCGTTGTCACCAGAATCACTTGATGTGGCTTGTCCCAGCGTGGAACCAAGCAATTTCTTCTTCTGTGGACTTTTATGCTGACCCAGTCTCCTGGACTCAGATCATGAGCTGGTTTTCTTTCAAGAGTGGTCGCATCCGGTCCAACCTGATGAAACACAGAATGCACCACATCAGCCAATCCTTTGCAATAGTCCAGTATGAGATCATCAGTTATAGTCAGCAGTTTGTTGACAGGTACATATGCTTGTCTCATTGCTCGTCCCATTTCATGAGGACTCAAACCTGTTTTTCTGTCAGGTATGCTTCTTATGCTCATTAGCACCAATGGTAAGGCATCGGGCCATTTGAGTCCTGTGGCTTGACACATTTTACCCAACCTATTCTTTATGGTGCCATTTACTTGCTCTACTACTCCAGAAGCCTCTGGTCTGTAGGCACAGTGCAGCTTTTGTTGAATGTCTAGTGCTTCGCATATCAGTTGGATAAGTTCGTTTTGGAAATGCGTTCCTCTATCTGTTTCTATCGTTACTGGAAAACCATATCTAGGAATGAATTCTCTCAGCAGGAGTTTAGCTACAGTAACTCCATCATTCCTTCTTGTCGGATAGGCTTCCACCCAACGAGAAAACAAACAGACGACCACCAGGACATACTTCAATCTGTTACTCGGGGGCATTTCAATCAAATCTAATTGCATTCTGGTAAAAGGACCTCCTTCACGTCCTATTACTCCCAAACTCACTACTGTCTTCCTTCCAGGATTTATCTGTTGGCATATAAGGCATCTTTGACAAAGCCTTTCAGCTATAGCCCTAAATTTTGGGTTATACCAGGTCTGTTTGAAAAGTCTGATCATGGCATCTCTACCTATGTGTGCCTGTCCATGGTACATCCGTGCCATGTTAGAGATCATGCTATCAGGCATAACTGGTCTTTCATCCCTGTAAACCCAAACTTCATCTTCTTCTCTCCGTCTGCAACCTGATTTTATCCAAACGTCTTTTTCCTCATCACTTGCCTCTTCCTGCAATTGTCTTACCTCATCCCATGTTTCAACTGGGTTAGTAAACAGCAAGGGACATGAAACATTTTCTTTTTCCCTTCTCAGATTCATTGAGGTCATATTTCTAGCACAATATTGAGCTAATTCGTCAGCAAATTTGTTACCCACTGCAATGTAATCTGTTCCATTTTTGTAAGCAGTGCATTTTACCATCGCAATCTGTTTAGGCAGCTGTATCGCCTCAAGCAACTTTTTCACAAACTCACCATTCCTAATAGGAGACCCTCTGGAAGTCAGGAATCCCCTCTGGGACCAGGTCTATCCAAAATCATGGACCACTCTGAAGCCGTACTGGCTATCCGTGATCACAGTGATTCGGAAATTCTTTCCCAGTTTGCACGCTCGAATCAGAGCAATCAGCTCAGCAACTTGGGCTGAACGTATTCCTCTCAAACAAGATGCTTCCATTATGGTTGCCACCGTACATACAGCATACGCAGCACTTAAAACTCCCTCATCTGTCCTCAGGCATGACCCGTCCACAAACATCACATAATCTGACTCCTTTAGAGGTTCATCCCTGATATCAGGGCGAGGCTTGGTGCAAAATTCAAGCACATCCAAACACTTATGATCAACATCATCTTTGACTTCCGCATTTACTTCATCTGGCAGTGAAGTGGAAGGATTCACACTCGTGCATCTTACAATGGTTACATTGTCTGCACCCAAGATCACTTTTTCATACCTAGTCAGCCGACTATGTGTCATGAATTGGGTTTTTGTTCTGGTCAGAAGAATTTCAACGGAATGTGGAACATATACTCTCAAAGGATATCCCATCACAATGCCTTCACTCTGTTCCAGACTCACAGAAGTAGCAGCTACTGCTTTCAGACATCCAGGCAACGCCTTTGCTACCGGGTCTAAAACAGCTGAAAAATAGGCTATTGGTCGTTTCATTTTTCCATGCCTTTGCACTAATACTGAAAGTGCACATCCGTCTCTTTCGCTACAATACAGCTCAAATTCTTTCTCATAATCATGCATTCCCAATGCTGGTGCCTCACATAAACTTGTTCTCAGTTCCTCGAAAGCCTTCATTTCCTCCTCATCCAAAGCAATCGGATCTTTGACATCCTTCTTTGTCAATCGCTGTAAAGGTTTTGCAATCAATGAAAACCCACTGATCCACTGTCGTCAATATCCAACCATTCCAAGAAACATTCTCACCTCTCTTTGTGTCATTGGGGCTCTCATTCCTTTGATAATCCTTATCCTTTCTATTGTTACTTTTCTCATCCCTTTTTCAATCTTATGACCTAGGTACTGTACTTCCTGTTGACAGAATTGCAGTTTTGATGGGGACACCTTGTGTCCTCCTTCTGCCAAATGATTCAGTAAAGCAATGGTGTCCGTAACACATGCTTCTCTGGTCTTTGATGCCACTAATAGGTCATCAATATATTGGACCATCACAGATTTTTCAGGCATTTTTAAATCTTCTAAGGATTTCTTTAGAATCTGATTAAAAATTGAAGGACTTTCAGTATACCCTTGAGGAATTCGGCACCATGCCAAGATATGCTCTCCGAACCGGAACGCAAATAATGGCTGGCTGTCAGGGTGTAATGGAATAGAAAAGAATGCATGGCACAAATCAATAACCGTGTACCATTCTGCATCATGGGGAATTTGGTACAGTATTACAGCAGGGTTTGGCACAGTTGGGCAGCAAGGAATAACAATTTTGTTTACCTTTCTCAAATCTTGCACTATCCTATATGTTCCATTTGGCTTCTTCAGTCCCATTATAGGAGAATTACATGGGCTGCTCATTATTTCTCTTAAAATCCCTTGTTCAATCATCTTATTAATTACAGGTGTTATTCCTTCAATGATTTCTGGCGTCAGTTTGTATTGCGGGGTGCTTGGGTAATTCGCTCCTTCTTTTACAGTAATTTTTACAGGATCAACTTCTCTCATTAATCCAACATCTTCACCTGTGAAATCCCATACATCAGACCTGACTGTTTCTTTCAATTCAGCATGGATTTTCTCTGCATCGAACACAGGAAACGTATCATACATTCCTGGTTCTAGTTCTGTCATTGTCAATTTGTACAGAACATCATCATCTGGTGTTTGGAAAGCAATACCATCTGGGGTACAGTAGATGGTACAATACATTTTACAAAGCACATCACGTCCTAATAAATTTACAGGACTACAATCACACACCACAAAACGGTGCATGTCTTTGAATGGACCAATTTCCACTTCCATTGGTTTTGTAAGAGGGGTTTTAATTTGCCTCTTTGAAACACCTACAACTTGGATTGATTCTCCTGAGAGAGGAAGGTTTGGAATTTCCACATACCTGACAGTAGAACGGGTAGTGCCAGTGTCCACAAGGAAAGTAACATTTACACCATTCACCTTTCCATCCACAAATGGACCTGACTGATCTACCTCTAGAGTTGCGCCAAGCACGCACTCTTCTTCCTCTCCTAGGCACCATCATAAGCTTTCATCCGATTCATCTCCATCCTGCCGTAACCAATACTGCGAAATTGCAGCTGCGCGCGGCAATTTTGTTACCTCCTCTCCTCCGTAGAATCCTGCCTCTGTACTGTATCTTTGAGGATTTACACTCTTTGTTAGAGGTGGTTGCGGCACCTGACACTGTTGAGTAACTACCTGCGGCTGTTGCGGTTGTTGGTAACTCACCTCATTCTGCACCTGTGAATTCAATGATTGATTCTCAGTGTTAACTTTCGGAGGAAATTTACACTCGTTTCTCCAGTGCCCTAATTTTCCGCAATTATGACATGGCCATTTCTTTTTAGCTTCTTCTATACTCATCTGACCCTTTCCCTTACCAATATTCGGTTTGGACTTGGTCTGTCCTGCATCACCAGACTGACTATTCATCTGAGCTTCTTGCTTTTCTGCAACCTTTACTTGTGCCCACATTGCCTTTTCCTTGAGTTTACGCTGTCTACACTCAATATCATCACTGCAATACTTTGCATACCGTAGTACCTCATCCACTGTGCTATTCTGCCAACACAACATATCCTGCTTAATCATTTCACTTATTTCAGGTCTCAAGCCATACACAAATCTATACACAAAATGACTCATGTCCTTTTCACTCAAATTCTCGTATCCACTATACTGTTTAAAGACCAAAAGTAGTCTCTCGTAATAGGCATGTACAGATTCCTTACTCACCTGAGTTGTTCTATCAATCTTTACCCAGTCCGTTTCTTTTGGTGGGATTTTATTTTTCAAAAACGTGATTGCCTGTTCATATTTTCTCATTACTTCTGAACCTGGGGCTCCTGTTTTTGCATCTCCAGGATATTCTTCCTTCGGCCAGTCAATTGTAATTTTACATTCTGTCCATAAATCTGCAGGAACAACAATCTCAAACAATCCATCCAGAACGTCTCACAATACCTTTGAAACTTTTACAAACCTTTCTACCTGTCTGTACCATTCTACAGGCTTTTCTCTCAATCTTGGAAAGTCATTTGTAAATGACAATATATCTTGTCTGGACCATGGGACATGTACATAACTTCCTCCTGGAGTTTCCCTCATTGGACACTCCATTACCGTTGGTTCTTTCTCTTTTACTGGGAAAGCCAATGATGCTTTATCAGTTGTTCCCTCCTTTCTCCTTATCCACCTACTTCTCCACTTGTCCACATCACCCCATTTTCTCAGTAAAACAATCAATTCCTTTATCTGTGTTAGTCGTCCTGAAGTGTTCAGGTTTTCTATGTCTTTTTCACTAAAATCTACCCTGTACGGTTTCTGTAATCCTCTAGCTTTTCCAAAATCTACTCCTAGTTCGTTCGCTGTTTCTTCCAATTTTTCATGCAAGTTTCTAGCTCTCCAAGTGACGCTTTTAGACATAAACATTAATTCATCATCTTGATAGGACTTCAATCGATCTGTACCAATAGTTCCTAGAATTAATTCCTCCATGTCTATCTTTAATCTGACCACATCCAAAAGTTGTGGTTCAGCATCTTTTTTCTGCAAGCTCCTCACCCAATCATTTAATTCCTCTGCAGTCGGACCCACAGGGGTTTTATTTACTTTTGCCCAACTTGCACTTCTCTCTGGGGTTTCAGTTGCTGACTCGGCTCCCATAGGAATCCTATTCATCAGACTCTCATTAACTGTCAAATTTACAGGTGGATTTGACATAAATGGACCAACAGAATCTTCTTTCTCTCTTTTTTCTGGAATCATCCCTTCTCTTACTCTTTGCATATTGGAATTTAACGGAATTGTTAAGGAGTGTTCATCTATCTTTTGATTTTCAAATACTGGGATTACTGGCCCTATAGTTACTGGCACAGTCACAGCTTCCATATTCTTTGTCAGTTCTCTTATCTTTTCAGTCAACTCTCTTGTGGTTCTGGCTAATTCAGCTGTATTACCATTATCATGTTTCACAGCCTGTGGTGTTTCTAGTTTATTAAATGAACTATTTATTTCAGACATTTGTTCAGGGCTTTGATTTATTACAGTTCTCATTGGCGGTGCATTTGGTGTCACCACCGCAGAATCCTGTTGATATGGAGGGGGTCTTTTATTCAAAATGTCCTCCAGCAACTCATCCTCTGTGTCGCTAACTCCATACCCATATCTCTCTGTTACTGCATGCTTCTTTTTCTCCGTACACTTTCTCCCTGCTAATTCTTCAACTGTTCTGACAGGAAACAAGCCATCCGTCATGTTAGCATACCGCCATCGTCTCATCCTGTCTTCATGATTCAAACCCCATACTCTTCCATGAACTAAACTATAATTATTTGCACCTCTGTGTCTTTCCCTATCATACATCTCATCTTCCCATTCGCCTAAGGCTTCAAACTGTGTCGGTCTAGGTCTCGGTTCAAGTTTCATCATCTTTTCTCTCAAATTTCGAAGTACTGCTGTGCTAAACGAACCATTTTCTGGAAATGCCAATACTCCATCGTCTTTGGTATACTTCGCCCAATTTTCCAACCAAATGCAAGTATGATAGCCATATTTCAACATCATATGAGATGCTGGCGTTTTCGGCGGAGGTAGTACTTCTCCTTCCCTAGTCACAACCTTCTTATCTTTCTTAAAAACGTTTTTAAGTTTCGCAAACCATGACGGTTTCTCTCTCTCATATTCATTATAATAAGGCATTTTCACTCTTGTTTTGCCGAAGCAATTTACACAATCCTTCCCCAATCGGTTCTTTCTGCTGCTCGGCTATTCGAACCTATTCCAGCGCGTCTCACACCAACGCACCAATCAGAAAGCTTTACGTCACTCTCACACTAACCTATCCCAGCACGTCTCACACCAACGCACCAATCAGAAAATTCTTCGTTCTTCCACAACTGGCCAATACCAGCGCGGTTCTTGTTGACGTCAGTTCTACTCCTGTTTCTACTGACCCCTCCTTTACAAAAATTATCGGCAGTTTTCTTAGCTTTTCTTTTCAACTAAAATCGATTAGTTACAACGTAAAACACATTTCCATTGTCTGTTTCTCTAAACAAAAGAGATAGTTTATTTCCACTCACAAGAATACTGTTTTGTTCGATAAGTGTAGCACTTCCCTCTACCTTACCCTTCTCTCAAGCAAGAGGCAAACCCGTTTCTCTGGGGATAAAACACATGTGGAGACTACACTGCTCCTGAGAATTAAGGCCAGAGTTTCACAAGAAAACCTGTTGCTATTTCACTCAAATGCAATTCATGCGTGAAATTTCCCTAACATAACACAGTCCTGTGTTATCACCAATTTTGAAATCAGACAATGCCCATTTCTGTGTGACTTCTCTTGTCGCACGTGTCCACTTCCTACTTCCCGGAAGCTTCAAAATTTCGACTTACACATAACGTAATACAAACTCAACAAAGAGTGTTATACACAAAAATCAATAATCAATAATCACCAAACTAATCTACAGTAAACATAACTCTGCTACCAAGAAATCTGATCCAGCGCGGCTAATATAAATTTCTCCTTATGACACTAATCCAGAAAAACACCTACACACAACTTATGTTGGTGGGGCCCATGACACCGCATACATACATTCATTCAATCTCTGGATTAAACACTAAGGAGAATGAGCTGCTGGACAAACGGGATACCTTGTTAAACTTGACAGAATAATAACCTATACATTATATACATTAACTTCGGATCCTGTTGGTTCTAAACATCAAGGTACTCCGCTATTCGGTCGATGGACCAGTTAGTAGAATCAGTTGATGGTGATTAAGACCAGCTCAATCACAATTAAAACCTTCAACATTTATTAAATCATAAACTTTGTTTTAAAGAACCACAGACTCATTTTAAAGTTAAAATATATTTTTATCTAAAATTCTTTGAGCAAATAAGTAAAATTCTTTATTAAGTAAAACAGTTAGAAATATCAATAAACATTTTAAGAAAAGATTTTAGGAAAAGATAGAATTACTCATTACCCTTGGCCATAGGGCGATGACAGGAATGATTCACCAAAGGAAAATGAACCGCAGATCACAGGATAGGACTCCCAAACTGACTGACTGTCCCGCTAACCTCCTCAGACGCAATCCCCTCCCGGGCAAATTCCCACAACGATCTCGTTCCTTCCCCAGTCAAAGTTCGTAGTTCAAAATGACAGAGTCTCTCGCAGCATCAAGGTGGAAAAAATGAAAAGCACGTTTTTTCACAACGTCAGAGCAGACCCTCTTATACCCTTCTTTCTGGCTCTCTACACTCAAAGTTGCAATCTTTAGGGGCAAAAATCACGCTAATTGGTCCATTGAAGGGTGGTGATGGTCACCTCATCGCCCTCCTTGTTCGAACCGGTTTGGGGACAATAAGGCACACAATAAATATCATGACCATGGTGTCCAAAAAGTAGTCCAATTTGTTAATCCATTTTGCAACAATCTTTGATGGTCACACATTAGTTCATTCCCTGTCGCTTGTCTTTTCCATCCGTTCCCAGGCATATATGCTGAACACTTGGCACGCTCCTCGTTGCAGGTCAGATTGGCCTTGACATCTCTCACTCCGAGCACAGGCCGCATACACGTGACTTGAGCTTCCGTACTGAGTCTGCGCAGGGGCCATCTTATTCAGCGCACACGATCTCGTCCTTTCCAGCGGCCATTTTAGAAGCATGGCCTAGCAGGCCCGAACGAAACTAATATAAGAACAAACACAATAGAAATTAAAATATGGAAAATAAGCCTTTCTGTTTACCACCCACCATTCTAAAGACCCGTGTTAGGTATTACCTAGCAGAAGCGACATTTAAAGCCATTTTACTTACCATCTGCATTCTTTGCCACAATACAATTCTATTACGCAACACAACTCATGCAATTTACTCTATTTACTACGCAAATCACAATACTAATGTTATTTGCTTCGCATTTTGTAAATAAATTAGATTTTGCCACATTTAGCAGTTTGCCCACGTGTAATGTCTACTAAAAGGTGTATTTTGTTGATTAGTTCATGCGTTTCAAATCAGTTAGAATCATTAATCCTTATGAGGTCATTAATTTCAAAGGGGTACAAAAAATATTTCGTTTCCCCTGCTCCATCACTCCCAATGTACCAAAGATTGCATGGACATTCGAGCACATAGATAACAAAATTGGAACTACATGTAAGGAATTGGGTAATGGTCTTCTTGCCTTTAGGTGTGTCGTATGTTTTTTTCATGAAACTGTTGCGGCACGCGTTGCAGTGACCGCAAGGGGAAAATCCTTGTAGCCCGTGTTGAGTGGGGGGCTGTTTAAGAGTGATATCTCTTCTCATAAGGATATCCCGGAGACTCCGCCCTTTTCTGTATGTGACGCTTGGACGAGGTAATATACTTTGTCCAATAACAGGGTCAGTTTTAAGCATGTTCCAGTTTTTTGTGAGAATTTTCTAAATGTCATCTGATTTGGTATTGTAGGTGAGAATGATCCTTGAAGAACTGTCGTCAGTTTCTGTACTTATTTCTTCCTGTTTATCTTCCAGTGTCTCACTTCTAGTGACTTTGCTCACCTTCTCAATAGCTTTGTCTAAGACCCATCTAGGGTAACCTCTCTCTTTGAATCTGCCAATCATCTTGGTTTTTTCAATTGCAAATGCCTCCTCAGTGCTACAGTTTCTTTGCGCTCTCAGAAGTTTTCCACATGGAATACTCCACAGTATTCCAGTGGCTTGTAAATCAGTGTGTGATCAAGACTCTCGTAGTCGAAACGCATAACTGAAAAGTAAAGCCATCTTTTGAGCAAATCCTTCCCTAAGTGTGCGTCTTACTGTGAACCGAGTGAGATATATATATATATATATATTTATATATTCACTGAAAAAACCGTAGGTTTCAGACATGTTATAGTTAGGAATTAGCATTTAAAAAACCTTTGAAATTCACTGAAAAAACCATAGGTTTCAGACACGTTATAGTTAGAAATTAGCATTTAAAAAACCTTTGAAATTCACTGAAAAAACCATAGGTTTCAGGCACGTTATAGTTAGAAATTAGCATTTAAAAAACCTTAGAAATTCACTGAAAAAACCATAAGGTTTTAGGGACAGTTATAGTTAGTTGGACATTGCACTCGTACAAAACCCGTGAAATTCCCCCATTATAGTTAGTTCAGGTAACTATAACTCGCGCCCCGCAATGCACTGCTGATGACGTCACATATTACATCACTCATGACATGGTCAGTGACATCACTGATGACATCACTGATGACATCTCAAATGACATCACTGATGACATCACTGATGACATCATCCAGTGACTGTGTGTTTCTGTAAAGTTTAAATATGTTTAATATATATAGGGAAAGGCGTATTGAAGAATGAGTGGGTGTAGAAGCGCCTGAATGGATGATTTAGTAGGTGCGTGACTGAGTCTATAAGTGAGTGATTAAACGTATCTTACTGGATGCATGGGTGAGTGACTAAACTGTGTGAATGTCTGTATCCGTCTGTCTGTTGTTGTGTAAGCAACTGCATGGGTTTCTGACTAGCTAAATGAGTGTCTATATGGGTTATGGATTGGTTCTCTGAGTATCTGTATGGGTGCCTCAGTGTTTGTGTGGGTGGGGTGTGTGTGACTCTGTGCATAGATGTGTGAGTGGGTGATTCACTGGGTGCATGGTTTCAAGAGTGCGTCTGTGATGGACTGTATGGGTGGGTGAGTGTGTGTATGGGTGTGTTAGTGATTGAATGTATATCTCAGTGGTACATGTGTGAGTAACTACATATGTGAAAGGCAGTATATATGTGTGTTGGAGTATATAAATGGCTATAAGTGAGAGTTTGTGATTGTGAGAGTGGCTATATGGATGAGTGTGTACTTGCATCAGTGATTGCATAGGAGCGTAAGAATGTGCTAGTATTTTTATGAGTAAGTGAGCTGGTGTGTATAACTGTATAGGTGAGTAAATTGGAGTGTGATTAATTATTTGCATGACTGACTAGGTGTGTGAGTACCTCTATGGATGAGTTGCGTTGTGTGAGTGTTTATATAGGTGTATGAGTGCATATGATAGTCCTGTACTGAGTGACTGTAAGTATGAGTGACTGTACGGGTGAGTGAGTAGATGTGTGTGTGTAGACCTAAGAATCAGTGAGTGGGTATGTACTTATTGGTATTGGAGTGTGTATGGTTTTGAGAATGGCAGTCTGTAATGTAGAGTGGGTGTATCAAAACTTATATTAGGGTGTGAGAAGATGCATTAAATTCTCACATGGATGATGTCATCAGTGATGTCATCAGTGATGTCATTTGAGATGTCATCAGTGATGTCATCAGTGATGTCACTGACCATGTCATGAGTGATGTAATATGTGACGTCATCAGCAGTGCATTGCGGGGGCGCGAGTTATAGTTACCTGAACTAACTATAACGGGGGAATTTCACGGGTTTTGTACGAGTGCAATGTCCAACTAACTATAACTGTCCCTAAAACCTTATGGTTTTTTCAGTGAATTTCTAAGGTTTTTTAAATGCTAATTTCTAACTATAACGTGCCTGAAACCTATGGTTTTTTCAGTGAATTTCAAAGGTTTTTTAAATGCTAATTTCTAACTATAACGTGTCTGAAACCTATGGTTTTTTCAGTGAATTTCAAAGGTTTTTTAAATGCTAATTCCTAACTATAACATGTCTGAAACCTACGGTTTTTTCAGTGAATTTCAAAGGTTTTGTAAATGACAATTTTTAAATGTATTAATTGTTATATTTATTTTTTTCATACTGATTTACTACATTTTTAGAAACAATTTTTTTTTACATATTTTATTTTTTAAATTACATTGTAATTACATTATACATTACAAAAAATACTTTCTCAGAATGAATTACTTTAGTTTAAATACTTTGCACATAGGCAATAGACTTTTAAGTACAGTAGTTACAGTTGTTGCAATGGGCAACACATTTTCAAACACAATGCAACATTCAGCTCAATGTGAATTTCTAGTTAAATGCAATTAGTTACTTTATGGATTACTTTTCTAACCACAGGACTGGATCCTAGATTCAGTCCTGGGACATCTCCTGTAAACAGTTGAGTAAAAGCGTTTTGGTTACAGTAGTGATTTTTAAGGAATATTATTGTATTTTAAAAGTTGACACTTAGAAACTTTTTCTCATAGAATCACCAATGTTATCCTATGGAAGGAAATTCACTTAGCAGGTAACAACTGTTATCGTTACTTTTTCTTACTCAGTGTTGGATCCTGGATCCAGCACTGGTGCATCTCCTGTAAACAGTTGAAAGAATGCGTTTAAGTCATACAGGCGATTTTTAAGGAATATTTGTAGTTTGTGAAAATCGACACTTTGAAACTTTTCTGCTGAAAACCAGACAATGGATTCCTATGGAAGGAAATACAAGTTACTGGTAAGTACGGTTAGAATTACTTTTCAGGGTCAGTGCTGGGCTAAAAGATGCAGCACTGGGTTCTCTCCTGATAACAGGTGAGTAAATTGGAATTCGTACTTTGGTTGATTTTAGAGGAATATTATAAAGTTCCAAAACTCCACACTTAGAAGAATTTCCAAGTGAAACCAGTCAATGTTAGCCTATGAAGGAAATTCAAGTTACTGGTAAGTACGGTTAAAATTACTTTTGAGGATCAGTACTGGGCTGAAAGATGCAGCACTGAGGTCTCTCCTGATAACAGGTGAGTAAATCGTAATTCGTATTTCGGCTGATTTTAGAGGAATATTTTAAAGTTCCAAAACTCCACACTTAGAAGAATTTCCAAGTGAAACCAGTCAATGTTAGCCTATGAAGGAAATTCAAGTTACTGGTAAGTACGGTTAAAATTACTTTTGAGGATCAGTACTGGGCTGAAAGATGCAGCACTGAGGTCTCTCCTGATAACAGGTGAGTAAATCGGAATTCGTATTTCGGCTGATTTTAGAGGAATATTTTAAAGTTCCAAAACTCCACACTTAGAAGAATTTCCAAGTGAAACCAGTCAATGTTAGCCTATGGAAGGAAATTCAAGGTACTGGTAAGTACGGTTAAAATTACTTTTCAGGACCAGTACTGGGCTGAAAGATACAGCACTGAGGTCTCTCCTGATAACAGGTGAGTAAATCGGAATTCGTATTTCGGCTGATTTTAGAGGAATATTTTAAAGTTCCAAAACTCCACACTTAGAAGAATTTCCAAGTGAAACCAGTCAATGTTAGCCTATGGAAGGAAATTCAAGGTACTGGTAAGTACGGTTAAAATTACTTTTCAGGACCAGTACTGGGCTGAAAGATACAGCACTGAGGTCTCTCCTGATAACAGGTGAGTAAATCGGAATTCGTATTTCGGCTGATTTTAGAGGAATATTTGTATGTTTCAAAAATCAACACTTAGAAACTTTTTCAGCAAAAAGCAGGCAATGATATCCTATGGAAGGAAATTCAAGTTACTGGTAAGTACGGTTAAAATTACTTTTCAGGATTAGTACTGGGCTGAAAGATGCAGCACTGAGGTCTCTCCTGATAACAGGTGAGTAAATCAGAATTCGTAGTTCGGCAGATTTTAGAGGAATATTTGCACAATGGTGAAGGAAGGGGGCGGGGCCTGAGGTGACATCTGTGCAAACGTGCCCTGTGGCGCGTTTTAAGTTGGGGGATTAAGTCCCCTTGAATCATGAGGGTCCCTAGGGGCCAACTAGCCCACCAGGAACCTCCAGTATGCGCCAGGGGGCTGCGTTGCAGAGACGTGTAGAGAGGCCACACCCCTTTTTACACCTCTCTGTAACGCAGCTCTGTGGCGCTTTCTGGATGTACCTGTTGGGCTAGTTGGCCCCCAGGGACCCTCAGGATTGAAGGGGATTTAATTCCCATCTTAAAACGCGCCATGGGGCCTGTTTGCACACATGTCACCTCAGGCCCCGCCCTCCCTTCACCACTGTGCAAACGCGCCCGTGGCGTGTTTTAAGTCGGGGGATTAACTCCCCTTGAATCCTGAGGGTCCCTGGGGTGCAACTAGCCCACCAGCTACCTCCATTAAGCGCCACAGAGCTGCGTTGCAGAGAGGTGTAAAAGGGGTGTGGCCTCTGTACACCTCTCTGCAAGGCAGCCCCTGGCGCATACTGGAGGTTCCTGGTGGGCTAGTTGGCCCCAGGGACCCCCAGTATTCAAGGGGAATTACTTCCCCTTCTTAAAACGCGCCAGGGGGCGCGTTTGCAGAGTACTGCAGGGAGGGGCGGGGCCTCCGGCACGATGCCGTTTTTTTTTTTTTGTTTTTTTTATGGGAGGGGGGCTGCGTGGCCCCCCTTTTCTCGGCCACTTTTGGCCCCGGGGACCCCATCCCCCGGGGCCTGGGCATTTTTTTTTGTTTTATTAAAAAAAAAAAAATGGGAAGGGGGCCGCGTGGCCCCCCTTCCCTGGGCCTCTATTGGCCCCGGGGACCCCATCCCCGGGTCATGCCCTCTTTTTAAATAAAAATATGGGGGGGCTGCGTGGCCCCCTCCTCAGGCCATTTAAGGCCCCGGGGACCCCATCCCCCGGGGCCGGCCTTGCCCTTATTTTTTTTATTTTTTTATTTGGGGAGGGGGCTGCGTGGCCCCCTCCCGGGCCACTTATGGCCCCGGGGACCCCATCCCCCGGGGCCTGGCCTCTGGTTGGGGACTGTGGGGGGTCCCCAAACCCCCACAGACCCGCCGGCTCCCCGTGTCCTACGGGAGCCGGCATTCCTTTTCCACATGGGGAGCAGCTAACATGCTGCTCCCCGTGTGGAAAGCAGTTGGTTTGCATTTTGAAAGAGAGAGCAGGTTTCCTGCTCTCTCTTTCAAAATGCAAACTAAGTTTGCTATGACAGGACGGGAGCCGCGAGGCTCCCGTCCTGTCATAGCAAACTACAGTGTCCCGGGGGTAGGCACCCCGGGACACTGCAGGAGCCGGCCCTGGGGGTGGCGGTCCCCAGGGCCATCAAGGGCTCCAGGAGGGGGCCGCACGGCCCCTCCCTACATTTTGAAAGCCCCGGGGAGGTGGTGGTCCCCGGGGCTTGGGGGTCCAAAACGGACCCCCATTTTCAATGTTCTTAGTGCCCCGGGGAGGTGGTGGTCTCCGGGCGTGTGGGGGCTGGAGCCCCCCACACAGGTTTTAAAAATAAATAAAAAAAGCCCCGGGGAGGTGGCGGTCCTCGGGGCTGCGGGAGGGCTCAGAGCCCTCCCGCACCATTAATGATAAAGCCCCGGGGGGTGGCGGTCCCCGGGGCTTGGGGGCCCTTGGAAGCCCCCATACATAAAATAAACCCCCCAGCATGCCCCCGGGACTTGGCCCACCCGGGGGCAATTAACATCGAGCGCGGCAGACCGCGCTTCGATTTTTTTTTTCGGCAGGATCCGCGCTCCCTGAACGCATCCTGCCGATTTTTTTTTTTTAAATGCTTTTTTGCCCAGGGGGTCCTTGTGGGACCCCCTGAGCAGGCCTAGGGGGTTAGGTGTTTCTACCCTGCCCCCTTTGTGCGTTTTGCGCACTTGTTTCTTTTTTTTTTCTCGGCGGATCCGCGCACCCTAAGCGCATCCCGCCGATTTAAAAAAAAAAAAATGCTTTTTTCTGCCCAGGGGGTCCTTGTGGGACCCCCTGAGCAGACCTAGGGGGTCAGGGTGTTTCTACCCTGCCCCCTTTTTGCGCTTTGCGCACTTGTTTCTGTCCCTCGGTTCTACCGAGGGACAAAATGGCTGCCAACACTTCCTGATTTGGAGTGTTGACAGCCAATTAGCATGCAGCTCGTGATCGGGAGGGTACGCGGATCCGACGCGCCCATAGATATATATGTGATTTTAATTGTGAATTTCTCAGGAACTACTGAACGGATTTACACCATTTTAGCAAAAGGCACCAGTCTGAACCAAGGGCTACCTCTTTGCCAAATTTGGGGTAATTCCGTTCAGCAGTTCGGGCTGTAGCTGCGACTAAAGGTTCCTATGGAAAAATGAATGGGGAAAACGCGTTTTGGGACCCCCTTTTTCTCGGCCCCCGCTTGACGTATCACCCCGAGACTTTCAGGGTAGGAGCGGACCGGAGCGCCCCAACAAGTTGGAAGCTTTCGCGAAGATTCGTCAACCGGCGCCAACGTTATTGCAAATAGAATGTCGCGGATTTCCTATGGATAATAGGTCCTAACTATAACTATCTACTGGCGACCGCCAGTAGATAATATATATATATATATATATATATATATATATATATAAAAACAAACAGCACTCCATTTTACTTGGGTTTTACCATTTAGGTCCTTTATGGATGTTTAGTTCACAGTCATTTATATGCACTGTATTGGTGGAGAGTTCTCATGTGATCTAGTCTGCTGGGCAGTCGAAACACGTAATGAGAAGATGGTGAATTAAATCTACTTTTGCTCCAATTTTTCCGTGTCCTGAGAGTGCGCTCATGCTTTGCTTTTGAGGATATATATATATATATATATATATATATATATATATATATATATATATATATATATATATATATATATATATATGTGTGTATTGCTTTGTATAAACATGTAGAATAATTATGTTGTTGAGAGAAAAAAATTAAAATAATAATAAATAAATAAATATCATCTTTGGTCTACATGTACTTACTTCCATTGTGCATCTATGTACCTTCCATGTACTTGGATCTGTGTCTCTGTTACTTTTCTCCTGAAAAAGCATATCCAATGCACTACCCTATTTCTCATCCTGTGCCTCTATCAATATCTTTAATCTACATATACTTACCTCCTTTATGTATCTATATACTTTCAATGTACTTATGGATCTATATATTTATCACTTTCTTCTAATTTAGCATTTCCAAGGCACTACCCTAGTTCTCAGCCTATACTTATCTCAATATATCTTCTAGCCCAACCTTCTGACTCATCTCAAACTTCTTTCTACTACTCTTTCCAATGCACTACCCTATCTCTCATCCTATACATTTATCAATATATCCTCTACATCCACACTCTCATTTATCCCAAACCCCATACCACTACTATGATCCCCAAAATAACCCTTTCTAGACTCTCCTACTCTACCCTCCTTGCATCATCTGACACCTCTTTTACTATACCGATCCCCTAAAACAAACCTTTCTAAACTCTTCCCTGACTCCTCCCCTCCAAAACCCCCTTTTCTCATCCAAAAGCCTCCTCCTACTGCTAAGACCTAAAAAAAAAAATTTTTAAATAATAAATTCCTTCACTCTTTTATCCCTCCACTATCCTTTTCAATCAAAATTAACAGACTAACATGTTCAATTCTCAAATTCCATTTTCAACTATACTAATTCACCACTAATCCTTTATGGGTTCCAGAGTAGCGTGCTACTCGCCAATAAAGCGTCTCAACACCCCATCAGGGTTACAAGCGCTATAAAAATGCAAACCTTTTCCCTTTCTACCCTCCCCAACCCTTCTCAATCCAAATAACTGACTAACATATCCACCACTAAAATTACTTTCATGTTTCACCATACTAATTCAACACTAATACTTATGGGTTCCAGAGTAGCGTGCTACTTGCGCTTCAAAACCCCATCAGGGGTAGCAAGCGCTATATAAATACAAACCTCTTTCCCTCTTCTATCCCGCCACCTACCCTTCTCTACCCAAATAACTGAATAACATATCCACTACTCTAATTACTTAATTTTTTACTATACTAATTTTCAACACTAATCCTTAATGGGTTCCGGAGTGGCGTGCTACTCGCCAGAAAAGCGCTTCAACACCCATCAGGGGTAACAAGTGCTATATGAATGCAAACCTTTCTTCCCTTTTTATCCCTCCGCTATCCTTCTCACTCCAAATAACTGACTAATATCCACCACTGAAACTACTTTCATATTTCACCATATTAATTCCCCACTAATCCTTTATGGGCTTCCGGAGTAGCGTGCTTCAACACCCCATCAGGGGTAAACAAGCGCTATATAAATACAAACCTTTTTTTCCTCCTCTATCCTTCTGCTATCATTCCAAATCCAAATAACTGACTAACCTATCCACCACTTAAAATGTACTTGCATGTTTCACTATACTAATTCAACACTAATCCTCTATGGGAGCCGGAGTAGCGTGCTACTCGCCAAAAAGCGCTTTGACGCCTCGTCAGGGGTAGTAAGTGCTATATAAATGCAATTACAATACAATACAATACAATATATATAAATCAATGAATTTAGGCAATAAATAAAATATTAAATATCTAAAACTCCATAAAACACATTTATTAAAAATACATAAATATTAAAATTAATTTAAAGATAAAATCAAGTAGTATAACATATTTTGATGCTATAAAATCTATTGAATGAATATTATGAAAAATATTAGAGTCTAAAAATAATAAATATAATATTCCCACTCTAATTGATGCAAAAGTAGGAAAAGTGTTGGACTTCAGAGGGGTTAGATTTACTATTCCTACTCTGGGCACTGCAATAGAAGGGAAAGTGTTGGACTTCTGAGGGGTTAAATTTACTATTTCCACCCAAGTCTAAGGAACAGGAGGGAAAGCGCTGGACTTCGGAGGAGTGAAAGTTACTATTTATTCCCACTCCAGTCTAAACAGCAGTAGGGAAAGAGTTACATTTCAGAGGGGGAAAATTAACTATTCCCACTCCAAACAGTATAACTGTAGGGAAAGGGTTCCCAATCCAGTCTGTGCAACAGCAGGTAAATTGTTGTATTTCTGAGAGGTTAAATTTACTGTTCCCACTCCAAACAGCACAAAAGTAGGGAAAGCGCTGGATTTCAGAGGGGTAAAATTCAGTATTTCCATTCCAGTCTGTGCAACAGCACGGGAAAGCATTGGATTTCGGAGGGGTGAAATGCACTATTCTTATTCCAAACAGCGCAACAGTATGGAAAGTGTGAACTGTGTAGAGATTCATTTTACTATTCCTACTGCAGTCAGTCTAAGCAAGAGTAGGGAAGGTACTTCACTTCAAACACATTACATGTATGAGTAACCCCATGAATGTAGAAAAAAATATCAAACTCAACATAAAAATTATTAGTGTACATGAAAATATTTGTATATATCTTTTAAAAAACTAAAAACATTAATCAATTTGCATATTACTATTCAACAAAATAATTATCAATTAATACATAATTGTTATTTAATTATTGATTAACTTTCCACCCTAGACCCCTACAAACCTATCAGCCCACACGTAAAATTTTAAAAAAAATAAGCATTCCATAATTTACATATTTAAAATCAATTACATATTTAACAATTAGTAATAATTATTACTTAATTAACTTCCCACCCTATACCCCTACAAATTTAGCAGGCCACAATGAAATATAAGTAAAATAAATAAGTATTCCATAAATTACATAATTAAAAATCAGTTAACTAATATTAGTTAAATAACTTCCCACCCTATACCAGTACAAATCTAACAACCCACTACAACACTATCAATTACTATCAATGATCAAATAAAACATTCTAAATCACTTAACATTACAAGCTGTATTTTAAATTATTAATAACATTTATATAAACAATATTATCACATAAAAGTAAAGTCAACTAAAACACATTAAAATAATTAAAAACAATATTTGCACAACTATACTACTGAAAACAATATTAAAAAACATATAACCAAAGGGAAAGGGACAGGCACTAGGGGGTCCAAAACAATACAAACCAATAA
Source organism: Calotriton arnoldi (assembly GCA_963921515.1). Classification (NCBI taxonomy): domain Eukaryota; kingdom Metazoa; phylum Chordata; class Amphibia; order Caudata; family Salamandridae; genus Calotriton; species Calotriton arnoldi. Next base: position 126,178 of record CAWUFW010014501.1, on the reverse strand, counting down.
ATTGGACCGATATGCTTTGCCCAAGGAAGCACTGCATGGTCGGCAATCCTTGGGAGGGGCAGCAGCCGAACAGAGCGCAGAGGAACCGGAGTTATCCCTAAAAGATGTAATGAAGGCTATCGCAACGGTCCAGACCACTTTGGAACATAAAATAGACACAATGGCTATTGATGTCAGCCTAATCCGGGCAGACCTTTCTAAGGTCCATGAAAAAGTGGCGCAAGTGGAACTGACTACTGCTAGTTTGGTCGAAGATGTGAACCAAGTGCAGGGAGAGCTCCGGGACTTACAGACGTTCCGCAAAGCCACTGAACTTAAGCTGGACGACTATGAGGGGCGCCTCCGGCGCAACAACCTTCGCATTTTGGGGGTGCCGGAGAAAGCGGAAGGACAGGCACCGGACCTATTCGTCGAAGACCTCATATTACAGCAGCTTCAGCCCAAGGGACTCAGTAAGTTCTTTGTTGTGGAGCGGGCACACAGGGTACCTGGTGGTCCACCTAGGCCGGGGGCCCCTCCTCGACCGATGTTGGCAAGAGTCCTCAATTTTCGCGACAGGGATGCCGTACTCCAGCATGCCCGGAACCGGACCCCCCTCCGCTTCGAAAACGCGGCCATCTCCTTCTTCCCGGACTTTACGCAGCGGGTGCAGAAACAGAGACTATCTTTCATGATGATAAAGCGTAAGCTTCGAGACTCAGGACTGAAATACTCAATGCTGTTTCCTGCACGTCTCCGTGTGGAAGCGGAGGGGAGGGCTTTGTTTTTTGAACGGCCGGAGGAGGCAGATGACTGGTTTGAACACCACATTGAACACCACATAGGGCGGACAGAGCGAAGTGGCGACGCGGGAGGAGAAGCAGGTTCCCGGACTCCTGTCTAACCGATCTACACAGACTAACTATGGCTCCGAATGTAATGTATAATACTCCCTGCTGGGGTCTGAGATAGGTTAAGGGGGGGTGGCGGCCAGTCCCAGAGGGGTTACTCTCCTTCATTAAAGGGTATCATCAACGGCGCGGACTTATGCACCAGGGGGGCAGTAAGGGAGTTCATCCTCAGAGGAGGAAGCAGAGGGACGAGAAGCCACGACCGCACAAGTTCTACTATTAGATCACAATAGGGCGACAGGCACTCTGCAAGTTTTCTATGGGCAGTTTAAAGTCCAGAGGGCAGGGTAGCAGGGTGGGGGGTAGTTGGGTGGGAGTGTTATATTGGTTTTATGTTATTGTTATTGCATCGGCGTCCGAATCCGAAATAGCTGGTGAGGAAACTGCAATCCGAGGTTATGTACAGCATGCAACATGGGGGACAAACATCTTAAAGTGTTGAGCTGGAATGTCAACGGGTTGGGGGACAAGTTAAAGCGCAGTGTTGTACTTCAATACTGCAAACAACGGGCTCCAGACGTAGTCCTGTTGCAGGAAACACATTTAATGGGAAATGTATGTAAGGTTATGCAAAGAGGGGGCTATAAAATGGCTGCACATGCGGGATTCACGACGGGGTCCCGAGGAGTGGGTATCATGATTAAGACCTCCCTTCCCCTCGCAGTCACATCGACTTGGGTGGATGACAGGGGCAGATATGCTGGTGTCTCTTGGATGTGGGAGGGCCGGCCCATCACACTCATGTCAATATATGTCCCCCCTGGACTGCAGTGCTCTACCTTTACTGACCTGGGCTCGGTATTACTCTCTATCCAGGAGGGTCTTCTCATTCTGGGGGGCGACTTTAACGCCGTAGTCTCAGGTACACTTGACAGATTCCCTCCGCGGGATATAGGGCCCTCTTCCCGGTGGTTACCCGACTTTCTTGACGCTATGGGGTTGGTGGACGGGTGGAGGTCCTATCATCCAGACCAGGCCCAATACACTTTCCACTCTGGCGCACACCATAGCCTCTCTCGGTTAGACTACTGTCTGGTGCCGGCAGAGCAGATCAAATATATTCATGAGATCCGGCACCTGGCCAGGGGGATATCGGATCACTCACCATTGTGGATCCACATTGCCCTTAGTCATAATACAGTGGGTAAAATAGCGCCCATTAATCCTTGGCATCTCCGCAATCCCAAAATCCGTACGCACCTTATCAAAACTATGAGTGACTACTTTACCGAAAATGAAGGTACGGTGCTCTCCTCTCAGTCTCTATGGGAGTCATTTAAAACGGTGATCCGTGGCCAGGCAGTCTCACTGATTGCGGGAACCAAAAAAGAGAACCAGAAGGAGGCCTCAGATATGGAGGCCGAGATTAACAGGCTAGAAAGTGATCTGGAGGCGGGAGTCACCCCAGAGAGGCTTAATCTGCTGAGCCTTAAACAACACGAGTACAGGGCAGTGGTCACTGAGAAAGCAAAAATCCTTGGTAGAGAACGACAAGGTAGACTTTATGACTTAGGAGACAAAGCAGGGAAATTGATAGCATGGCTCGACAAAAAGGAACTGGCGAGTAGATTGGTCCCTGAACTCAGAAGCGACACTGATACTATCATCACGGACCCCCAAGAAATTGTTAATGGCTTTGCTAACCACTTCCAGACAGTATACACCACATTGGCCGGGGGTTCTGAGGAAGACTCACAAGAAATGATAAGAGACATCGCACTCCCCTGTCTGTCACTAAGTGATCGCGATCTTATGGATGGTGAGTTAACAGCGGACGAAATTGCGCAAGCAATCCGTTCCCTGAACTCAGGCAAGGCCCTCGGCCCCAATGGGCTCCCCATTGAGCTTTATAAGCTACAACCTGATAAACTAGCCCCATATTTAAAATCTATGTTTGAGGAGTCTAGGGAATTGGGCATGTTGCCTAGAGATCAGAGGGTAGCCACCATAGTGGCTATTCATAAAGAGGGTAAACCCAGGACAGAATGTGCCTCATATAGGCCAATTTCCCTCCTGAATGCGGAGCCTAAAATTCTCGCCAAACTCTTGGCCAATCGCCTTATCAAAGTAATTGGTGAACTGGTCCACCCGGACCAGTCCGGATTTATACCCCGCAGAAACACGGCATTGAATCTCCGAAGAGTGCATGGAGTGATAGGGAGAGCGCATACCATTCAAGAACCTGCGATAATAGCTTCTTTAGACGCGACAATGGCATTCGACACACTCGAGTGGCCATATCTCTGGGCGGTGCTGTCAAAACTGGGATTTGGCCCGAAATTTATACAGTGGGTGCGACTCTTGTATAATGAACCCTTGGCCCAGGTAGTTGTTAACAATAAGATTTCCACCACATTCCAGCTCAGCCGGGGAACCCGTCAGGGCTGCCCACTCTCCCCCCTCCTCTTCGCATTGGCCCTTGAGCCTTTGGCAGCATGGATACGACGTGACCCTAGAGTGAGAGGATTGAAGTGGTCTTCGGAATGTGAGGACCGCATCTCATTATACGCAGATGACATATTGCTCTACCTTGCGTCCCCCAGAAGATCTTTGATAGTAGTGCTAGATATCCTTAAAGTCTTTGGCAGACTCTCTGGCTTCACGGTCAACTGGAGTAAGTCCTCCCTATTCGTCTTGAGTGGGGATCGACCCCTGCTCCCCCAAGATTGTCCAATACAAATTACCACGGTGGGCTTCAAGTATTTGGGTATTTTTATCTCCCTAGATCCCCAATCCCGCTATGACCATAACCTCCTTCCCCTCTGAGCAGACTTAAAGCAGATGTAGCTAGGTGGAAATCACTTCCCATCTCCCTCTTGGGTAGAGCTACTCTGTTCAAAATGATGTCCCTGCCGCGATTCCTGTACATATTGCATAACACTCTGGATCCCATCCCCCAGCAATATTTTAAGGAAATTGAAGGACTACAGAGGCAGCTGCTTTGGGAGGGGCGACCTCGAATCGCCCTAAACAAACTGACGCTAAACTGGTATGACGGAGGCATCAGCCTCCCGGATATTAAAAAATATTATTGGGCTGCGCAATTGGCAGCAGTTAACCACGGTACCTATGGAAGAGTTGATGATCCTGGCTATGCGATGGATAAGTGGATACTACCTGGGGGTAATTATAATAGGGCATTATATGCACGACCCCGGAAATATGTCTTGACGGGGCCTACTAAACACACGGTCCGCGTCTGGCACGAGGCGTCCTCCTCACTCGGGTGGGGCCGGCAATTAACGATGTCTACCCCGCTATGGGACTCAGAGACATTAGGTAGCCTATGGAAAACAAAAGGATTTGACAGGTGGGATCGTATTGGCATCTCTCAAGTTAAAGACATCTGGGGCCCGGGAGGGATCAAGACATTCACTGAGCTCCAAGCGGAATATGCACTTGCAAACACTGAGTACTTCCGGTATGCGCAGATATCCCATTCACTCCTACGGGCACTCCCCGAGGGCAAGCTCCCTCCTGACGCCTCCTCACTAGAAGACAGGATACTCGATGGCCACCTACCTGATAAAACTATTTCACTGATCTACCAAAAATTAGTCAACAACACCGAAGATCCTCTCCAGGCCCTGCGGAGTAAATGGGTAACAGACGGGCTGGAAATAGATGACGAGGACTGGCAGGATGCGGTCTCCTTCCCCCGGGTGGTAGCCATCTCAGCACGACTCAGGCTTGTCCAGCTTAAAATCCTACATAGAGACTATGTCACAGGACCCCGCCTGATCCGCATGGGACTTGCGGACAGTGGGGAATGTAGGCGACGGTGTGGACACATAGGGACATTCATGAACATTATCTGGGAGTGTACACAGGTGGGTCTCTACTGGCAGAAAATCCACGACGTGATCAACTCGGTTCTGTCAGTTCGTCTCCTCCCAGAAGCACGACGATGCCTCTTGAATATCTGGGAGCCTACTGACCTAAATACCCACCATATACAATGGGTTACACTTGGGCTCATGCTCGCCAAGAGGAACATTGCACAGCTATGGGGAGCGGCGAACACACCTGCTCTGGATGACTGGGGAAAGGATTTAGACTGGTGTATGTTTAGAGAAAAAACTGTATATTTGGCAAGGGGTTGCCCTGGGAAATGGGCACGAATATGGGGCCCCTGAAATACTTATCGCGGAGAAATCTGTGCCCCTCCCTGTACTGCTGAACGTGACATTCCCCTCCCTCTGTAACATTCCTTCTGTGTAAAATGATTAGAACTACCCCTGAGATTTATATGATGTATACCTTGATGCTTTCTCTGTATGTTGTCCATGTGTCCGATGTATGTTTAATAAAAAGTTATAAAAAAAAATTTTTTAAAAACATATAACCTTTTATCTGTATGGCATCTTGGTAATTTTCTGACATTTTCAAAATCATAAACAATAAGTAAACATGTTGCTACTAAAGTTTGGGGGAAAATAATTTGAGTGATAAAACTGAAAAAGTGGAGTCACAGTCAGCTTTTTTGGGTAATCTGAGGTCTCTCTTCAGGGTGTCCATGAATCAGTCAAAAGTCGAAGCAATTGTAGCTGAAGCAATGTGGATATTCAGAAGTCATTTGTGTTGAGGATTCCATGCAGGGATCTATATTTAGCCTCCATTTTCGAGCCCCGGAAGCAATTGTGACCCTTCTAGATGCTGCACAGGTATCTTATTGGTTACAGGGACACCGAAGGATGCCCTCAGAAATACATGCCAAAATACATAAAACCTCCATGGTTCTTTGATGTAAGAAATTGTATTATTATTACTTGGGGTGGTGGACACTTCAAGAAATAATCACAACTCAGGGTGCTAGGGCGAACCCTCCGAGTCACTAAATTCACCTGAACTCAATCCCCTGGTAGCTGTGGCACTGAGCAGACAGGCTTAACTTAGAGCAATGTGTAAAGAATTTATGCATCAGCAAAATTTTAATAAAGTCAAAATGCCAAACAAAACAAATCTCAATCCAACCAGAAAAAATATAGTAAAATGTATTAAACAAAATGACACCAAGGTCCTCATTATGATGTCAGGCGGACTTGCGTCCGCCCGACATCGATTGGGGAAAGAAACCGCCCGACCATGGCTCGGCGGTTCTGCATTCCCAATTAGGATGTGACCGCACATAGTGCAGTCGGAAACTTCAATTTTTCAATGGGTGCTTGTACGGCGGGCTGAAAACCCCCGCAGCAGAAGCTCCCATTGAAAAATGGAAGTTTGTAAACATCACTGCACCGTATGGCACACGGTGCTGGGATCTTGTGGGGGGCACCATAGGTGCCCCCCAGATCCAAATGTGGAGGGCCAGGGGGGGAAGGGGGCCCTGCTCTGGGCCTCCAAAGTCAGTTTCCGACAGCCAATCCATGTTGGAAAGGCCGACATGGATTGGCTGTCGGAAACCGACATCATAATTCTCACACCGGAAACGCCGTCATTAAGGGATTATGGTGCCTTTCCGACCGGTTTAAACACGTCATCCAAATGTGACGGTCGGACTTTAAACCTACCATGTCGGACGGAAAGCTTCCAACCAGCTGTTTGACATATGGCAGGGCAAAATGTCAAAAATCCCAAAAGGGGAACCGGAGATATGAATTCTGAAGATTTTGGGGACATCAAGTCCATCTTGCGCAGGCTCCACTAATGGGCCAGCGTGGCCTTCTTCTTCTCCAAGGTCAACCTTTTCTCCTCCAGTGCCAAAGCTGCTGTGGTCTGTTTCTCCTTAGCGGTTAGGGCTTTGCAGCTATCTTTTTCTCTTCAGCAGTCATGGCAAAACTTTTCTCTTCAAAGGCAAAGGTAGCCGGCTGCAATTTCAAGGACCTCTCCGCCTGTCTGTCCTCCAGCTTTGATAGGGCAAACTGTAGGAGAACATACTGCTTCCTGCCCTAAACACCGCAGGTGATGCTGCTACTTAGTGAGAACATTCCACTGGCACTGGGGCTTCCTCAATTTCATCTTCACTTCCCTCCTCAACTTTATCCTGATTCTCTTCTGAGGAGCACTGTAGCTGACAGATTTCCTCCCAGGCTCTGAGGGCTATGTAGTGATCCTCCTTTCTGCACTGCATGTTCAGCTTCAGTCCTCATTGCTTGCACAAGTTTCGTAGCTCTGCCATGCTAACGCTCTCCATCTTAGCCAGATCCATCTCCAAGTTCTCAAATGCTTAAGATCTAAAAATGTAGTACAAAAGTGAATTTGTAAGAGATAACAAAATGACCTAATTAACAACCAAAAGCCAATCAAAAAGCCAAAGAGTGAATATTTGCTGTTCAGTTTGAGAGGGATTTTTAATTTCAACTTAAATCACTTTGTGATACTGCAAACCACAAGCCCTGGATCCCACTGCTAAACACCAAAGGAAGAAATTGGATTATTATATGTGGTGAGCAACCGCCCGCTGCAAGGAATATTCAGAACCATTTTCAGGGTCAACCCTCTATGTCACTAATTTAACCAGAGCGCAACCCCCTGATAGCTATGAAACAAAGCAGACAGGCTTAACTTAGGGCACTGTGTAAAGTATTTATGCAGTACCAAAACAGTAAAGGAGGATTCTTTGATGATCATCTCGTCCCTTTATTGCAGGCTAAGGCTCACGGGATAAACATTAAAGCCAATATGTGGCTGATCTCTTCGCTCAGAGGCCACTGGACACACTAAAGTGGAGCTGTTTCAGGGGAAACAGTGAAAAAGTGCAGAGTGGGATAGCAAGTACTGGTAGCTGTTGACTGTCCTCCCAACAAATGCACCTTGCACTGAAGCACTGCATGGACACAGGTGATGTATGTTTATGGGTTCTTCAGAAAGGCTTGAAGTACAGATGTACAGATGTTTAGAATCTTGGCATAGTTATGGGAATTAGCTTTTTTGACCTTACTGACCCCCAGGAGTCTCCCTCGCCCTAAATAAGGCCCACCCAAGGCTGGGGGTACAGTGTCTGATGGTGCCTATCTTTAAGGATGCAGAGGATGTCAATTGTGATCCCCTTTTTAGGTGAAGGCTCTGTCACTGGTGTAAAGATCACCCCTCTCTCTCTCTCTCTGCCTCTCTTTTTCTCTTTCTCTCTCTCCCCCTCTCTCTCTCTCACACACATATACACATATATCAACCCACTGTTTAAGTCACTAAGCGATAGACGCAAAACCATCACACTGACCTACTGACAACCTCAGCTGGCATTGCAGGTCCTCATCAACACAAAGAAACAAAAGATGAGGAGGACTGCACTGTCTGATGGGATCGGTGGTCTCATTGCCACTAATTATATGCTTTAAATAGAAAATAAATGTCAGGAAAAGTTGGACTTCATGGATTCCAAAACTGTGTAGAACTTCAACAGAGAATTAGCCAAACAGATTTTCTTTCATGTGAAGCTTCAACAGGAGCAAGTTGGAAACTACAGACAGGAAAACACAGAGGCCGCTGGGTGTGGTAAGCAAAAGTAAAGCAAAACATGTGCAGACATCTGGTAAGGAATTATGAACATTCAATAACACACGTTATCAGAAATAATACAGGAGGAAGAAGTGGGAAACCTCCTAGATTTAACAATGGGAGAACTCCTGCATTTAACAAAAAGACCCTCTAGAGGCAACTTGCAAGTTACATTGAATCTGAGTTACAGGCTGTCAACAATCGTGGGCTTCCAGGTTGGAGTCTCAGTGTTGGCTCAACGTCCTCTGATTCTGGAGAAACCACGTAATTTCCCTGTTCCCTGTGCCTAAAAAAAATGTTTTTAAAAACAGATGTGTCCTTCTGTAATGTAACTGGTGCTCATATACAGCATTCCAATACCTTTGGGTCGAGTTTGTGCTATATGAAACTGCAAAAATAAAAACAAATTCAAAAAAGGACAAACAGTAACAAGATAAAATTGTAGAGTACCAAAATCATGTCAGAAAGAAACAAGGACTGGCAAAGCTAATAGGTCATGCCTATGCAAGAGCTGTTGGCTTGGCCAATATGTTTTAGCCATGTTGTACATCAGTGTGGCTGCTGGTCAGCATGGCTAAACGTTAGTGGCGCAGAGGAGAGTGGCATGTAGTGGAGTGTCGTGGAGTGGGTACAGGGGAGTGTCGTGGAGTGGCTAGAGTGGCGTATTGTGGAGAGGAAGAGTGTAGAGTGGAGGGGCGTAGAGTGGAGTGGAATGTCATACAGTAGAGTGTCGTAGAGTGGAATGGCATAGAGTGTTGTAGAGTGAAGTGGCGTAGTGTGGAGTACAGTGTCATACAGTAGAGTGGAGTGACAGAGTTTTATGGAGGGAATAGAGTGTTTTGGAGTGAAGTAGAGTAGAGGGGCATAGAGGGGCATAGAGTGGAGTAGAGTGTAGTTGTGTAGAGTGGAGTAAAGTGGCATGGAGTGGCATAGAGGGAGTTGTGTAGAGTGTTGAGTGAAGTAGATTGTTGTAGAGTGGAGTGGCATAGAGTGGAGTAGAGTGCCATAGAGTGGGGTGGCAGAGAGCAGAGTGGAGTGTTCTTGAGTGGAGTGTCATCGAGTGGAGTGTTGTCGAGTAGAGTGCCCTCGAGTGGAGTGTCGTAGAGTAGAGTGGAGTAGAGTGGAGTTGTCAGGGAAACGAGCATTACAGCGCCTGCCATGTTCCCGGGACTACAACTCCCATGATGCCCGGCCACGGAAGGAAATATAGCCAGGGAGGGCGCACAGGAAGTTGCGCGTAATACTGTTCTGTTCTTTCTCTCTCTCGGACGAGAGAGAGCTGCCTGCTGATGCGCCGGAGGAGTAGGACCAGAGGGAAGAGTCCTGCCGCTTGAGAGAGACTGAGGGGTTTCATAACACCCATTTGTGAAACAGTGAGTACCAAGAAAGGTCTCATGGAAACCTGATTTTCTTCATTGTACAAGGCGGAATACGGCGGTGCTACCGCGTATTGCCGTTTGTTTGTGTCTATTCCTTGCCCTATACTAAGGGCGGATTTCTGGGAGACGCAAGCGGAATACGGCGGTGCTACCGCGTATTGCCGTTTGTTTGTGTTTGTTCCTTGCCCTTATACTGAGGGCGGATTTCTGGGAGACGCAAGCGGAATACAGCGGTGTTGCCGCGTATTGACGTTTGTTTGCAATAAGCGTTTTTGTTTGGCCATTGTGAGTAACGAGCCGCACAGTGGGTTACAGCGGTGAGGGAACCGCGTAGCACCGTTTGTGTGCTGGTGACTTTGTCTTTTTTCATTTAAGGAGACGGGACATGTTTTGAGATTCAGTTCTCAACAAAACTTTATTGCTATTGTTTTTTTAATGCAGAGGTGACGTAACCTCATGGAACTGCCAAGCTTTATTCTGTACTGTGACCTACGTACTTGATAGGGATAGGCTGAATGCTAGCACTGCTTTTTCATCCCCTACGCCTATGCCTATATGTGGGTATGTATGACACCTGTGTGAATTCTAAGTAACTGGAGAAGTGTGGTGGTCCATACATTGGTTAACGTTTCTAGTGTTCTTTGTTCTAGGGTGGAGGATTGCGCTACATAACGTTTGATGAGTCCCGAGGGTTGTACAAACAGCAGCATATATGCTCAGGTACATACGTCCCCTAGTGAGACATTACTGAGAGTAGCCATTTTTATACATGTATTTATACCTGTGTTTTTTTTGCTGCAACTGGACCCTGTGGAGCTGGGCCTGACAGAATTACATGCCCACGAAATTAGCTTCGCCCGGTTCAGTTGTGGTAGAGAATGGCCACCATGGAGGACGTGCTTCAGGCGTTAGTTCTGGTTCAGCAGGAATTGGCCTCTTCCAAGGCTGAAACAGCCGCCTTGAGAGACAAAGTGGAAAAATTGTCTAGGAACCCTTTTGATGTATCTCCCGCTGCTCCACAGATACAGGTGACTACCACCACCCATCCCGTTAGCAAGTCCTGAAAGATATGCCGGGGACCCGGCAAAGATACAGGTGTTTCTGACGCAGATAATGCTGCATTTCTCTTGTAAACCAGCCTCTTTCCCCAATAACCATTCACGGGTGGCGTTTGCTATTTCATATTTGGTAGGGGATGCAGCCAATTGGGCCGTCCCGTTAGTTAGAAACAACGATGCTGTGTTATCGGATTGGTCAGCATTTAGGACGGAGTTCGAGAGGGTGTTTGATCGTAGGACCACCACCTTTAGTGCTGATAAAGAATTACTGGACCTTAAACAAGGGAGAAACGATTTAGTAACGTATCTAACCACGTTTAACAGATTAGTGGCTGAAACTGCTTGGCCAGAGGAGAAGAGAATGTCTTTGTTCTATCAGGGGCTGCGGGAGGAGCTAAAAGATATACTGTCCCAAATAGATCCGCAACCCACCACCTGTACGGACATGATTAATTTAACGTTGCGGTTGGATGGGAGATTGTCCGAGAGAGGGGGCGAGAGGAAGAAGTGGGATAAGGGTTTCTATAGACCAGAGAGACCCTCACGACGACCGTTGTCTACCCCTGAGATGGCACCTGAACCCATGGAAATTGGGGCGGTTCGAACCCCTCTGTCCAGAGATGAAAGAGAAAGCCAAAGAGTAAATGTGTTGTGTATGTACTGTGGAAAGAAGGGCCATTATGTTAGGGAATGCCCTTCTAAACCCAAGTCCTCAGAGGCGTGGTCCGTAATAAGAAGGTGGCTGTATCCACTTCAGTACCTGCAATAGCTTTAGGGGATTCCCCTGGTATTGGTGAAGCCATCAAGGGCTTGCAACTCCCCTCCTTGGCTACCTCTGGTTTGCTGGACACAGAGTCACATATCGTGCTCCCTATGATTCTTGGGCGCTATGATCAGTTCCATCAGGTGAAGGCCATGGTGGATTCCGGCGCCACAGGGAACTTCATAGACAGTTGACTGGTCAATCGCCTTGCATTACTGAGGGTACCTAGGTTAAAACCGGAAGAGGTGTTCGCTGTGGACGGAAAGCCTTTGAAATCTGGTTTGATTGTAGAACAAACGGAGGTACTTTTCTTGTCCTTGGTTATGGCAGAGGAAAGACATAAGGAGGAGTTATCCTTGAATATCATCGATGCCCCCAGTATGAGGTTATCCTGGGTATGCCTTGGCTGTGCCACCATAATCCCACCATCGATTGGAAGGCTAAAACGCTTCTGTTTCAGTCAGATGAATGTCGAGGCCATTTAAGTCCAAACAGTCCCTCACAAGCAGCCGCGCTACTGCATCCATATGTGGTGGCAACGGCGGTTGAGAAGGAGACCATGTTACCCATGGCGTACTCTCAGTTCACGGATGTTTTCAGTGAGGTCCAGGCTGAGAAGTTGCCCCACATCGAGAGTATGATTGTCAGATTGATCTGGTGGAGGGGGCCACGGTACCGGCCTGTAGGGTGTATGCATTATCTGTGCCAGAGACAAAACACTTGCGCGAATACCTGGACCATTACCTAGAAATAGGGTTTATTAGACCTTCACTGTCACCGGCTGCCTCCCCGCTTTTTTTTATATCCAAGGCCAATGGTGATCTTAGGGCTTGTGTGGATTATCGCGTTTTGAACAAAAACACCGTTAGGAACAGATACCCATTACCCCTTATTTCTGTGTTGCTTGATCAGGTGAGAGATGCCAAGATATACACAAGATTAGACCTAAGGGGAGCGTATCATTTAGTGCATGTCAGGGCTGGGGATGAATGGAAGACTGCGTTTAAAACACGTTACGGTTTATTCGAGTATACTGTCATGCCGTTTGGCCTTTGCAACGCCCCGGCGGCATTTCAGTATTTTCTTAATGACGTGTTGAAAGACTTTGTGGACCTGTTTGTTGTTGTGTACATAGACGACATCCTTATCTATTCTGACACAGTGGAGGGGCATGTCAGTCATGTAATTGAGGTACTGACCGCGTTGCGGGCCCACAGGTTATTCTGTAAACTGAGCAAATGCGAGTTCGGGGTATGCCAGGTGGAATTTCTAGGCGTTATGCTTTGCCCAGAGGGTTTACACATGGCTGAGAGAAAGGTGTTGGCAGTGCAGGAATGGCCTACCCCAAAGACAGTACGTGATGTGCAGTGCTTCCTGGGCTTCGCAAACTATTACCGCAGGTTCATCATCCATTTCTCTCAGGTGGCAGTTCCCATTACCAGGATCCTTAGGAAGGGCCTTCCTTTTCAATGGTCCGGAGAGGCGGAGGAAGCCTTTACCTTTCTAAAGAGGGCATTTACCACGGCTCCAGTACTTGCACATCCCCGACCTGAACATCCTTTCGTGGTAGAGGCTGATGCCTCAGATGAGGCCATTGGGGCCATCCTGTCCCAAAGGAATCAGAGCACAGGACAACTGCATCCTGTGGCTTATTTATCCAAGAAATAGAACCCTGCGGAACGAAACTACACCGTCGCTGAGAAAGAGCTGTTGGCAATAAAAAGGGCGTTTCAAGAATGGAGACATTATCTGTGGGGGGCTAGCCATCCTATTACTGTATATACTGATCATCGGAATCTGCAATACATGAAGTCTGCGCGTCACCTTTCTCAGCGCCAGATGAGATGGATGTTGTTTTTTGCCGAATACGACTTCGTAGTCACTTTTCGACCAGGGGTGGAGAACCGAAAAGCAGACTCTTTGTCTCGACTAGAAACGATGGAACCTGCCGCACATGACCACAACCCAGGGGCTATCATTGAACCCTCTAAGGTGCTATGCATCATTCGAGCGAAAGCCTTTTTGGATGAAGTGAGACAACATAAACCCCTAGCTGAATGGGAGACATGGGCGACAGAGGGGACCGAGCGCTCAGTGAAGCATGGTTTACCGTTCCATAAAGACAAATTGTATATTCCCACTCCAGTGCTACAAAAGAAGGCTTTCCAGTGGTGTCACATGTCGCCCTTGGCGGGACATCCGGGAGTGCGGAAAACCGCGCAATTGACACAACGTCACTTCTGGTGGGGTTCTTTAAACACCGATGTTGCTTCTTGGGTGGCGAGGTGTGAGGAATGTGCTAGAGCAAAGAACGAACAAGTAAAAACGAAGGGAAAACTCATCCCTATGCCCACTCCACACCGTCCATGGCGAAACATCAGCCTGGATTTTATCACTGGGTTACCTTTGGAGAAGGGGTATTCAGCCATCCTGGTGGTGGTGGATGGACTCACGAAGATGGGACATTTCATCCCTTGTGTGATCCTCCCTACGGCCTCCCAAACAGCACAGCTGTTGTTGAATAACATCGTCAGGGTACATGGACTGCCCGAAATCATTGTGTCTGATAGGGGGCCTCAGTTTATAGCAAGATTCTGGAAGTTATGGTGCAAGGCCCTGCACATAGACTCCTCTCTGTCAACAAGCTTCCATCCACAGACTGATGGACAGACGGAGCGTCTGAACCAAACTCTTAAGAAATACCTCAGATGTTATGCCAAGGAGGCCCAGGAGTCCTGGGTGGATATGCTATGGATGGCAGAACTGGCGTATAACAATGCCTGGCACAGTTCTGTCGGTCTTTCTCCCTTTCATGCGAATTTCGGGTACGATGCCCGCATATTGCCCATTGACATTCCAGAGGAGGTGGCAAATCAACCCATGGTGCTGATTCAGGTACGAAATCTCCACGCGCTACATCGTAAAGTCAGACGCCATCTGCTGCAGGCAAAACAGACCTACAAGAAGTGGGAAGACCGACACAGAACGGAGGGACCGCAGTATCAGGTGGGAGACAAGGTGTGGCTGTCCACCAAGAACATCCGGTTCAAGTTGCGTAGCATTTTTCATCCTAGATACATTGGTCCATACGTCGTAGTCAAACAACTCAACCCCGTCACCTATAAACTGAAATTGCCTGGAACCCTTCGGATCCACCCTGTATTCCATTGTAACCTCTTGAAGCCTGCCTTGGGGGCGCGCAGGCGTGCTCCGCCCCTGTGATCTGTGACGGGGTATGGAATACGAGGTTAAGAGCATTCGAGATTCCTAAATACGAAGAGGGATGCTCTGGTACCTGATATCATGGAAGGGGTATTCAGCAGAAGATGATTCCTGGGAACCGTGGAGGAACGTTCATGCCCCGGCGGCTGTTCGTTCATTTCATAGAAGACATCCGATGAAGCCAGGGCCTAGGAGGCGCTAGGGAGGGGGACCTACTGTCAGTGAAATGAGCATTACAGCGCCTGCCATGTTCCCGGGACTACAACTCCCATGATGCCCGGCCACGGAAGGAAATATAGCCAGGGAGGGCGCACAGGAAGTTGCGCGTAATACTGTTCTGTTCTTTCTCTCTCTCGAACGAGAGAGAGCTGCCTGCTGATGCGCCGGAGGAGTAGGACCAGAGGGAAGAGTCCTGCCGCTTGAGAGAGACTGAGGGGTTTCATAACACCCTTTTGTGAAACAGTGAGTACCGAGAAAGGTCTCGTGGAAACCTGATTTTCTTCATTGTACAAGGCGGAATACGGCGGTGCTACCGCGTATTGCCGTTTGTTTGTGTCTGTTCCTTGCCCTATACTAAGGGCGGATTTCTGGGAGACGCAAGCGGAATACGGCGGTGCTACCGCGTATTGCCGTTTGTTTGTGTTTGTTCCTTGCCCTTATACTGAGGGCGGATTTCTGGGAGACGCAAGCGGAATACAGCGGTGCTGCCGCATATTGCCGTTTGTTTGCAATAAGCGTTTTTGTTTGGCCATTGTGAGTAACGAGCCGCACAGAGGGTTACAGCGGTGAGGGAACCGCGTAGCACCGTTTGTGTGCTGGTGACTTTGTCTTTTTTCATTTAAGGAGACGGGACATGTTTTGAGATTCAGTTCTCAACAAAACTTTATTGCTATTGTTTTTTTTTTAATGCAGAGGTGACGTAACCTCGTGGAACTGCCGAGCTTTATTCTGTACTGTGACCTACGTACTTGATAGGGATAGGCTGAATGCTAGCACTGCTTTTTCATCCCCTACGCCTATGCCTATATGTGGGTATGTATGACACCTGTGTGACTTCTAAGTAACTGGAGAAGTGTGGTGGTCCATACACTGGTTAACGTTTCTAGTGTTCTTTGTTCTAGGGTGGAGGATTGAGTTACATGACGTTTGATGAGTCCCGAGGGTTGTACAAACAGCAGCATATATGCTCAGGTACATACGTCCCCTAGTGAGACATTACTGAGAGTAGCCACTTTTATACATGTATTTATACCTGTGTTTTTTTTTGTTCTTACAGGTTCTATTCCACTGCCGTTCCTTTTCCCTCTCCTTTTCCCTCGCCTGATCATTCGAACACCCTGTAGACCATTCGCACCAGGGTGTTGGTGAGATCTGGAGGTGGACCCCTTTTTGCTGCAACTGGACCCTGCGGAGCTGGGCCTGACAGGAGTGGCATAGAGTGGAGTAGAGTGTTATAGAGTGGCATAGAGTGGAGTGGCATAGAGTGTTGAAGAGTGGAGTGGCAGAGAGTGGAGTAGAGTCAAGTAAAGAGGAATAGCGTAGCATAGAGTGGAGTAAAATGTCATATAGTGGAGTGTTGTAGAGTGGAGTGGTGTGTTATAGAGTATTGATTCATAGAGTGTTGTGTCGTAGAGTGGAGTGGCATTTCATAGAGTGGAGGGCCATAGAGTGGAGTACAGTGTTGTAGAGTGGAGTGGCATAGTGCGGAACTATGCATGGTAAGGTAGCACACTGCCATTACAGACTGCATATTTTCAATTGAAATGACCATTATATTTGCAGAGACTTACAGTTTTACTGATAACAGTATGCAGTGCATAAACAAAAATGTGTGGGAATGTCATCACCTAATATATTGATTGATTTAATCGTATTAAAATATTTGTTTCCCCCACACTTCAGAATTACAAGAAAGGTGCTTCATTTGAGCTTTCCTAATTTTAATATATTCTGAGATATGTGGACAGTTTATTACAAACATTTAAGTTTCATTGTGTGCTAGAAAAAAGCCTTTCATTTCACAGCAAGATTGCTACATATATCCTCCCACTTTGAAGTCAGATAAATAAATGTAAACACTAAGCTCCCTCTGCAGACAGAGGCTGACAGTTGACCTCTATCTTTGAATGCACAGCAAATGTGACAAGATAAGAGCAAGATATAAAGGCCTGTTTACAGAAAGTGAGCACTTATATATACAGTAAATAGGCTATGCTCCATGAGTGGGACGAACTCAAGCTGGATACCTAAAACAAATAAAGCCAGCAAATAGAAAGTAAGCAAATGTGAGTTACAAAATACAAAGCCAATAGTAAGCAATGGGCGGAATGCATTCCCAGGGAAGCTTTCAGAATGTCCACAAGATGTCGTTAGCCAACCAGACAGCTGTGCTGCCTGGTAGGCTTCGAACTAAAAAAGTCCAGAAGTGAAGAAAACAGTACAAACTGGAACAATGAAAAGCATGATGAAGCCCAGAATACAAACAATGAACAGAAAACCAGAACAAAAATGGACGGATTTTGCAAGAGCTGCAGAATTACCAATATTTATGTGCAAGAATCTGACTAGTGCTCAACATAAAACCTGGAGGCCAACAACCGGTGATGGCAAGCAGTCCATCCAGAGACTACTTACGGCCTCATTACGATGCAGTTCAGACCGCAACCAACGGCTTGTCAGTTGCGGTCCGAAATGCATCTACTGCTGCGGTCTGACCGACGCATTACGATGCATATGGTCAGAGGCAGCAGTCGGAGGTACTGACCGACACAATCTGACGGGCTCCCGGAAACTCTTCATAATCCCTTAGGGACAGCGTTTCCGCCGTCAGGATTATGATGTTGGTTTCCAACAGCCTTTCCATGTTGGCCTTTCTGACAGGGAAAGGCTGTCAGAAAGCGACTTTAGGGCCCCCTAGCATGGCCCCCTTTCCCCTTGGCCCTCTGCATTTGGCCCTGGGGGGTGCCCCCCCTGAACATCCCTGCACCATGTGGTGCCTGTCACATGGTGCAGAGATGTTTAAATACTTCCATTTTTCAATGGGAGCTTGTGCTGCGGGCGGTTTCAGCCCGTCACAAGAGCTCCCATTGAAAAATTGAAGTTTGCGACCGCATTCTAATTGCGGGGTGGGAACCGCCAACCTGAGGTCGGTCGGTTCCCAATCCGCAGCGATGTCGGTCGGAGGCAACTCCGACCGACATCGTAAATAGGGCCTGTATCTCAAAGCACGGCTGGGTGAATTTGACAAGAACAAGCATTTTATCTAAAGCTATTTCTAACCAATGTGTGTGTCCGTTTTACAATAACAGACAGCCCTCTGCTTCTTCTTATAAAAGTTCTCATGTTACCATTGTTACATCTTGGATGGGATCAGGTCAATTCTTTAGCATCTTGGTGTGGTGGTGGTAAAATATCTCAGTTTCTGAGATTTATGCAGTGAAAACTATATCACACGGTCAAAGAGTGCATTAAGTGGGATGCAAAAGGTGGGAGAGGATCAATAGTGGGTGTGGCCTAAGAAGCGTATTTAGGAAACCCCACCTATGTAACTATGGGTGTGGCCTAATACATGTGAAATAGAATCCTCTGTTTGAAAAAATTCATAAATAGCGTCTTACTGGACATAGAATAACTGAAATCAGCACTCAGCCACGATTGTAATTGTGATGTAGCATGCTATTATCATGGTCATTTAACAATTGTTCCCCACACTGCAACCACTTGGGCAGTTTCACAACACGCAACCTTGACCGTTTTGTTGTAGGTTAGAGAAGGTATAAATGGTTGGACATATGTGTACATGTGTGTGTGCACATGTAAGCAAGGCAGGACTGGGATAGAAAATAAAAGTGCCCCCCATTAGTGAATCAGAAAGCGAAAAAGTAGCCCACATTTGCACATCAAGGCAGTAGTTTTGAAAGTATAAAGACACCGTTTAAGTGTTTTGCAGGGGATGGGGGCCTGCATGCAAGCGTGCTTGTTGCAGGCAATGTTTGTGGTAATAGCAGGGAAACCAACAGTAAACAAAAACGGTCAACCAGATCATAAATCAGACACACAAACAGCCCAAAAAACGGCCTACACGCTGATCTGTCAGTTCAGTCCTTGGGCATTGCCAGAATGTCCTGTAGGACAGTCCAACCCGGCATGTAGGTGTGTGCCTGTGTCTGCGCATGAGAATGAGTGTGATGTATGAGGCAAGAATTTGGGGGCTAGCGTGAGTTTTTTTATCAATCAATCAGGGTTGGTAAGGTGCAACTACTCACCCGTGAGGGTCTCAAGGCGCTGGGGGGGGGGGCTCCATTGAGTGCTGGGGTCATCCGAAGAGCCAGGTCTTGAGGTCCTTCCCCAGTGATTAGAATCTGTAGATTGGCACAGAATTTAGGTGTGTTTATGTTTTGGCGAGTGTGATGTTAAGAGTATCATCACAATCATACAAATCTCCATCGGGTGTGTTATTTCACACCTCCATAAATGCCCAATGGATGTGTTTTAGTCCGTAGATCAGGTTAGGAGTAAGATACAACACTCCAAGAAAAAGCTTTGTGGCACTGGTTCTTTGTAATTTTGCTTCTAGGGCCCTCCTTTTGAGCCGTGCAGAGTGGTACATTGAATTTATGGAGAAATAGGCCCAAAGCAGGTACGAAATACTGGACCTAGTAATTTCAGATCTAACATGTTATTCGGCCCGCTATATTGTCTTCCGATTACAAGCCAGTTTGGAATGGGGGAGGGGGATAGGTGTATATGTTCGAGTGTTCCTTCTCTTGCCTTACACCTGTTAGCCATGTTGCTAATTGTGGGGTCTTGCCTATAAAGTCTTGCAGCCATAAACGAGCCACGGGCCAGCTGAGAATATCTCTAGTTCTCGCGGATCTGTTTCTGGACTGCACTTAAACATGACTTGTGTGGTCTCCAATCTTTGCACCCGTTTGACATTTCTATGGCGAAAGAGCCGCCATTTTCTCTCGTTTTCATTCTCAATAAAAAAAAGTCTCCGGTCACCTTAACACCTTGTAATTACAGAATCTAAATCGCTCGTGGTGGTGAACTAATGGAAACCTTGTCGGAAGCTCTTGGCTGGTGATTATCTCAGCCTCTCGCGTTGACTTGTGGGATACCGACTACCGAGCGTGCTCATATGACTGAAATAGCACAACTGCGTCACTTCACAGAGAAGTGGTCAGTCTAACAAAAAGGCTGTTTCAATTTGCCCTCAATTAATAACGTTAACCTTTCTGTGGCGACTGAGATTGCACGAGGAAGGAATCCTGCTAGGACAACGATAACATCAGCATCAGACCACAGACTTATAATTATATCTTTTCCAATATGACCTTATCGCTGCGAAGGGCTTACTTAGATTGTTACCACACCGCCTTAACGTTTTCATCAAATCCAGATGACACATAAGGGCCCTATTAAATAATAATGACTGAAGCCGTGTGACTGCCCTAATTATGGCTTAACTCACCGGCTGGAACAAATATACACCGAAACCGCCAATTACATGCAGAGAGCAACACATTGCCGATATTGAGTAGTCTGCATTTATTCAAGCCTATTAGGCCAAACTATATTTGCGTGCCTTTGGCGTCAAAGTATTGCCAAAATAAAAGGACATCTTTGCATTGATAGACGCCATTTCAAATTGTTTTTCTTCATTTTTAGGCGAGCCTAAAGATGGGTTTGGCTGATGCCCAAGATCATGTCATTACAAAATAAGCACCAGGAAAACCAATAGGAGAGGGTTGAATGTGCTTACACATGCATCATATGCAAAGTGACGCCAGTAGGTCAGAACAGAGAGTGGAATGGTCCTTCATGCGGGTCAATGAAAGCACTCCAGAGGAGGTGGAAGGATACACAGAAACAGCCAATATGAATAGGAGCCACGAAGTGATTGACAACGTCTCAAGCAAATAGCTAAAAGAGGTTGGTCAAAGAAAGTAAATGGTTGAAAGAGTCCAGACTAAAAACCTACTCTGTGTAAATTGTAAGCAATAGGTCTGTTTGACACCTGTACTGAATAGGTCTGTTTGACAGCTGTACTGTCAAACCTAGAACTATTAAGTAAAAGAGAATATACTGAGAGCGGCTTTGGTAAGTTGATTATTCTCTTTACATGAGTTGACCTTTTGTGTGGCCCAGTAATTGTAGGAAGTCCTCTAGAAAGGGAGGCACTCATTTCACATATTGTGAGACACAGCTTTTGCTATTTGGTCTACAGCTGACATGATAAACAAAAAAGAAATATGATGAAGGGGATTTGGGGGGCAGCTATAATGTGTTTAATGTGCCAAAACATACAAACATTGGTATGCACAAATATGCACAGACTATTTGTACCTCATCTCGTTTTGCAACCTGCTTCCGTTTGTGCCTGCTATGACCCTCATTACGAGGCAGGCGGAGCAGAATTGTATTCCACTCAGCCTGATTCCAAGCGGATCAGTTTTTCTACTCCAGTTTCTCCCAGGTGTGAGAGAACCAGACCTGATTTTACCATGTGGTAATTCCACACAGTAAAACTGCAGGAAGCTTTGGCTGCAGTAGCAGGCAAGCCTCATTTTCTGTTTTAATTTTGTGATGGGGAGCATACAACCCTCCCCCCCTCTAGAAAACACCTTCCTCTTCCTTCTCCCAATCCACCTACCACCCTCCTTTACTCCCAACCCACCAAGAGGTCCCCACATGCATATACCTCCTACTCAGAGAAAGTGGTAAATGCATGTGTTAAACCCCATGGAACTGGGAATTCGATTTGGTTTTTATGACTGGAAAAATGAGTCCCATTCCATTTGGTATAACTTATAATTTCACAGGAGTGGGGGCAGATTTAGCACATGTTAACAGTTAAAATCAATGCAATTTAACCCTGCCCCGAGGACCATGCACCCCGGAATGAGGGGCTATATTTCCACCCTGTTTTTTATTAGCCAGTCTCGTGGTGGAATACAGCAGGTTATTCAGTCACACGCATAAATAGCCTGTGCCCAGTTGGCCATGCATGTGTTTGCTTGCATAAGCAGACACAACCAGAACCACTAGCTTTGCCAATGCTTGTTTAAAATGCCATTTACTGCACAATCAGTATTTTGAGTTAACATCTCATGAACACCCTGCTGCCCAGTAACACTTGCTCACTCCTGTTCAGTTATTCTGACAACCATGTCTTTATTTGTTGCATTAGTCCTTTTGATCATTTTGGTGTTTTAGTAAGCGTCAGTCTGTCAGTGATGGGGCCTCTGAGAACGGTAGCACCATCATTGCATGGGCACTGCACAATGTTGTTAGCACATTAGTTTTGAAAGTAGAATTACTTTGCCATGACTCTGTGTAACCTATTCCTGCAACGTATGGAGGACCCAACACTTTATTCTGTAGAGTTTTCTCTCACAGTTTAGGTGGGTCCAAACACACCATCTGTCTGTCCGCCTCAGTCATTACCTGGCTGAGGCTTTGGTATCTTTTTCTGTTCACTTGAATGTTTTCTTTTTCTGCTTCCTTTACATGTGGTCCATGTTTCTGAAACTAGTTAGTCATCATAATAAACAGTGATCGAAACACACACAAAAAAAACATTGGCAAGGCTGAGAGGTCTGGCTTACAGATGAAATTGCCTTCTGTGTCATTGATGGGTTTAGGCGCTCAATAAGTCATCATATAGGATTATCGTAGCAGCAGTACATCCATTGATTCAACCACTTCCGCATTCTCGCATTCACCCTCTGACATAACCACAATAAAACACACATAAACTCAACAACATACGCAACATAAGTTAAAAGAATACGAGTAGAAAAAAGAAAACATGCTGTTCTCTAAACAAGGCAGGCATATGCTTGCAATAACGAAACCAAACATAGCAGCTGGCGTCCATCTTTCAGTGGTATTGTACATTGTCTATCATTGTTTTATAGTTCTAGCATTAACACCATGTTTAGAAACAATGTAACCAACGATGATACACTATGGACAACAGCATTTTATAATGATCGCCTGGTTTAGAGGAAGTAGCCCATGGGATGAAACGAGCAGCAAGAATGCTGCCTATTAGCACTACCCGAGGAGCTGTAGTATCCTCTTAATAAAAATTTAAATAAAAAGAGACGCAAAGGCATGGAAATGGAACTATAAATGGAGAAAACTCAAAATGAAAGGGCTTACCAGCCAACACTGAAGTGCACTCACCTTCAGGAGGATATGCACATGTGATCAGAAAATGGCATCTTACACAGGGCAAGAGAGCCAATATCTGAAGTGTGTCATTGATAAATGACACTCAGACAGACTAATGGCACAAGAGGGCTGATGTAAAGGCCCTCTATGTATCTGTATGGATATGGATATGTATATAAAGATATATGTACATGTATGTATATATGGATATATGTATGTTTATGTATATGTGGATATTTATGTATTGTTTGATGATTTTTTTATTACAGGACTCTGGCAGACAGCTAAGTCTGTCAAGCTTTCTGAAGAGATTATAGGACGAATTATTACAGTGCAAAGCTCCTACGACTAGGGATTGTCAAATGGTATACTCCAACACCAAAATCCTTCCCTACTAAAGTAATCTGTGAGATTTTAGGTAGCAAAATACCTAACTGCAGGCTTTAACATGGTGCAAAAGCCATCCATCCTTAATATTGGCTTTAACATATGTGCTACATAGTTAATAAATCAGGACTACAATCTTTGTCGTAACTTTCCCTAATAAAGACAACAGCCCTATAGCACCTGAAATATCTCTGAACCAACCAGGCCTATAGCTGTTATCATTGGCTAGTCACCATAACCAACTCAAGACAACTGCATTGAGCTTAAGCTTTCCCACAAGGCAACCATCGGGCATAGAGTCATAAAATAACAGAAGTATATATAATAATAGCTGGCAACGCAAAGTACTATATCTCCTAAGAGAGTCTAACGAGAATTCTCATAGTGCAAATCTTTTATTAAATCTTGTCAGAGGGTGTAACCTACGCCACAACCCTTGTTATCTGCGATAATCTGTGCCACTCAATGTAACAAAATACCCATTGTATGCTTTAATGCAGAGTAATAAAATTACAAATATGTGCAAAATTAAAGTTGTTAAAACAATCTATTGGAGTGTATTAAGGATTACCACTGAGCAAATTATCTATCGCCATAGTTTGGTCAACAACACCAAAACCCTTCCCTTCTATGGTCATCTACCAGATTCTGTGTAATAATTTACCTGCCTAAAAGCTTTAGAACAGTGCAATAACAATCAACCTTAAAAGCCTGTGGCCTTTCACGTATGCTTTTCACAATAAGCAAGTTAGGCCTACCTTCTTTGTCATAACTTTTCATTATAAACAGATCACACCCAAGGAATCTGACATAACTTTCCCTAGTGAACCAATAAGGTCAATAGCCTTTAGCATTGTCGTGACACTGTACCAACACAGGCCTGCTGACGTGCACATAAGCTAGTACGCATCAAAAATATGTACAAAAAGACAGTTGGAAAAACAATATAGAACTTCTCTCAATAGGGCCTTACAAGAATAATCACTGTGGAATTCTTCCACTCTCAGGATTTGTCAGAGTGGGTGACCAACAGTAGAAAGCCCTTGTTTACTCAGGCAATCTGTTAGATTACATGTAACAAAATACCTGTCTGCACCCTGTAACATAGTGTGATATCAATCCACTCATAGAGGCCTATTGGCTTTAACAATTGCTTTTTACAATAATTAAGCCAAGCCTACTTCCTTTGTCATAACGTTTTATAATAAACAGACCAACTGCATCTGGCATATCTTTCCTATCGCACCAATCATGCCTATAGCTGTTATCATTGACTTATCACCATTAGCAGCTCAGGTCTTCCTTACTTACCCCAAACTT
The DNA here is from genome assembly GCA_963921515.1 of Calotriton arnoldi. Classification (NCBI taxonomy): domain Eukaryota; kingdom Metazoa; phylum Chordata; class Amphibia; order Caudata; family Salamandridae; genus Calotriton; species Calotriton arnoldi. The sequence goes on along the minus strand of CAWUFW010014501.1, from coordinate 101,541 downwards.
TCCCACAAGGCAGCCATCAGGAATACAGTCATGAAATAACAAATGTGTACAAAATTACAGCTAGCGAAGCAAAATACTATCTCTCCTAAGAGGGTCTAACTCTCACGATTTGCTCCATGTGCTCTTGTGCCCACCACCAGGGGACCTACCTGTGGGAATTTCCTGTTGTTCCAGACTTTCTGCTATATCCATATAAGATCCCCAGCCTCTTGGGCCATATTCTAGGCTGCCCATTTATTCCAGATCCATGACGTTGTTTTGTGGAAGCCCGTTTGCTTTTCTTGCTGAAGCTGCAATACCTAGAATTCCCTGCTCACTGATTCATCTCCACCAGTGCAGGTCAAATATGGGTGGAGAAATCTGAGGCATGCGACCAGTGAGGTCTGTTAAGCTCAGTCTTCTTCACTCCAGTGTTGGTCATTAGATTCAGTGTTGGTCATTGGAGCAGTGTTCTGGTTTGACGGACACTTGTTTCTCGAGTTCCTGAGCTATTGTTAAACCTTGTTTTCAAAAGATTTCTTGATTCCTGATTCCTGAGCTATGGCTTCATCCTTGTTTCTCAAAGTAGCACTGCCCTTCAGTGGTCCTTGATTCCTGATTCATTAACTAGCTCTATTTTAGTGCATCATTTATCCTTGAACATTCACTCTTTTTGTAGTTGCCTTTTTTGTAGTTCCTGTCTTTATTTCCCTTTTCCTTATTACCAGTTTCTAGTTTACTACATTCCCATCCCTGCTATCTTAGCTTCCAGTTTCCTTGTGTGGTTTGTTACTTGCTTACTGCCAAGTGTTTGCTTTGTTTCCCCTTCTTTCCTGTTAAGCACTATCCGTCTGCAGCTCCTTGTCTCTTGTGGCTATATACCCTTGCTGTTAACTCCTTGCGTTTTCCTGTGTGATCGCCAGGATTTGTGGGCACAGCTGACTACCTAGGTGGTGTTTCTCGTCCACTGTGAGTACTATCTTTATGTTACTTTTATAACATCTCCAAAGGTATCAGCTCCACAGTCCCTGCCTTTGCATATATATCATATATTTGGGTATTTGCAGTCTGTATCTGTAACAGCAATTGTGGTAGAGGAACTTTCTGAGCTTCAGTCTTACAGTGTGGAGCTCCTGAATGCTTTTCCATGCATTCCTTTTACTGTTAATGGTGTTATATAGATGTCTTGTATGTCTTGGGTGTTAGTTATTCTGAATGCCGAATCGCCTCTTGAATGTTTGTTCTTTCTGAACTTTACTTTGTTGTTACCTTGTGCAGAGCTTCCCCAATTGATCCCTTTTGTCTGCTGACTCTCTGTGTGATATTGGGCAGTTCTGTAACGAAATTCCCTTTATTTTGTCTGCCCTGCCACCAGTCCTTCCTAGAGCCCCTGAAACTAACAAGGATTCTCATAGTGTAAATCTTGTATATCAACGGTTTGTAAGAGGGGTAACCAGCACAAAAACCCTTGCCTACTATGGTAATCTGTGAGCTTCCATGTAACAAAATACCTATCTGTACGCCTAAATGCAGAGCAATAACAATCCACCCTTAAATCGCTATTGAGGTTAACTTATGCTTTTCACAATTAATACGCTAAGTGTACTGCCTTCATTGTACATTTTCATAACAAACAATTTGGCCTATAACCTTCATTATTGGCTTGCAATAACAACTCAGACTACTGTGTTGGGCATAAGCCTTCCCACAAGTTAACCATGACTACATTTATGAATATGTACTAAATTACAGTTGTCAAAAAATATAAAATCCCTCCTAAGAGAGCCTAATAAAGATTATTTCCCCAAAGTTTGCTCAGGTGGGTCAACAACACCAAAACCCTTGCCTAATATGGTAATCTGCGAGATGCCATGTAACACAATACCCGCACATGAACATATAACCATCATGCATACAATTGTAAAATTACAAATTCATAGAACAAAAATCATCACAGTAAAAATCCCCAGGGTTTGTCAGAGTGGGTGGCCAACACCAAAACCTTGCCTACTTTGGAAATCTGTGAGATTGCAAGTAACAATATATCTATCTATGGCCTACAAAAACAATGTGATAATGACCCACTGTTAAAGGTCTGCTGGCATTAACAAATGCTTTTCACAGTAAATGAACTAGGCCTCCTGTCATTGTCATAACTTTTCAAACTAAGCAGAGAAGACCTATGGCATGAGACATACAGTTTCCCAGAGCATCAACCAGGCCTATAGATTGTGAACATAATAAGCTCTTGCCTAATGTTTTGAGGATAAGTGTTCCCATAATACTAACATCAGGCACACAATCAAACAAATATATAGTAAACAAAATTACAGTTGGCTAAGCAAAATACTACATATTCCAAGTGGGCCTAACAACGATTTGCACAGAGCAAATCTTCTATTTTCGTGGCTTGTCACAAGTGGTAACCAACACCAAAACCTTTGTTCCGCTACAGTAATCTGTGAGATTCCATGTGACAGATTCCTTCTCTGTGGACTTTCATACAGATTAAAAACAATTCGCACTTAAATGGACTGATGTTAACATCTGCTTTTCACAATAAGGCCTTGGGCCTTTATCACATATTATCTTAATAAACAGATCAGACCTGTAGACATGGTCATTGGCTTGCCACCACAACCAACTCGGTCCTGCTGTATTGTCTAAAGGCTTTGCCTCAAGCCACAAACTGCAATACAAGCACTCCTCTCAGTGGAAGCACTCAACTTCAGCCCAATCAAATTCTGTATTCAGGGAAATCCACAGGATATAGCTTGCGTAATCGAAGCCTGATTCGAGACCTGCCCCTCTCATTGTGGGTACAACCTGAGTTTTTTCGGCATCAGGTTCCCAAGGCCTCACACCCTTACTAGTAACATCTCTCACCCATAACTTGAACAGTTCCACAGTGCCTCCTTCCTTATGCTTTAAATGGCAAACCTGGATATAAAAACACAATGTACATTATGAAAATATCTACTTTGCCCAATCACCCTCCTGTTTGTACACTTTGCTGTGGCTGTTTCTGTTCTTGTTCACAAACTCCTGGGCCCGTCCTCCTAGAAGTGGTATTACTCAACTCTCCAGTCGCAGTTTTGAGGGTCTTCATGTTCCTCCAAGTGTGCAATCTTACTAATGATCCTCATCCATCTCCCTTCTGAGCGCTTCTAAGTCATCATAATCAACCACACTGTCCACTGGTCCCACACAAGCTGGCCCCCAAACAAGCTTTTCAGACTCCTGTTCATGTTTGCAGAGCAAAATCTATTGAGGTTATCACACACCAGCTCATCTACCCTACTGCCAAATTGACTCTCCTCCAGAAAAGCCTGGTAACTCTACCAGAAAAGCCAGGACACTGAAGACTCACATTAAGCAATCACTATGGATCCACCAGCGTACAACCCCTTGGAGTTTCTAGCAAGCAGTCCATGGGATTCAGCAGAAATATGTTCAATATGTTCTCCATCAGTACTCCAACCACTCTTTCATAGAGCACTTTCGTGCAAGGGAGCTACATGTGATGTGTGGCAACGGATGCTAATAACCAGCTGCGACTTTGCTTTACCTGGGTTCATGAAGGATTCTCATTCACTACTATTTCCTCCTAATCTTTTGAAGAACTACTAAATGAGCCATAGATGCTTAGGACCCAAATGTGCTAGACTCCTGTCAACTGTCTTCTTCCGCTGGGCTGGTGGGTATAGGGTCATCTTTCCCAAAGTGCTGTTAATTGGAGGATGTGTACTATAGGTTGTTTGGTGTCATTCAGGTGCAGCGTAGGATGGCGGTGTAACCTAAGAGGGTCAGCGTTCCATAGATAGTATGAGACATTACTCATAACGGATTATGGAGTGTTGCATAATGGTGCAACTTCAAGCATGGCTCCAGGCTCCAAAATGGCATCAGAGTCCACGGGTTCTCTCCTTGAGGTGTCAGCCATCTTAGGAGAAGGCATATGCATGCCACATATGAAATCCACTACCCAGCCATGACACAAAAGCATTGCAAGCAGAGATGGGCAGAGCGGTGAACAGGACAAACACCCAACACTGCAGAAGGAGCATATGAGGCAGCTTAAAAGGGTAATAGGAACACAGTAGTGGTGTGTTGAGCCAAAGTGTTTTGAGGTGTTCATTCATTTCTCATTACAGATCGCCTGTTTGTCCTGCTTCCTTAGAGAGCTAATGCGTTTTGCTCTTTTCTTAAGTCTGGTCTTTTGTGATAGTTCTTTTCATTGTCATTGTGGTGTTTTCCTTCAGGGATTAGATGGATTTTCCCTATGTTGTTTAATATTCACTACGCCACTTAACCCACGTAGCTTTTGACACTATGGGGCATATTTACAGGAAACTGGCGGAGCGCTGTTACGCCAAAACTGGTAACGCTGCACTCTGACAGTTTCAAAATGTCGGGATGTGCTGTATTCACACGAGTGTAGCACACCCCTGCAATACCCCTAGCGCTGGTGCTAAAAAAGCTGCCTAGCAGCAGCGAAGGCACCCTAGCGCCATTTTGCTAGGGTGCCTGCGCTGCAGGGGCAATTGTTTATGTGTAGGAAGGGATAACTTCCTGAACATAAACAATCTTTAGAGGCAATTTGCTCCATCTATGTGTTCTGCAGAATGCAGGGCATGTGGGAAGACCAAAACATTTCTCTTCGTATCGCCTGCTTAAGACCAGGTATTCCCTGGTGGTATTTTTGGCACTGCCCCATACCTTGTAAATATGTGGCAGCGTCAAAAAGCAATGGATGTTGCAGCGGAACGGCCACTGCAACACCCATTGCACGCCCCTGTCACGATAAGTATTGTGTGAATAGGAGCATTATTTACAAGGCAGCGGTAAGCCACGTTAAGTGGCTTAACGCCGCCTTGTAAATAGGGCAAAGGAATTAACACCACCAGAACGTTGAAAAAAGTGACGTTCTGATGGCGTTAACTCCTTGTAAATATGCCCCTGTGTTTCATGTCTACAAGCTAGATTAAGAAAATGTAGTGATGATTACTTACAACCAGTGCTTAATTTCTAAAATATAATAATAATAAGAGCAGGGTCCAAAAGTTTTTCTTAGGAGGCCACCGCCAGTACTGCCGAATGCCACGGTTTCTGAATACCAAGGCTGCCTAGTCTTGATCCACTTCTTAGCTTTTTTTCCCACCATCGGTCTCTTCCTGTCTCTCTAACTCACACTTGCAGGCTTTCATCTGTGGTTTCTCCCTTTGGTATTGTTTTCCTATCTTTCTCTTTATCCCTTGTTCTCACTTTACTTTCTTTCTCCATCTTACTCTGAGTCAAAGTCGGATGATTAAAAATAATTCCTGGTCCCCAAAAATGAGCGCCGGTGTCCCCCCACTGGCACAAATTAAGCACTGCTTACAGCTATACCTTGACATACCAAATCTTGCATAATGTCTTGGTGAATGCCTTTAAAATTAATGCTAATGGATGAATGCTTAGTTCTCAGTGCCTTTTTCTGTAAGTTTCTGCTGTGCAAGTTGTTTTAGCTCTGTCTCCCAGCAGCCAGAGAGTGGTATAAAAGGGTAACATTATTTGGGCCACAAATCATGGTAGAAATTGAGCTCCTGCCTTATACACTTCTTACAAATAGAGGTCCACTCTTGGTAAAAGGCGTGAGCTGGTTTTAGTCATGAAAATGCAGCCTACTGTAAATGAAGGAGACAGATAAAAAGAATTTTGGCAATTTTCGGTCTGGCGTTAGTCATGACCATTTGATTTTCCTAGAATTGTGAATGTAATATACTTCTAGATGCTTTTAGACGGCCTTTTCATCCATTGGTCTTTTGCTGTGTGATTCACATTTTTCTTCTACCCCTTACAGCATATGGCGTGGGGCAATGGGTGAGTCCACGTTAGCCTTCGGCTAACTTTATGTGAGTGACGACATTCTGCTCTTTCACAAGGAGTACATCAGCACCCAAAGCGGTTCCCTTGGGTGGCGTAGCTAGACCTTTGGCTGCCACTGGCGGTCCCTGCGTTTGCCGCCCCGTGTCGGCCACAGGTAAGAGTGGGGGGGTGCCCTGCCCCCAAAACTCATACCACCCCCTCCCCCTCTTGCTACGCCACTGATTCCCTTCAGTGCAAAGGAGACCACTGTAGTAATGTATGAGACCAAAAAAATAGTTTAGCTTTTACCCAATGTTTTCTTTTTTTACATTGTCGAGTGCAAACCAGCTTCTACAACTATAAAGTTTTAAAACAACTCTGACAAAACAAGCATTAACAAAGTCAAAAGGCTGGCAACTGATGCTGGCAACCGATGCCAGCCCTGATTACTTTGCCAATGATTGTTTTAACTGATATATGGATGCCTGACTACTTCTTTGGTCAGTGACTGCTCATGCTAAAGTGGCTGCTTAGAATTATACTGACAGGACTTTCAAGAGAGTGCAGCATTAGTGGAACCAAGCAGGCAGGCAATCATGCTTTAGGTTACATCTCTCCTGACAGTTTACCCATTTCCTGGCAGCAGCTTTCTCTGAGCATGGAAACTTGGCATCCAAATTGAAATCTAGAGGATTGGCAGGGGACTGGTGCGGATTTATTGCTGACTCTCATTCCATCAGATGAATCTTTTATGAAAAAAAACTTTGGATGTTGAATGGAAAGAAGTCATAGCTCAATAGAGCTTGAGCAGATATGTGTCATGTGCATTAATCTGCTGGTGTGAGTCTCACACAGGTTCTAATGCTATAGTTGAAATAACATACTTTGATTACCCAAAATGCAAAGAGAATTCCATTCTCCCTACAAAAAATTAATGGAGAGTGAATAGTGAATGGTGTGAGAGTGGGTTTTCAGTGATTGACAGAGGGAGATTGAAGAAGATCTGGGGCAGAGGGAGGAATCAACACCACAAGAGGGAGGATGTACACTAGTTACCAATATGGACTTTGAGTCTCATTTAGGGTATGGCAGGTGCCACCAGCCAAGTTTAGAGAGATCCAACTCCCCTCAGAGATCTCTGTGCCTTCAGAAGAGCTGCTGCCATGGCAGCCTTTCTGAAGGCACTGAAAGTTTGGGAAGCAGTTGCCATGTTCCAGGCTGCTGCTCAGCAAACCTTTTTGTTTTTCAAACAAAAACACCCAAGGCAGGTATTGTTTTTGGAAAAACAAAAAACTAATGATCCTGGCATCCTGGGAGATTCCTCCTACGGTGTGAGGGTCATATGAGGTTTGTTTCTGTTCAGCACTACCCGGCTTTCCCTGCGGTTTTGAACTGAAAAAAAAGTATGTCAGACCGTCCAATCTACGAAGGGCAGACGGTCTGATGCACCTACTGGGCAACCGTATAGGGTTTCTGCTGGCGGAGTCAACAGGAGCGACAAGGGAAACATGATGGTCCGTTTGACTGTAAATAGGCTGACAGACCAACAGTCTGTCAGAGAGCGTACTCTGCTATGTTTGTGGTGGAGTAGCCTGTCAGCCAAACTCTAAATCAGGCCCTTATTGTTATTGTGTAGGGCACAAATTACCAAATGGTGGGATTATTAATAATCTGTGATGCCAATCCAATGTTGTCCAGGCCTACCATCCAACCAGGCACCTGAGGTAGGTGTTCTATCTCCGGGTACTGCTCGTAGGAGAGCACCGCACTGTGACGGCTGTGCAGTTCATGTGGCACTGCATCTGTAGGACACCATGCAGCTCTCAGGAATGCCAAATGTGGTGGCTGCCACGTGGCTCTTGGTGACGCCCGGTGCAGCGGCCAATGTGCAGCTCTTACATGCACTGTTTCCAGCTCTGGCAGCAGTGGTGCCTCGTCTGTCTTTGCTTGCCTCTCTAGACCACTTTGCCCCAGGTACCATTGGCTTTGCTTACCATTTCACCTCCTGATGCAAAGTATTTTCATGGTGCCATATTCAACCTGCCATTATTAGTTGCCCTTATTGAAACCTATGGCTGTCTGTCCAGTAAGAAACAGAAGGGGGTTCCTGGAGATCCAGACTCCACATTTTGGAGCACTTGGAAGCACCATTCTAGCACCTCTCCAGATGTAACCATAAACAACTGCATCAGCTAATGTCCCTCCAATCAGACCTCCAATAAGAGAGAGCCTTTAGCTGATAAACATCATCTCAATGCTTAATTTTTTAAATAATAATTGGTTCCAGGGTGTTGGGTTTAATGTTGCAATGCTTGTGTATAGTTTCATACAGTGTCATTGCCCTATCGGTACAATCCCACAATCCGTGTTGCTTGCTATTGTGTTGTACCACAAATGTAAATTCTAGAGTGCAGGTTGAAGCATCAGGATTTTCTCCATGGCAGGTGGCACCTGGAGAGGAGAGCTAGCAGCATCTATTTGCATCTGGCACACATCAACAGAAGAAGAATAAAGTTAGTTTGTGGTTTGAAGAAAATCTTTCCTTCCTTACCCAGGTTAAGAAGTTAGCCGGAAACTGTTTCGGTCTTCTTAAAACCTTAAGGAAGTTTCTCCCTCTCCTGCCTAGGGATGCGAAGGAGACAGTAATTCGCGCCCTTATTTTATCTCGGCTGGACTACGCCAATGCTCTCTATGTGGGCATCCCTGGTTATCTGTTGAAGAAGCTTCAGGTAGTCCAAAATGCGGCAGCCAGACTTCTCCTTGACATTCCCTTCAGAAGTAGTGTGAGACAACACCTTCGCTCATTGCACTGGCTGCCCGTGGCAGTAAGGGTTAAGTTTAAATCATTAGTCATTGCCCATCGCACTCTCCACGGCCACGGCCCTACCTACCTGCAAAAACGCTTCTCCTTCTATGCCCCTCTGAGACAACTGCGCTCTTCGTCTCAACTTCTTGCCCAGGTTCCCCGCTTTAAATGCCAGAGGTTAGATGGCAGCTCTCTCGCCCGGAAAGCTGCCGTGGCGTGGAACACCCTTCCCTTTGCTCTTCGGAACATCAAGGATCCATTGGTTTTTAAAAAGAACCTGAAAACGTATATCTTTGTTTAGTTCAGTCTCCCTCCCCTCTTGGTTCCTCGCCGGGACACTCCTGAGTATCTGTGCGGGTTATAAAATAAAATAACATAACATTAGTTTACTTGTATGTGGCTCACCTTTACACAGGGCCCAAGATTTTCCTAGTAAGGCCACCGACCACTGGGATGGCTAGAACAGCCCACCTCCACCATCTGTGCCAGCCTGCTGCCAGGGCGGGGCTGTTGGTGGCAGACATTGTGGGAGTAGCGTGCGGTGCCTCCAGCACCCCATGATGGTTAGTTACCTTTGAAAGTGGCGAGGTGTAATGTGGTCACGAATTGCAGTAAGTGAATGAAGCGATAGTTTTTTTGCCCAATAGTATGGTCTGGTGGTTACTGCCCCAGTTTTTTTTTTTAAGTGGGATGAAAGAAAGTATTCTAAAGTAGTGATGGGTGAATGTTTTACTTACTAAGTGAAACTGAAAAATGTGCCCACTTTATTCCTTTCGCCTGCGGAGCAGAAATAAAGTTACAACCCAGGGGAAAGAAATAAAAAACAAAAGCTCAAAAGAGTTGCTATTACCTTATTAGTAATTGTTTTAAGATAATTACAATGCTTAGGGCCGATGTCAGTGGACTTGAAAGAAAGGTCCCCTGCAGAGAACTCTGTGAGAGGCATCTGGCTGCAGCACCTCCAGCAGGTAGGGGCCAGAAACACAGTCTCAGCTGCTGGGGAAGTTGCTTTCAAGCAATGTCAGGGGCCGCACAGTATAATAACCTAATGTGATTACCATTAAGGCAGGTACACTGCTTGACGCCCGATGATGGCGCTGGACCGCATATGTATTCTTTTAGTCAAAAGAAATTCTCAAGTGACGAATGAGGAATATAGGGCATTCCACCATTTGAGAAACTAGAAAAAACTGCAAATGTGGTCAATGTTTTGCAGCTGATTTCCTCGTGTTAAATAAAATCACTAACTTCTAATTTAAAGCAATTCGTAAGATAAATGTGCTAATGTGCCATAAGCTTTGATTGGGCACTTATAAAATATTCCAGTACTTTTAGGAAGTGATACAGGTATGCTCGACCAAATTTTGAGAACATGGTCCTGAAAATGGTGTATTTTCCATCCCATTTTCCTGCAAAATGCCTAAAAAATATGTGATGAGACGGTTTAGAAAATGCTAATTCAAATTGTCCGTCGTTTTCCATTGCATCTATCTCACTTCTGCATTTCAAACTCCATTTTCCATCTTACCCCTCCCAAGTAGATTCTTGGCCACTTACTGCCATGATTGAAAATCTCTTTGGAAGAGGAATGTTATAAAAATACACGATTTTGCAATCTCAGGAGGAACAGGAGACCAAAACACATTCTACAGGCTCATATAGTAGCGCTAGCACTCAGGTTACACCTGAAAGGCTTGTAGGGTCAGAGCTGAGAAACAACCATCTAGCAAATCTGACATATGGCACACTCAGCTTAGCCCCATCCACATCGTCATTTTAGAGACTAGCCTAACATGGCCTTTTCTCTTCCACATAAGTTGCTCTTCTCCAACCCTTCCTACAGATGGTTGAGAGGTAGAGTCTGACATATTACAACAGCCACCGCCTAAATCTATTGAGCTTTTATAGACAGAACCTCAGGGTGGAACCCTACTGGAATCCACGTGCACAAAGCACTGTGGGCTCTGGCACTTGCAAGATCTGTAATGTAATGTAATGTAAGGTGGATTTGTACAGCGCTGCTTATCACCACTGAGGGTATCCAGGTGCTGAGTAGGTGAGAGTACGCATGTGTGGTGAGGCTGGGCCTGAGTACAGGCAGTTTCAATGGTCCCACAAGAAGCCTGATTGAAAAGCCAGGTCTTCAGCTTCTTGTGGAATTCAAGAAGTGCGGAGGAGGCCCTGATGTGTTGGGGGAGGTCTTTCCTGGATTTGGTGGTTTGGTAGGAGAATGATTGACCTCCAGTTCTGCTTCTGTGATTACCTGGTATGTGTGCAAGTGAGAATGATGCAGAGCAAAGTTGTCTGGTGGGTTGGATGGAAATGAAGCCAGTGATTGAAGTAGGTAGACGGGTCCCGTGTTGTGTAGGGACTTGAATGTGTGTGTGAGAAGTCTGAACTGGCAACACTTCTGGATGGGGAGCCAATGGAGCTCTGTGACGAGTGGTGTGGTGTGGGTTTGGCATGGGAGGTCGAGGACGAGTCTGACGGCGGGGTTTTGGATGGTTCGAAGTCTGTGAAGAGGATGGGTTGGCATGCCGGCGTAATTACAATTGGAAACCGAAACTCAGACTCCTCTCCAAAAATACATTTCAGCTAGTGTTGGGTTCTAAAATTAAATTAAATTAGAGTTAAATCCCCCACTAACTGACCGCTTGGCCTTCAATCTGGACAGTTGTGTTTGGGTCACCGTCAGTAACAGAGGCGAGGCGTGACATTTCGTGGCCGCCGTACCTATGGCCGAGTTGGCGTGCTGCATAGCAGAATTTAAATAACGTCACAGGTCCAATAAATACAGGAGCTGCACGTGCCTTGGGCACCCTTTTGCCTGCCACCATCACTGAGAGAAATCACTAGCATTGTGAGCGCCATCACAGCCATGTCCCACATTTCCACTGATCCGACAACCAACACAGGAGATGAGGCAGGTTCACGCCCCATCCCCACTCTTCTGCCTGTGCAGGCGCTCATCTGGCAGAGCTTCAGGCCAGGTATCTGTCTTCTGGAGATGCTGCTGGAGTTCTGGAGCAGAGCGCTTCCTAAATCCGCTTTTCCTGTCTGACTTCTCAGCTGTTTCCACCTCAGTAAATGGATGTTCTATTGGCACACCAGATGGGGGTACGGTCCTATCCTGCTGATCCCGTCTCCTGTTACGTTGATGATGCTGTGCGCACGCGAGGTCCTGCTGACACTCAGATACAGGCCAAGGTCTAGTTCAGTGCACTGTCCACTTTTTGGTAATACCTGTGTTGTGAGGCCTGCTGACCTATGAAGACAAGACAACTCTTATGGTGCCATCTATGGCTGGGTTTTTCTACTGCTTTGATTGTGTACCTTTGCACTCCAGGCTCCAGCATCTTCAACCTACTGAGTACCCAAGAGGAGAAGGAATGTCCACATGTGGTTTGACCTCTTGCCACTAGGAGACATACCAAACTCTGTGCTCTTCACATGACTGTGGGGAGGCTGTCTTGCGCAATCTCTTCTAGCTATCACTGTGCACCTGGATGCATGGGGATTAAAGGGAACACGCCCACATATAATCTCAATAGTGTCAACAGGTGATGCTCGCACACAGGAGATTGCACTGCATGTAGCTTACAGCCCCAAACTGCATCTCGCTTTGCCATACTGTGCCAATCATGCCACAGCACAAGGGAACAGCCATAATGGCTTTTGTTATGATTTCTACTCTGTCATCTGTATCCCCAAGGTGGAGTCGGAAAACTATCTGTTGGCAACAAAATAAACAGATCCAACCCCCAAAACATTCCATCTCAATACATTTGGCAGGTAATGAAGTTCACAAAGTATTCTTCACGACCGCCGCCATTGGCCATGTTGATGGCTATGATTCCCCATTCCTGGCACTGAACAGACAGTTCAGAAAATAAACCAATCCTTCTTTTTTATGAATGTTTCATTTTGAGGCAAGTCAAACAAGACCCAAAAGAGCCCACTGATGAATTCTATGCAAGACTCAGGTGCCTAGCCTGGTTGTGCAATCTGATGGGTAAAAAAAATGATATACACCCCTAAATATGTTAAGGCTGCCATTTGAAATTGCCTGACATGTACACTCTGTGTCATTCTCAGGCCCTATCAAATGAGTAAGCCTCACACAGCGACCCGCCCCATTTAAACTGAACCAGTTGAATCAGTCAGTGAGCTGAACACCATGATGAACTGTTACCGGAAGGTCTTCCAAAGTGTGTGGAAAATACAGCCATGGTCCCCTGGCACTGTCCTAGCGACCCCTGGCCTTAGAGCTGGTAAGGGCAGAGACAGAAACAGAAGTTAAACAAGGCTCCAATGATCCTTGTTTAATTTCCATGCCCCTCAGCTACATGGTGCATCTTGGTGTCTCTTGCAGCTCCCGAGAATGTAAAAGCAGCACAAAATACAGGAGAATGGGGGGGGGGGGGGGTGAGGGGGTGGGGTAGTGGGGCAAGGCTAGGAGGGGAAAATAATGAAAGGAAGTGCAGAAAGACAACGACGTGTGTGTGTGTGTGCATGTGTGAGAGCGAGCCAGATATGGGATGAAAGAGACAGAGTGAGGTGACGTGTGGGAGATAGAAAAAGGTGTGAAAGATATTGAGACAAGTGAGGGTGATAGGTGATAGGCACATCAACAGGTAAGAAAGAGACAGCGAGAGGAGGTCCACTCGGCCTAGTTCCTTCAGGGCCCCACACATACCAGATAAGGCAGAAAAACCTCAAAAACAGTTTCGGGCTGCCATGATCAACGCAAGATCCCTCCAGAAACATGAGCTTCAGGTTTTCGACTTATTAAACGATGAGGAACTGGATGTCCTCTTCCTCACAGAAACCTGGCTCTCAGCATCAGCCAACCCCAAACTGGCTACTGCTATTCCTCCTAATTACAGAATTCTGAGGAAGGACCGCGAAATAGGTAGGGGGGGAGTGGGACGTATTAGTGTATAAGAAGGAATACGAATGCTCATCCTTCGCTCTTGTGGGTCCAGAGATGGCGGAGGCACTTGGCTTCTGTCTGTCCCTTACCTCCAACCAGTCTCTTGCGGGGGTCCTTCTCTACCGTCCCCCGGGCCCAGCCAGCCACTGCTTGCGCTGGTTGGAAAGTGCATTAGCCCCATGGGTGATAAGGTATGCCCATTTCCTAGTGCTAGGTGATTTTAATGTCCACTTGGACAATGCCTCTGGGCACGAGGTCACCACACTTTTAGAAATCATGAGTTCTCTTTCCATGAAACAACAGGTCTCGAACCCCACTCACCAAGCTGGCCATATCCATGACCAGGTCTTTTCCAACGTGAACCTGGTGGTATCTCAACCCACTCCTCTTCCATGATCAGACCACTACCTTATTCCATTTGCCTGGCCACAGACTGGCAATACGCCAGCCCTGAAGGATAACACTCAGACTACCAATTGTGCCTATCACAAATACAGCAAGACGACCTGAACCGTGTTCTTACAATTAGTACTCCAGTCCTGACCGGCTGTGTGGAAGAGGACACCACACGCCTGGACAGCTGGATTCGGGAGACTATTAACGCATTAGCCCCTATTATAAAGAAATCTCAATCAAGGTTGAAACCATCTGCCCCCTGGTTCAATGATGTGCTTAGAGCATGCAAGAAACTATGTAAACAGCTCTAAAGGGTATGGAGACGCAAGTTCCATCCAGAAGATAAAGCTAAATATAAGATTGCACTGAAGAAGTACCATGGGAAATTGTGTCTAGCTAAAAGGACCGTCTTTGATATAAGGATCGAGGAAGCAGATAACAAAGCCAAGGAAATCTTTAAAATTGTTAATTATTTTCTGCGCTCCGTTGTCATATCTAGAGTATGTACACCTACTGCTGAGTGGTGCGGTGAACTAGACTCTTTTTTCCATTAAAAAATCAAGACCATTCAGAACAACTTCCCGTATAATGCTCAAATCTACCAAGTACAGGGATCTCTTTGAAAGGAATCTGCCTCCCTCTCCACGCCCGTCTACCTAGACAAATTTACCTCCCTTTCTCCCGCACGGTCACTCTAAGCGTTGGAGGGCCTGAAGTCTGGCTCCCCTTTAGATCCCTGCCCAACTACCGTGCTAACGATGGCTGCTCAATCTATCAATCCTATAGTGAACAACATATTTAACATCTCGCTGGCAACGGATGTGGTTCCATGGGTTTGGAAAAGAGCGAAAGTGCTCCTACTGCTGAAAAAAACTGCAGCTGATCCCAAGCAACTGGCGAATTATAGGCCCATCTCCCTTCTCCCGCTTTCTCAAAGATTCTGGAGAAGGAAGTCAACCGCCAACTCTCCCTCTACTTGAAAGATAATAAAATATTACATCCCAGCCAATCTGGTTTTCGACCTCATTTCAGCACTGAGACTGCGCTTCTGGAAGTGGTTGAACACGTAAGGAACACCCTAGACAAGGGAGGCAAGGCCATTTTGATCCTCCTGGACCTCACTGCAGCTTTCAATATCGTGCCCCACTCTAAGCTGCTTGAGCGCCTTCAAGAGATAGGGATCAGTCGCTCGGCCTTGAATTGGCTGACATAATTTTTGAACAAGCGTATTCAGGAAGTATGGCTGCCCCCTCACGCCTCGCAAGCCAGAACCCTGACTGTGGCCGTATCCCAGGGTTCGGCCCCTAGCTCCTCCCTGTTTAATATATACTTCAAGCCCTTGGCTATACTAGCTGAGTCCCTGGGTGCTAAAGTCATTTCTTATGAGGATGACACGCAGCTACTCTTCGCTTGTGAGAAGGGAAGTGAACTGGATGGGGAGCTCATCTCTCGGTGTCTTGCCAGGATGTTTCAGTGGCTGGACCGGCACCAACTAAAGTACAATCCGGATAAAACCGAGATCGTGGTTTTCGGAGATGTCCCCCACAATCTGGCGAGAACCTGCTGGCCGAGCGATGTGCCTCAGCCTGGTCCCCTCCAAAACTCTGTGAAGAACCTAGGGATTAAAATTGACAGCAACCTCTATTTCCAACCACAGATTCAAGCTCTAGTTGACTCCTGCTTTAGCATGCTCTGCATACTAAATTTTGTTTTACCTCTCCTATCTGTGTCTGCAGGCAGAAAGGTTGTTCAGGCCCTGATCATGATGAGACTCGCTTATGGGAATGCCCTCTACCTCGGTCTCCCTGACTTTCTTCTCAATAGACTCCAGGTGGTGCAGAATTTGGAGGCTAGACTGCTACTCAGACTCCCACCCAGGTCTCACTTGTCCTCTCATTTGAGGTCCCTCCACTAGCTCTGTATAAAAAAGAGGACTGTTTTAAGGTCATGGTCTTAATGCATAAGGCCATACACGATACGTGTGCAGTTTATCTCAGAGAGAGGATCAGCGTAAACATCCCAGCGCCTACCCTGCATTCATCCTCCACATGCCTTGCAAGAGTGCCCCTGATCAATCGTCATAGAGTAGGCGGGAGATCCTTTTCCTACTTGGGGCCGCTTAACTAGAACAAACTTCCAACAGACCTCCATTTGGTCAGTAATCTTGCTGCCTTCAAGAGGAAACTGAAGACAGGGCTTTTCAGGCAGTCAATCTAGGTGCCTCGGTCTGCTGCCCTTAAGCCTGAGTGCCGGGACACTGCTGAGTAGCCGTGCGCTTTACAAATCAGACTAACATAACATTACAACAGAGGCAGAGAGAGGAAAGGACCAGTGAGCGGGGATGGGTGTATGAGAGGTGTGATACAGATAAAGAAAAAGATAGAGAAGATAGAAAGAGAGGGAGAGATAGGTGTGACAAAAATGATAAAGAGACATCTGGTGATAGACAACTGAGAAGCAAAGGGAAGCAGAGAGAAAGTGGTGATAAGACAGAGAGGATGAACAAAACAAGATCCGGGGAGATATGGAGGTGATATTGAGACAGAGAGATAGGTGAAAAAGATCTAGGCAAGGGAGTGAGAGGTGGGAGACAGGTGAACGAGAGGTGAGAAATAGAATAGGTGAGAAAGTCAGGTGAGAAAAGGGACAACGTGAGATATTATAGGGAGAGCAGTGCGAATGACAGTTGAGATAGAGGAGTAGACAGGAGGGGTAACTAAGAAACAACAACTTGAGAGAGATAATAAATAATGACATGAGAAACAGACAGTTATGTGTAGGGTGAATATGGGGCAAAAGTCATTTGACACCACTTCCTGTGATGTCATTGGGCTCAAATGACATATGATGTCACTTCCGCTACCCCTGGCATTTTGGTGAATTGGCCTCCATGAATACAGCAACCCCTTCCTGCACGAATCATCCTGTCCAGCAAATGGAAAAAAATGATTGGCGTGTGGGACAACCAATAATTTCGATAAGATGTGTCTCTTGTAAACAGCATGTACATCCCCGTCCAAATAACACACATCTGCCTCACGAAAGACAGTCAAACAGCTTTAAAGTGTTCTGGTAGAATTCCAGAGTGAAGAAACCAAGATGGATGAAGAAGAGGAGCATGTCCATATGAGATCTTTCCTAGAGAAGCCAGGAAAGACTAAATGCAAGCCTCACCTGTGTTGCAAACTACTAATTCCGCAGAAACAAATTGTCACACCAGGCTTCAGCAGATACTGGTACCACAGTGTGCATAATGGAAGGACCACCAATTTCTCAGCCTGACTCCAACACTAATGGTAACCATACCAAAGTGTTTCCATTTGGCGACCGTGAGAAGCTGGCTTAGTATATGGTGTACACTTATGGAAGTGGACACCCTGCACTAATCCAGACAACCCTTATGGGGATTTTTGTGGTCTTAGACAACCTTAGAAAGCACTCTAATTGGTAGCTGTGGAGAGCAGCCTTCAGGCTTAGTACAGGAGTGTAAAGAAGCTTGTTTCACCAGAGCATAATCTTATTGGTATAGATTAAGTGAAAAAGAACCACACAGTGTATTTATAAAAATATGTATTTATTATAAGACACTCACTAACACATACAGATATCTCCTAACTGGAGATATGCACAATGCACACAATACATTGCAATAGCAACAGGTAAGTAGCACGAATATACAGTGGTCACCAGGGGGAGACCAAACCATATACTAAAATAGTGGTAGTGGTATGCAAACCACGACTCGAGTCAAGACTATACTCAGAAGACGTAGAAGTGCCGGGGACCCAAGGAACCACCCGAGGTAAGTAACCAGGAACCCCACGGAGGTCGTGTGCAGAGTGGGAACACGACCGCCGGCTCAATGCAAGTGAATGGGTAAGTCGCAGTTGCAATTTTAAAGAAGGACCCTTCCCAGTGGACCCTGAAGAAACCCTGTGGAAGATAGAAGGTTGGAGAGCCACCCCACCCGTGGATACCCTAGGAACCAGGATACCTACACCAGGGAAGCCGAGTGCATAGGTGTGAAGTGGCGTCGGAAACCGCCGTCAAACTCAATGGAGGACTTCAGGAAGAGGCCGCTGCTGGAGAAGGTGAAAGAGTCCGGTGGAACCCAAAGGTGGATTCAAGATCAGAAGTACCTGCAAGCAGAGGAGACAGAGTCTATGCCACTCAGGAGTGACCAGGAGGCACGGAAGACGAATGCCCACCGATGTCGGTTATTGCAGGAGAGATGACGGTGACCTTGGAGCTGCAGCTGTGAGGACCAGGCGATGCTGAGGAAGACCAGGAGCTGTGCACAAGCTGTCCCACGTCGGATGTCGAGAGTTGAGGGGTCTGTGTCCGTCGGAAGCACCAACAAGCCTTGGCAACTGCAAACAATGTGGAAAGCGAAGAAGGTGCAGTGTCGGAACCAGCAAGGTCCAGGTGACTCACCACAAGCAGGGGAGTCAGGGCAGGCCCCGAGCAATCAAGAGAGCCTACAGAAATCAAAGAAGAGCCTCAACAGGATCCACAGACCGGAGGCACTGGAGTCGCAAGAGGACCTCGAGCAGCTCACCAAAGATGCAGGCCCACGGTGCAAGTGATGTGGTGAAGACAAAGATCTTGGTCACAGGAGATGCTTGATGCTTCTTGGATGAAGGAAGCCAACAAGCCTTTGCAACAGCAAGTCAATGCGGTGCATAGGGGTTCGGTTCCTGTGGCTCCGACGAAGGATACTGGCCTCAAACTTTGTGAGAGAACAGGGCAGGCCTCGAGGGATGTGAAAAACTACCACCTGTGTGGCTGAGCATTTCGGAGTCCATGGGAGCCCAGGCTCAGCAGACCGGTCAGCTTAGTTGCTGTGCCTGCAGATGCAGGGAAGTGACTCCTTCACTTCAAGGGAGATTCCTTCAGGTGTCTTGGATGTCGACCGGCCTTGGGAGGTTCCTGTATGGAGTACAGGCACGGACATTGCAGCAGACGAGCAAGGCGATGTTGCAGCAGATGAGCACGACGAATCTAGGGACCCACCTACAGGTAAGCCCTTAAGTACCCTAAGGAAAGGGTTGGGACGATTCAGGGTTCCCTGCCAGGGGAGGGGTCGGACAGTGGGGAGGATACTCCCATGTCCTTCGTCCAGTTACGCGCCAGAGCGGGAGCCAACGGCTCCCTGAGCTGGTTTGAACTATGTACAATATGCACCATATGTGCCCTTCAAGCAGACTGAGTGGCGCTGGCAAGCGATCCCACCCGGCCCCAATACACTAAACCATGTCTGGGAGGTGGTCACACCTCCCTGTGACAGGATACCTATTGTTCTGCCTTCCCCTGCTCGAGCTTGGCTCAGCAGCAGGAGGGCAGAAAAGTGTCTCTGGTCGGCAGTAGCCATGTTGTGCTGGCTGGGTCTAGAAGACTGGTACCGGGAGCACTGAGGCCCTCCCGGAAGAGCTTTACAGTGCATGGAATCATACCTCCCAAACCGTTTACGGTGTGGGGGTATGATTCCAACATGTTTGATACCAAACATGATAGGGTTCGTTACAGCCAGTTTAGAGATGGTCATCTCGTAATGACTCATGGCCACTCTATGTAACGTAATGGCTGATGCACTTACAACCCGTGAGAATGGACTCCGAAGGTTGTAGGGGTGTCCTGCTCATGCAGGGGCACCCTCACACTTAGAACCGAGCACCCTGCCTTCCAAATTGAACGGCCTGTTTTAGGGGTGACTTATAGGTTTTAAGTGCAGTGACCTTAGATATAGGGAAACCTTTATCTTTCGTAAGTGGTGCTAGCACCAGCTTACACAGGCTGCAATGGCAGGCCTGTAGTTACAGTTTGAGTGGTCTCCCATGGGTGGCAAAATACATGCTTCAACCCATGTGGGACCCCTGGTGTACCTATGCCCTGGGTACCTCAGTACCATATACTAGGGACTTATAAGGGTACACCAGTATCCAATCTGGGATGTACCTAAGTACTTACCACAACCAATTTAGGGGAGAAAGCACAGAGACTGGGGTCCTGATTAGCAGGATCCCAGTCAGACTAGTCAGAAACAGCATAGCACCAGGCAAAAAGTGGGGTAACCATAAAAGCAGATCATACTTTCTTACAGCGACACATCACTTCCTCAGATTGCACTACAGGAATTTTCTATCTGCAGAATGTCATCATAGCAAAGTTCTTTGCACCCATACGAATGGCAGAACCTTCATCAGCTGCAGAATCTCTTTAACTCATCACATTTGCATTTGGAGTGCAGACATGCATACTGGACAGCATGGTAGGCAACAGTGTCAAGCTACATATTGATTCCTCAGTTCCACCCATAGCGTTAAGTCATTAAAGGATTCCTTTTGATGTATGTGAGCAAGGTGAAAGGAAGTTGACAAAACTGGAAACTTTTGTGATCATTGAGGACATGGAAGGGCCCCCTGTGTGGATCTTGTCAACAATTGTTGCTCACAAACTGAAACAACCATGGGTGGTGAGGATTTTCATAGACATGACAATGTCTAATAAAATAATGAAAAGGGAGCTTTACATTACTTCAGTAGTAGATGATGTAATAGCTGAGATGAACGGATCAAAGTGGTTCTCAAAAATGAATCTCAAAGCGAGCTATCATCAGTTATGCCTACAAAAGTTGTCATGGAATATAATGACTTTCTCCACCCGTGTAGGTCTCCAGCGGCACAAGCATCTACATGGCAGTGTGTCAATTGCTGCCAAAGTGTTTCAGAATTGCATTGGGGAAGTACTGTTAAGACTGCCAAGGGTCATACATTTCAGTGAAAACATTTTGGTGTATGTTGCAACCATCAAGCAACTTCATGATTGCCTAAAGGCTGTGCTGTCTAGAATCCACGAAAATTGACTTATGCTACAGCATAGCAATTGTGAATTTCTAAGGGCAGAAAGTGGCTTCTACGGATACTGATTAACACCCAATGGAAATCCTGTTGTTAAGGTCTCCAACATCAAAACTGCATTTTCAGAATAAAAGAACTCTGTGGTCTACTGCTTCTTGTTTATGATAACATACTTGGGAAGTTTCATAGAGACTGACACCAACAAAACCAACAAGAGACCTAGTGAAGTGAGACACCAACTGGACACAAAGGAACAGGAGATGCATTACAAAACACAAAAAATGCACTTTCACCAAACACAACCATGAAAGTCTTCAACTAACCCAGGCCTACTCTAATATCTGTGAACACTACCCTCACTGGCTTACGTGTAGTCCTACTACAAGAGCAAGAAAATGGACAATCGTATATGCTAGCTGGGCCCTTACCAAGACCGACCAACACTACTCTCACATCGAAAAAGACTACAACTATATTGTGGGGCTCATACGAATCCCTTTGGCACACACTATATATACGATATATGTTACATTTTACACAATATTGTGTTTATCAATAATCAACTCTTGAGTATTTTCAACTCCACACAAAAGTTTTGATGTTCCAAAACTTGGACTCCAAAGTTCATTTATTGTGGATATTTTCAATGTTGAAACAGCAGATTCTTCCCAGTAGCCAACACATGTTTCATCGAATGTATCGACTTCATCAGGGCTACAATGATTAATAAGAAATAACAGAGTTGACATTCCTGGCATAGCATTATGCCACACATATTAGGCAACTTCATTGCCACTACCAGCAGTTGTGAACTTGGCCCTGTTACATGCGTTCTCATTACACAAAAAGAAAACAGTCTTGGCATAAGTGAGCATGCGTGCAAAAGAACATTAATTTAAAACCATCACTTCTAGATGTCTAATCAAATAATAACATAACAATTTCTTAATGTCTATCAGATAATAACATATGTCCAGTTTCTTATGTATCAATAAGGGCAACAGCAGAGGGAAACATTTTATTTAAAAAGTCAATTTGGCTGTAACATACAGCCAGTAATTTAGTGGAGTCCAAGTTTTGGAACATCAAAACTTTTGAGTGGAGTTGAAAATACTCATGAGTTGATTATTGACAAACACAATATTGTGTAAACTTTAACATATATCGTATATATAGTGTGTGCCAAAGGGATTCGTATGACTTTATTTAGGACCCCGGGCATAGGGTGTCTGAATGTGAATGTAGGGTAAACATTCCTCCCTTGTGTGCACCACTCCTTAAACTATGGATTGAAAATACTGTGTTGATGCCAGGTGAGCATCGTTGCCAGATCCCGCGTTTTCCCTATATTGTGGGGCTGTTGTCATGGCCTGCGTCCAAACCACCCACACCCAAATAAAAGTGCACATTACAGCTACAACTTTCACTTGAAGTGCTGTATTGGCCAGGTCAAAGCAATCCTGTTTATTCTCTATTGCATTATCCTTGAAAAGCAAACAAGAAAGAGGAAGCATGAGTCACAGAGGAAGAGGAATATGTATACATCATGGGTGGTGACTTGAGACCCTGTTTTCTAGCCCTAATTAAGATGGTAAGTGCTACCCTTGATAATAAATGTATAACTATTGCGAAAGGCGTAACACAAGAAAGCAATTTGTGATGTCCTGCTAGGGCAATCATATTATACAAATGAATCCAAGAACACGCCACATGAACCTCATAATGTATGGAAAGCACTACCACAGTCACAGAAGAAGGGCTATTGCTCAGAATAATCACATCATTATTCCCACTTTTCTGGTACCACATATACTGAGCTTCGCTTATACTAGGCAACAAAAGATTGTTATGAAGATGTGAATATGTAAAAAGGTCAGGTTTCACAACATTCATCAGCAAGTAGACAAACTAGTGGCCAGCTGCCTAGCTTGCAAAGAAATTGGTTCAAGCGAACTACCTGCACTCATTATCAATGAGGACATATCTTCAGTAACATCATCACGCCTCAGTGCAAACTTTGACAATTTACCTGATGCTTCATGTAGAAAGTCCACCTTTTCTTTGTGGTCACTGTAGATTTTTCACCTTTTGCTGGACCCTATATATTTCCTGGCTTTAGTACTCTGTGCACTTTACCCCTGCTATCCATTATCAAAGTGCCTGCGCTCGCCCTTTAACCATGGTTAAATTGGCTTATTCCTAACTGGCATATTTAATGTTCTGTAAGACTCTAGTATATAGTGTAAAAAGTGAACCCAGGGCCTGGAAGTTAAATCTCATTTTGCAGACTGCAGCACCTATTGTGCCATTTACTATAGTGGCAGCGCAAACATGGCTTCAGGCCTATCGTGTGTAGCCTGAATGTTGCAGTGTAAACCTGCAGTGTGACCTGTTAAAACAACAGGTAGAACCTCCCATTTAAATATTAGTAAACCACCTCACATGTAGGCCTTGTAGCTCACAAGGCAAGGTGCATGGAATTTCAAAGTGGGACATGTTGAAAATTAATGTTACAATCTCCGTACAGTGATGAGGGCTGAAAAGCTATTTTCACTATGGCAGACCTAGCCGTCCTATGTAGAAAACAGCTTAAAATATTAATACTGTATGTCAGGAATGGGACTGGTTAAAAACATAATTAACCACCTATTTTTAGCAGGTATTAAAAATCCAATTTAATGGTGAAGTTGAATTTTTAATAAATGTTAAGGAAAAGTAACGTTTTGAAAGTTACCCTTTGCCTGTCTGAACTGTCAGAAGGGTAGTTGGCACAAGCGTCTGCCAGCAGTCAGCGTGAGCTCAGCCTTCAATAGGGTGAAATAGGTGTGAAATGCCTCCCAGGAGCAAAAAATAGGCTGAACTGAATAAGTAAAGATGACTCCTCTGAGCTCAACAGAATATACAGGGTGGCAGCTGTGGGCTTCTTTTTGACAGCATAGTGTCGTATCCTGACGGTTATTGGGTCTATTTGTAAATTAATGCATAGAATCTAGTGGTATGTGAATTAAAGTACTTTTTCTTTTTAAACGTAGAAACACTGGCTGGACATTGCTTTATAAATTGTTATTGTGTGCTTTGCAAATTTTGAGTTTGTAACACATGACATCTCACTCAGTATGCCTTAGACGCCTCTGCCATGCTGCCTTGTGATAAAAAGGGGTACTTAATGCTCAGTTGTTACCATTGGAGCCTAGTAACCTCTGATTGCCCGGGGACGTCCCACACTACATTCCCACTTTAACTGCAGTGGAGGGACATTGCCTTCTACCCCAATGCCCCCTGAAGAATTAACTGTCCACATGCAGCAGTGCCCACTTCTATGGCACCACAAACTCCAGCGGCAGTTGTGATCATCTCTTAATGCTTTATTTGTGTCACATACGAATAGGCACAACTTTGTGTTGACTGTTTGCCATATGAACATTTAGTCAGGATCACCCAAAATAAGCTTTTTGATTTTCATATGCTTTTTGTATTGTATCACCTCACCTTCACGATCACTGCGCAGATATTATTCACTTGCAGGAATACCTATATAGTGTGCATTATGTTTGAACTGAAGAAATATATTTTGCCATATGAAAAAATGTTGCTGTGTATTCACTCTCTCATTTGCTGTATGAGAAGATGACTGTTATAATGCCTATCAAGTAATAGTAATAACCTGCTTTTAAAATAACATTTCCAACAGAATCACAAGGATATATACACAGCCCCCGCTTTGCATATTCAGAGGAGTCATCTCTGCTCATTCAGGTCTTGTTTGCTCCTGAGAAGCACTTCACATCTATTAAAGGCTAATTACTGGCTCGATGAAGCTGGAGAGCCAATGCAAATTAACCTTCAGGAACTTCAGGGAGGGAATTATTTCTAAAAGCTACTTTTTCTTAATATTGATTATAAATCCGACTTCACCATTGGTTTGGATTTAAATATTAAAATTATTGTTTAATTATTATTCAAGCTGGTCTGATTCCCAAGATACATCATTGGGATTTTACTCTGCACTCTGGTTTTCTATGTAGGACAACTAGGCCTGCCCCGCTGAAATGTTACTGTAAGGACATGTTAACATTACATTTCTCATATCCTTCTTTTAAATACCATGCACCCTGCCTTGTGGGCTACAAGGCCTACATAAGGGTGACACATTCATATTTAAAAAGGAGGTTTTCACCTGTCAAAAGGGTTTATTTTGACAGGTCAAATTGCAGTTTTACACTTCTACACTCTGGCAGAATAATGAAAAATGTGTTTTTACCGAATGGATTTTCCTCAATTTTTGGCTTTCAAATGTAAGTCAGTTTGCCACAAATAACACATTTTGCAAAATACCCTCTGAATAACATGATAGCACAGGCAACCCCTTATTCAGAGATGTACACATATCTACTATTGCTAAACTCAGTATCTTGTGCACATTTTGAAAATACATGGGTTTCTTTCATATCCATTTTTCATTTATTATCTTTTATCATATGAATTAGTGTATGGTCGGTACACAACGAAATATTGTTAGAAGATACAGCTCAGGTGTTGGCTCTGGGTATTGCGTGTTTTTGGACGCTCATCAAACACTATATGTCCCTGCTACCAGAAGGGTCTGGTACAGGAACAAAAAAATGACATGAAACCGCTGTCACCAATTGCTATTTTGTTCCTAATTATTTTTCGTCATTGGGAAAACCATGAACAATGTAAACAAATGACCCCTTGATGAATTTGGAATTTTGTCTACTTTTTAGAAATATATAGCTTATTGGGCTCACCCATGGTTTTCATACTTGTTTTCTCCATAAACTGCAAGTAGTTTGAAACCACAAAAACTGGACTACCAGTTGGAAAACTGCAAAACATTGTAGGGAAAAAATTGACCTCTTGTATAACTCTTGTTCCTGAAAGTGGAGAAGTTGGTGATCGTAGCACAGCAAACCATTTTTTGCTTTATCTCCCTCCAGGTCAATCGACAAACCCTGGGCACCTTTAGATCTCTAAAGCGGAGGTCAAACAAAGGAAGCAACTTTGGCTTGGCTACCTTTTCTTGAAGAAAAGGTATAAAGTCTTAAGCGTGAGGTGCTCCAAACATCAAAAAACAGATCAGCACTGGAGGTGAAAAAGCGTTAGTAGCTAAAGGGCTCATGCGGTTATCCGATCTTTTGGCAGACTCCTTAGAGGCAGCAGACTGTCAAAGCTCACAAGCAATGAAGAGGGCTCTGCATTATTTCAAAAGTAAGACGTGCTCACCATTAAGTAACTATGTAGTGCAGCTTCAGCCAATAAAAACACGTGGGGAACTGTTAAAGCCTTATGGTGGAAAAGCAAAAAATACAAAATACCAGCAGCACTCTCACAACCCTCACCGACTAGCAATCACACACTACTGAAAATATTCTCACTCCCCTCACGGAGTACCAGTCACTAGTGGTGTAACGAAACTTGAGGGGGCCTGATGCAAAGTACATGGAGGGGGGGACCCCACGCTCCAGACCCAGTCAGGAGCTTTCATGCCAGGGTCCTGCCACCCGTGCACAGTGCCGGAGGGGGCCCGACCAACAAAGTAGTGGTTATGGGGGCTTTTGTTACACTACTGCCTGCCACACAGGAGAAGCATTCCGGCACTAACAGCCTTGCACTACCAACAGCACTTCCACACTACTGGAAGCATTGCCACGTCCATTATAGTAGCAATCACTTTTTGGAAGAAGCACTCTCACATCACTTACAGAGTAGCAGCCGCACGCTATGAACAAAACTCACTGACAGCACACTCACATCCATTACAGGCTTGGAGTCACACACTACTGACAGCACTCGCACAACCCTCACAAATTACCAGCAAATTAGGTCTGGCTGACAACTGACAATGCCTCTTAATTTATTGGTTTACTTGTGTGTAGAAATTAACAGGTGAGTGAATGCAAAAATGAGTCAGTGAGAAAATGAATAGATGGGTGAGTGTATGGATGGATGCGATACAGAGCATGGAAAGTGAGTGATAGCATTGATGGATGAGTGACTCAATGGATGGAGGCATTTTCAGTTTTAAGCCAGGCGTAATGCCTTTGCTAATGGTTGGATAGTTACTTTTTCATTTCAATATGTTGAGGCTTCATATTGCTGCGAACACTTTGGTATTACCCAAATCGGAAGGAATTATATTATTCTGGGCAAATCTAAATCTGTGAAGAGTAAGCTGCACAGATATTGCTGTAACAGGTCCACTAGCCCACTGAGTAATCTTAGCAGTCAGAAACCCAGGAGGAACTGAAATTAGGAGACCAATGTTCTCTTTTCCTGGAAGATGGCCATTCTCTGGTGTCCATTTATAAATGTGGTTGTTACTGACAGTGTTCATTTATAAGTGTAGTTGTTTTATCAGAAAGTCGTTTTATTGTTTCATTAAAGATGTTAAAGTGAATAGAGATTGTGATGTAATTTAATCACTGATTGCTGTGATAAATTGTGGCTTACCCAAACACTCTGTTAATGTGCCAAGGAAAACAATTACAGTATAGATTTCTTGTTACAGCTAGTAGTTATTACATACCTATAAGAAGAAGCCAGAGGCTGGCAGATTTAAAAAGGATGCAAAAAGGAAATAAAAAAGACAGTCACTCGGTAAACATCTTTATTGAGAAAAAAAAGGAGAAACAATGAGAGAATACTTGTTTAATGATAGTTGTAATCGAATGAAGTCAGTTGTGTATTCCTTTGTGTGTTTTGCAGAGTTCTAAAGGTTTATAACTAGCATTGTATGTAAATTGTAAGTACGCTTATCCCATGTGGATGTTTTAAAAGTCCAGGGTGACCCTCAAGGACCTCACTTCGGCCAGGGCATTGCCTGGAGCATTCATCGGGTGGTGTCCATCAGATGAAGGTCGATTGATTTGTCTAAAGGATTCATGGAGAAAAAAAACAATTGCAATCGTCTTGGAAAAAGGCAGTGCTTAATTTGAGCCGGCGGTTTCCGGTGCACGGCACCGGCACTTAATTGTCAACACTGGCGCTTGTGACAGTCTACCACGAGATGGTGTTGTCTGGCTAATTTAGAGATGACTACAACAACAGATAATTATTAAATCAATGTACATTAAAAATGACTATTATCTGCAGCCTAAGCCATTCTTACAGCTTTGGGGTCGTGAAATAGTCCGAATCGTCACACTTGTAGGAGTGAGATAGTTGTGTTGTTATCTATCATTGGTAGCGCTGGCAGGGGCAATATGTAGTACAAGCTGCAGTGGCCTCCTGACGAGAGCCCTGGCACTTATGTTTTTTTTACAAATTAAGGGGGTTATTAGGATGGCGGGCGGATCGCCATCCCAACCCGATTTACCCCTGCCATATTATGATGGCGGGGGTATCGTGGCGGACGCAAAGTGCGCCCGCCGCTTTTCCGCCGGTCGGCAATCATTCCGATTGCCGGCCGTGCGGACTTGGGCCTTAATATGGTGGCGGTGCCTAGCAGGTGGGGGCAAATTTTTGTGTCCCTTCCCAAATGATGAGCCAACAATGAAGATTATGGTGTTGCACTAAGATGAGGCATATTTGGGGCTGTTTGGGTCTTATATTAATTGAAATGAGGGGAAAAGCTGGGCTCTTATACCCTAAACATGGCGGTGCAGACAATGAGTTAAAGACAAGTATCACATTTAATCAGGGCCTAGTGCAATGTACTCAGGTGCGAGCAGGTCTCTTCAATGGAGCAGTAGTTTTTTTTTACTGAGCCAAAGCACACAGTCGCGGACACACGCCATAGGTTAGATGCATGGGCGAATTCTTGCATGCCAGTTAATGAAGTTGTGTTTGGGTGGGTTTTTGGTGGCTACAATAAGCTCTGTCCTACAATAATTAATGTATACTAACACTAGTAGAAACAAAGCCAGTGATGGGGTACCCAGCTTTAGTGGTTGCACAGCCAGTTGGCCAACAAGGTGGACATCTTAATTTCAGCCCAAGCCAGCCTGTTCTCGGCGTGCTGTTTCCTCGACAGGCTCCATGAACCTTTTGTCCCTCTAATCTGAGAGACATAGCTAAGAAAGGGTGACAGAAACAGGACAAAGTGGACATGGAGAAGCCATCCCTTTCGCTCACCAATGTCCTAGTAATGCAATTTGTAATCAGGGACAAACAAGTGTTGAGTTGAATGCTTGAATTAACCTCAGCCATTGGTAATTACTCTGGTCCCTGCATGGAGTGGCACCGTCAGCAAAAAAATAAATAATGATCTGAAATGTAACTTAGAGTAATTACTAGTGACTGAGACTAATTCTTCCACCAATCACTGAGGGAAGGGGCTAGACTTATGCTTCTTGGGGCTCTAGTTGGCTTTCACCAGTACATCTCTGACTGTCTACCATGTTTTCTAACTTAGATTCTTATTCCTCATGCTGCCATCCTCACACCAGTGCTTTCCTTTTTTCTATTCTCTCTTTACCTCTCCTGCTCTCTCATTTGCTCTCCCCCTCCCTCCTACACTCTCCTGCTCTCTCCTTTGCTCTGCTACTCAGTGCTTAATTTGACAAAAGAATAAGTACTGGGCCCAATGTTTTGTTTGGAAGGCTGACGCCAATGCTACTGAAGGTTGGGGTGTTGAATATCGATGCTGTGTTGTCTTGTTTCCACCTCATGCCTCTTCAATCCAACACCAGACAATCATTGCTCCTTTATATAACTCTTGCAGGTTGTTTTTCGTCCCTTCATTCTCCCTTCTTCACTGTTTTTCCTTCTTTCTCTTACTTCTCTCTTTTGTGTTTTTCTCTCTTGCTCTTGATGAAAGTCTATTGAGGAAAAATGTATGGTCCCCAAATATAAATGTCAGTTGACCGCATGTGCAACCATTGGCTCAAATTAAGCACTGCATGTAGGATAAGAGGTATTGAGACTTGGGTGTGGTGGCTCTAAGTAAAGGAGAGCATTTCAAAGGAGAAGATTAAATAGATAAAACAATTTGAATCTCGAGCAGCTGCTTGGCAGGGTTGGGCACAGCAAGGTGATGGAGGTTGGCAGAGTATAGGAACATGATTGTGTGTGGCATGTGACTAGTTGGGAGGGGTATGGGGGAGTAGAGCCAAATATGACTGAATACCAGGGTGAATATCTTGTGCTGTGCATTGATTTTGGTGGGGCAGCAAACCTGCTTGCTGTTGGTGAAATGAGCCAGGCTGTAGTTAGTGTGATTAAATATTGACCTGGTGGCAAACTTCATCATACCTTTAGATCACATATTACAGGCTAGAATACTCTTTTCCTACCTCAGCAAAATGGGATCCAGTTTGCCTTCACCACTAACTTGGAGATAGTTACTTTGAATTATTATTAATTTAAATTTATAAGGCGCTCAGCTACCCGGAGGTTTCCCGGCGCCATCAGACTGTTGCAGGCAGGAAAGGGAAACATTATTGGTTAAATAGCCATGTCTTAAGACTTTTTCGGAAATTCTTGTGGTTAATTTCATGCCGAATTGGCATAGGGAGAGAGTTCCATAATAAGGGGGCTAGGTAGGAAAAAGACCGGCCACCCATACGCGATCTTTTGATCCTAGGGACTGAAAACTTGGCCTGAGCCAAGGATCGTAGATGACGTGTTGGAAGGTAGGGATGGACTAAGGCAGTGGTTCCCAAACTTTTGACTCCTGAGGACCCCTATTGAGTCACTACTGGAAGCCGAGGACCCCCAAGCAATTTGTACGATTTAAATTTCAAACATTAAAACAGTAATTCGAAAAAAATAAACACACGTGTGCACACCAAACAGATACCCAAATTACTAAAGCTTTTAGTATTTTATATTGAAAAAATTTGCAAAATCGAAACTTTTTAATAGGAAGGTTGGTGCTGCATCTCGGCGACTAACTTTTCAATATTTGGCTTTATTTTAGAGTATGAGGCTCCTGCTCCTGACGGGGCCGGACTGGAACCCAAAGCAGCCATGGCAAATGTTGTCAGGCCAGTCCCCGTACGGTGCACACCAAGTGCAGTCAGTGAGCCTGGCCATTACAAAGCAGACTTTGGGGGCTCTACCACCAAGAAGATTTGGGGAAAAATGGTGCATTCTACAACACATTTGTAATTATATATTGAATTGTATTCGCGTTCAAAGCATAGTAAATGATGACCTTACTATGCACCAATACAACAATCTTTTTGGGGCTCTTCCATGAATCCCTCCCTATCATCCTCCAACAGTGCCTCTCTTCTTCCCATAGCACCTCTGTCACATGTATTTCATTTGTTTTATAGCATCTCTCATACTAGTGTAGGGTGTCAGAGCACTTTTACATCACACACATACAGAAACAATGGGGGAGATTTATAAAAAGTTGCGCAAAGCAGTGCAGCCCCCCGCGAGGCTGCGCTGCGTTGCGCAACAGGGAGGGAGCAGGGGAGCACCATATTTCCAAAGCTATGGCTCTCTCCTCCCCTTTCTCTGGCGCCGGCGCTGATTTCAGTAGCCCGCGCCATGCACACACCTTAGCGCTGTAGCGCTAAGGTATGTGCATGAGTGTAGCATAGGTTTTGTACAGGAAGGGTACCCTTCCTGTACAAAATACTATGCTAGACACGAGGGAAAGCTTTTCCCACTTTATAGGTGTGCTGCACAGTGCAGCACGCATGCAAAGCCGGAAAAGGAAGGAGAAATGAAAGAATTTCTCCTTCCTTGTGCCTAGTTGAAAAGGGCGCAGTGTTCTCACGCTAAACCCAATCTACTGTTTTTAGTAAATTGGGTTTAGCGTGAGAAACCTTGGGTGGTTGCATGGGAACAGTTTAGTGCTGGAAAGTAAATTACAAAAAAAAGATTTTGCGTTGTTTTGTGTCACTTTTGTGACGCAAACATGGCGCAAAAGCTTAGTAAATCTCCCCCAATGAATCATACGTGTGTTAATCAGTGTATAGAAAATGTTACATAGGGGAAAGGGGACTTCAAGGTGTAGGATTCACGTCATCCATACTGGTAAGCATTTTTTAAGAGTGCTTGATTTGGAGAAGCACAAAATCTGGTTTCAGAATGTAACACAGTGGTTAGCGTTGACTTTAATTATAACAATTTAATTCTACCCAAACATACCTTTTTGGCAGCATCAGAATAATGAAAGACTGGGAAAAAAAGATGGCAAACTAACTTGTACCATGCAGTTTGTATACAGCTCTTTGATGGCAGTTCATAGCTGACAGTGCTAGATTATGATTGTAACTTATGAACTGCACAGTAACAAAAGAATCTCTGTGACAAAAGCAGTAACCCAGCTATGCACATAAAATACTGTTTTATTAAAAATGCATGGTACACGTTCTTTGGAGCAGGCATATTAACCCTCTGCGCTACCTACCATCTCTCTCCAGCAGGTACATTAATCACTCGAGTTATCTTGACACTTTTATTGTTGTTGTAAAACTGCAGATTATACAAGGAACTTTGCATTGCTTTTAAGACAGCTGCCTGCGGACCCCCTGAGAATGTGTCAGGGACCCCTGGGGGTCCGTGGACCCCAGTTTGGGAACCACTGGACTAAGGCATTCAGATATTGCGGTGCAGTGCCCCATTTAATTTTATGCATATAACACAAGGCCTTGAATTTAATGCGGCTCTCTATCCTCAGCCAATGCAGGTCGAGGAGGGAACCTGATATGGAGGCTTTTCTGGGCACCTGGCAAAGCAGCCTTGCCGCCGAGTTCTGTACTACCTGAAGCTTTCGAACCACCTCCTTATTGGCTCCCAAGTACAGGACATTGCCGTAGTCCAGTCTAGATGTAATCAGGGCTTGGACCACAGTTCTTTGGGTGGAACTAGGCAACATCCATAGTATTTTTTTGAGCCATTTTAGGATGGTGAAACAGGTTGCGGCGACCCTTACTGCTTGCTGCTTCATTGACAACTGATCGTCAATGATTATGCCCAGATTGCGAACCATATGTAGCGGCTGGGGAAGATCACCCATTTGGGGGGCCAATGTTGTGGGCCCCAAAGATCTTTATTTTTTCCGAGGATTAGGACTTCTGTTTTTCCACCATTTAGCTTTAACATGTTGGTGTGCATCCAACTGGCTATATTTTGCAGTCCTACCTGCAGAGAGGATAACTTAGATGCTTCATTTGTAGAAAGAGAGAAGATTAACTGGGTATCATCAGCATATGAATATATGCATCGCCCTGCCTCTTCCGCTATTGTTGCCAGAGGTCTGACATAAATATTAAATAATAATGGGCTAAGAATAAACCCTGTGGTACTCCATAAGGGGCAGCGTGGGACTTAGAGCTCGCTGCCGCTGAGAAGACCCGGAACGTCCGGTCAACCAGAAAGTCAGCAACCCATTTGAGTGCTTTCCCCGCAATGCCTACCGATTGAAGAGCTTTAAGTAGGATATTATGAGACACAGTATCAAAAGCTGCACTCAAATCAAGCAGTATGAGTGCCACGGTCTCACCTATATCAAGGCGTTGACGCAAAATTTCTGTAACACCTAAGAGCGTGGTTTCTGTCGAGAATCCAGCTCTGAAGCCTGATTGTGATGTATGTAGAATTTCTTGAGAGTCTACAAATTGTGTCAGTTGTTGATTAATATGTTTTTCTAAACTTTTTGAGAAAACTGGAAGTAAAGAAATCGGACGGAAATTAGATAAATCATCTGAATTGGCATTAGCTTTTTTCAAAAGAGGCCGAACCATGGCATGCTTCCATGCCACTGGAACAGTTGCTTCTAACAAAGACGCATTAAGCAGCTCCATAATAATTTTAAGTGATGGTGGTTCCAATTTTTGAAGAATAGAAATGGGGAGAGGATCTGTAGGCGAACCAGATTTCAGGCTATTTAAGATGAGTCTAAAAGAGGAGGTCTCCAAAAGCTGCCAGTTTTCTAGCAACTTTGTAGGCATGATGATTTCATTTATCGGTGGTACAGTGCAACTAGATGTATGGAGAGAGCTCCTTTTTTGATTTCCCTCATTGTTTGTTATTACATTCAGTTCAGCATAGATTTTCTCTATTTTGCCAATAAAGAACTTGGCTACATCCTCACAATGAGCTTCATTGAGCACAGGGGGGGTAGGTTGACAAGCAGCTCCTGAAAGATCTTTGACTACTTTAAATAAAACCTTCGGACTGTTTTGTGCCGATGCAATGGTGTTGTTTACATATTCTGCTCGAGCAGCTTTGCAAAGGGAGTGATAGTCCCTTTTAGCCAATTTGTAAGTATGTCTGGATTCAGGCGCATAATCCTTCCTCCAACATCTTTCCAATGCTTTACTTTTGCTTTTTTCTGTTTTCAACCGTTCTGAGAACCAGGGGGCAGGAGGACGATGATTGTTCAATTTTTTTTGAGACATTGGAAGGCACGCATCGGTAGATGCTGTGATCCAAGTATGGATGGTATCCAGGTCTGCTAAGTTAATAGAGGTGATAGTAGGAATATTTTTCAAAAGATGTTGATTAAATATGTCAATATCTAGATTCTTCCAGTTTCTAGACCCTGGAAAAATAGATGGATTCTCCCGCTGCAGGTCTAGCCTCACCTTAAACTCGACCAGAAAATGATCTGACCATAGTAAGGGGACGGCTACCTGGCATGTGATGTTAGATAGATTAGAGAAAATGGGGTCTAACAAATGACCTGCTCTGTGGGTAGGATCCGAATTGTGGAGTAAAACATTCATGGCTGCCAAATCAGCCCTTAAGGCAGTGCTCGTAGTACAGGAGGGATCATTGAAATGAATGTTTAAATCTCCCAAGATAGTGAAATTAGTTGCATCAAGCAGAAAGGGGGCTATAAGTTCAGGAAACGTAGTTGCCCAAGATCCTGCTGGCCCTGGTGGACGATAAATTAATATCCCAGAAAGAGTAAATTGGGATGTAAGAGAAAGCTTAAAAAAAACTAGCCTCGCAGCCTTTAAAGAGTAGGTCCTCCCATTTACAAGTGTATGCCTTCTTGAAAATTAATGCAATGCCCCCTTCGGCCTTGCCATCACGATCTTTCCTTCTTATTGTGTAGTTGGGTGGTAGGGCAAAAGCCACATCCGGGCCAGAACTCTCCTGAAGCCATGTTTCCGTAAGGAAGATAGCGTCTGGTTGTGAATTATACAGGAGATCAAAAATGTCATCCTTATGTTTGGGGAGTGACCTACAGTTAATATTAAAAAAGGTAAATTCCTTTAAAGAAGCATCCTTACTCTTAATAGAAGCAATAGAATTAAAAGTATGATCCCGGCTAAATAGTCCAGTAATGGTAAAACCACAGCAGGAGCAAATAACGTCAAAATTGTCAGGTGTTAAGGTGACACAGTTCTGTTGTAGCTTCGGTCGAAGCTCATGCAATAGTTTTGGTAAATAGGTCACCTTATCCCTTGAAAGAGGAGTAGGGGTCATGGCCGCTGGACCCGGTCGGGCGCGGACTGACTGAGCATTGGTGGGTTTGTGTGGCACCTATTCGGTTGAAATAGAAAATTTCTTTCTAGCTGCTCCCAGTGCTTTGACCTTGCAGCCCAAAGCATTATCTCCAGGACAATACAAACAGTGTAGTGCTTAGAGTCCAAATGCACCACCACCCTCTTTTCTACAGACTGGAACAGTACCAGCCTTCATGTTCTTCTAAAGTTGCTGGTTAAAGTTTCTGAGCTGTATGATCACGTGTTGGCATCTAAGCCAAGAGGTGGAGTTCCCAGGGTCTGGAAGTAAAAGATTAGGATGGATCAAATCAGAGAGTGAAGAGCCAACATTATCTTGTTGCTGACAGTAAGACTGTGATTTTGGTTCATGGGTTGGCTTAGAGAAGGGAATGTGATTGTGCTTTGCCTCTAACACCCAAGGAGGCTAGAGTCAAGAGCATGGTGGAGCGGACACCTGTTCTTTGCTTCTAACATCTAGGGAGGCTAGAGTCAAGACCATGGTGGAACAATCAACAGAGAGGCTAGAGTCAAGAGTATGGGGGAACAAAGAACAGAGAGGCTAGAGTCAAGCGCGTGGTGGAGTGGTTCACTGTGCTTTGCCTCTAACATCTAGAGAGGCTTGAGTCAAGAGCACAGTGGAACAATGAACAGAGAGGCTAGAGTCAAGAGCATATTGGAACAATCAACAGAGAGGCTAGAGTCAAGATCCTGGTGGAACAATCAACAGAGAGGCTAGAGTCACAAGCACGTGGTGGAACAATCAACAGAGAGGCTAGAGTCAAGAGCACGGTGGAACAATGAACAGAGAGGCTAGAGTCAAGAGCGTGGTGGAGCGGTCCACTGTGCTTTGCCTCTAACACCCAGGGGGCTAGAGTCAAGAGCATGGTGGAACAATGAACAGAGACTCTAGAGTCACGAGCATGGTGGAACAATCAACAGGGAGGCTAGAGTCAAGACCGTGGTGGAGCGGTCCACTTTGCTTTGCCTCTAATACCTGGGGGGCTAGCTTGAAGACCTTGGTGAAGCAATCAATGGTGTTGAGTTCATCTGCGAGGTCAGACTGGAGGAAAGCTACTTCAGGTAGGTATAATTGTCAAGTTTCCCAGGTCCATGTGAGACTAGCTACTCTAGTCCTGCCTTTTTCTTTGTATTGTGTGTCTTGTAGTCCAGGTTTTATATTTGGATAAATAAGGCTAAAAGTACCTGAATGCAAAGAAGACAGCTGGACCGGGGTCCAGTGGCGGCTCCTCCGAAATGGCGGAGGAGCATCACTCTACTGCCTGGTGCAGAACCAGCAAACTAAAAATAAAACGATGCTCTAGCATCGTTTTATTTTTCATTTGCCGGCTGTGAGCCAGCTTGCGCAGGGAGGGGCGGGGCATGGGAAGGAGGTGTGCTTGAGCATTCCCTAAGTAGGCATATGTGTTTGGGCGGCCATCTCAAGCCGACCAAAACACACATGTGCACTTAGGTTCCTCTAGCCCGGCTGCATTTAGCAGCCGGCTGGAGAAACCCCACAGACTCGATGACCTGAGCGGAGCGTCTTTCCTGCCCGCTCAGGCCAATCCTCGCACTGCTCTGCAGCACGGGGATTGGATGGGAGTCTGTCCAAAGGACTGATGGGACCAGGAAAAGGCCAGCAGGAGCGACGCGATGCGGGAGCCGGCTGGCGGCTTCAGGTACATTTTTTATATTATTATTATTAACACGTCCCCCCACCGCGCGCGCTCTCCCTCCCGCACTCCCCTCATCCGCCTCACCACAGTTTGTTAGTGGCAGCCTCCACTGCCAGGGTCGCTATTTGCACGTGGACTTAGGAAACTTGGCAGGGCTGGGTAGGCCGAGGTTAGAATGCCAGACTTGTGAATAAAAGTTGATTTGGTAAAGGGGAATTTGCAAAAGCCAGTCTGCAATGGGATTATTAGGTCGAAAGAACAAAGATACTACTGAGGCAATTCATAGCTGCCAAGTTAACCCAGGTCCATGTGTGACGTTTTAGACCACACCCATCTTTTTCTTAGAATTCTGGGACTCGTAGTCTTATTTAACCCAGTATAAAACCAGCACTACAAGTGTCCTGTGACACTTGGCAGCTATGGCGATTGAAGTGCAGCCATTTGCACTGAGGCTTGTACATCTCACTCTCTCTCTTTCTTGGGAGCACACATGAAAACAGCATTGCCCTAAAGCATTCTTGAATATATTTTGATATTTATGGCGGCAGCAGTGGCATAAAAAGGACAGTAAGAAGGCCTATAATCGTAAATATGCCCTCCATGCTGTGTCCTTTTATCTTCAGGTTGGGGATGATGTCTGATGCTGCATAAGTGAGCACATTTTTCCTCAAATGATTCTCCATCTTCAGATTCACCTTACTTCAACCCCCCAAGAGAGAACCATTGTTAGAAATGTCAAGGACAAGCAACTGTGACCAAGACGGGTGACAGCATCAGGCAGACGGCGCTGCAGCGTGAATGCTAAATGTGTTTGAGCAAACGACAGGTCTGCATGCATAAGAAATACAAGCAAATTTACTTAACTGGATTAAGCAAACAGCGGAGGAAAGAATTTCACATAACCTTCTCGCTTCGGGATTTCATTCGACCCCCGATACACGTCAATATTGTGCTATCGGAATTAAGAACACCCTTCTGCTGTGTGCAGGAAGGCAGCGCTGAAATGGCTCAATAAACAGTAAGTCAAAGATGTTTAACTTCTGTTGGAAAATGGAAATTAAAAGTAGACAAGGAGCAAGGTTGAAGCTTTCTTGCGCAAGTTAAGAACACATTTCACCATTTTTCGCTCGAGATTTAAAAAAATTAAGGGCCCGATTCACAGAACTAACTTAAGACAAAATCCTAAACTTACTACCATTTTGGTATTCACAGAAGGCACTTACTCATTTTGGTATTCACAGAAGGCACTTACTCATTTTGGTATTCACAGAAGGCACTTACTCATCAATGAGTAAGTGCTTTCTGAGGCACTTACTCATTTTGGTATTCACAGAAGGCACTTACTCATTGATGACTGGTCCCGGTCGTGGGAGAAGCCCTGCCACATGATTGTGGACCGAGTTGGAACCAAACGGCTACCAGCACTGAAAGGACAGGAGGTCGTTTTGTGGGAGTTTTAAAGTGCAAGCAAAGTGTAAGAGAGACTCTTTCCATACCCACTGTGGTTTTATTTTTTGAATTTTTGCGAAGTGCAGCAGCTCACTTGAGTATTATCAGGCACTACAGGGACCATCAAGCTCAGCGCGAGCCGACGCCCACTGGGGCGGGTGGTTTGAAGATACAAGTACTGCCTTGTGCGTAACTTCACAATTTGAACTGCCTCTGAAGAAATGCTTTTCGAGCATGAAACGCGTGAGGCTGATAAATTTTGGTGAAGTTTTCTTTTTACTTGGCTGCAGCTTCTACATTAAACGAGATGTTACCTACCTGTTTGTGGCTCTCCTCAATGGGCGAACTTTGTGGTTTTGATATATATATATATATATACAAGAATAAATTGGTAACTCGAAATAACAGGAGATTAATCCCCAACGGAAACACTCATAAATGAAATGAAAGAAACATTCTGAAGCAACCAAACACTACGAGTCCCATAATGCCTCATAATGGGCTAACATGGCTGAACTATAAATAGTGGACATAGAAGGTGGACTCACAAGACCGTGAACAAGACCATTTCTTGGTTGAAACGTTGGTGGTGGGCTATGGTGATATTTGTGCTAAATAAAACCTAATCCAAAGAAGAAGACTTGAGGAGTGCAATGTGTTCCTTGATGAATAGTATTTTAAGAGGTTAAGTCTGACCTCGACATCTGCACCGGCTGTGTAATAGTGCGCGCTGAACTGGGACTGTTTGTTGGATAAAAAAAAAAATACTTGTAGTGTTTGGTTGCTTCAGAATGTTTCTTTCATTTCATTTATGAGTGTTTCCGTTGGGGATTAATCTCCTGTTATTTCGAGTTACCAATTTATTCTTGTAATTAGTTGTTTTATCATGTTTTCGTTTTTCACGAGTTACTCGCACCACTTTCATATTTTTTGTTTAAAGTTCTCTCTTTCTCGTGAGGATTTTGGATAGGTGGTCTTTCTTCTCCAGTTGGTCTGGAGTTGTTCACGATGGTTGCCAACTATCCTGTCAGGGTAACTTGAGTCGTCTCACTTTATTAATTCTTGAGTTTAGTACTCAGTTGCTCATGTCCCTGTTGACTCACTCGTGCGAACTCTTGTGGGCTGAGTGCCCATATCACTTGGTTTCATTCTTGTAGTGATTTTTTCATAGGTGAATATGTAACTCTTCCTCCCCGTTCAGGCCGAAGGGAAACTTTGTTTTGAATCTTACGATTAGACGGGATTCTAATCTTCTCAGCTTAAGGGTTCGATTACCTCCTCTTTCGTTTTTTGGAACCGTCATTATCCCAAAATACTTGATGTTCCGCCAGTTGATGGTATGTTTTATGTGTATATGTTTCGATATAGCATAATTCATGTCCTTGTTTTGAATTGCCCTTAGATGCTCCAAGATTCTTTTTCTTAAGGGGCAGATAGTGCTTCCGATGTATCGCTGACCACACTGGCATTCGATCATGTAGACCACATATGAGGTTTCGCATGTTATTCTTTCGTTTATAGTAAACATTTTACCTCTGGGATCCTTGATCTCACTTATGTTTTGGCCAAACTTGCAAGCTTTGCATTTGTTACAATGAGTGAAGCCAGTTTGTTGTTTCTTTAACCAGTTTGTTGGTTTCTCGCTGGTGAAATGACTCCTCACTAATTTGTCTTTTAGCGAAGTTACTTTGCGGTAAGTTACCATCGGTCTTGTTCCTAATTTTCTCCCAATGTCTGGATCTTTCTATAGGACACTCCAAAATTTCTTTAAGATGTTTACAATCTTATGGCTTTCCTTGCTGTATGTCATAATCAT
Source organism: Calotriton arnoldi (assembly GCA_963921515.1). NCBI lineage: Eukaryota > Metazoa > Chordata > Amphibia > Caudata > Salamandridae > Calotriton > Calotriton arnoldi. Next base: position 61,404 of record CAWUFW010014501.1, on the reverse strand, counting down.
TCTGATTTTGTCGTCTTGTTCGGTTGTTCCTTCATGTTTCTCTTTGTTTACTAATGTTGAGGCACGAGACATATCTCTTGCTCTTTTTGTCCCTGTTTTACATCTCTGCATTTGTATTGCCTCTTGATGAATCTTTGTTCTGTTTCTTGAAAGATTTTTTCAACCACCACTTCCTCCGAGCAGTTTCTTCGCATTCTGACGAATTCTCCGAACGGGATGCTTCTCTTTAGTTGATCAGGATGGAAGTTTGTCCCGTGCAGTATGCTGTTTGTTGATGTTGGCTTGAGGTATACTTTTGTATGTATTTGATCTTTATTGATGTATACTGTTACGTCCAAGAACTGAATCTGTTTTCTGCTAATATTGTGCGTGAATTTTTAGCCCCACAGAATTGTTGTTAAGGATCTCAAAGTATTCTTGGAATTCTTCCACGCTGCCGTTCCATATCACGAAGAGATCATCTATGTATCTCAGCCAGAGTTCTATCTTCTTCGTGTATTTTTCATTTTTCTCGTTCCACGCTATGAATTTCTCCCACCACCCCATTGTTAAATTGGCGTAACTGGGAGAAAATGAAATCCCCATAGCAGTCCCACATTTTTGGGCATATACCTTGTGGTTGAAGAGAAAAACATTGTTTTTAAACATAGTTCGATCATCTCCATAAGCATTTTTGTATGCTTTAACTCTCGAATGTTTCTTTGTCTTAGGAAGTAGCTAACAGCATTCATGCCTATATCATGACTTATAGATGTATATAGTGCCACTACGTCGATCGTGACTAGGAGAAAACCTTTCTGCCATCCAGTATTGTTTAATGTTCTTAAGAAGTCGCCAGTATCTTTAATATACGAACTTAGATTTGTCACCATCGGAGCAAGAAAGTGGTCGACATAAATCGATAGATTCTCGTAGAGGGAGTTGGAACTCGAGATAATTGGTCTTCCTGGAGGATTAATTAGAGTCTTATGTATCTTCGGCAGGAAGTATATGGTTGGCATTATAGGGCTGTCGTTGTTAAGGAAACATGCTTCATCATCACTCAGGAGACCCTCATTTTTCCATGTCCTTATTTTTGTTTCAAGCTCGATTGTAAGGTCATTGATCGGGTTTGTTTCTAGCATTTCATAGTTCTTATTTTCACTTAGTTGACGTGTTGCTTCCTGAATGTAATCACTGGTGTTAAGTATCACTACGGTTCCGCCCTTATCAGCCGGTTTAATTGTTATTTCTTCCTTCCTGCTTAGCGCCTCCAGTGCGATTCTTTCCTCTTTAGATAGATTTTCTTTTTTATTTGTTGTATTCACCATTGTTTCCAGTTCTGCAATTACTAGTTCATGAAATAGGTCGATTTTATTACCCAGACTGAGGACAGGGCAAAACTTAGATTTGGGTTTTAGGCCAGAGTTCACATGCTTGTCAGTGGGAATTTGTAGGTCTTCCAATATTTGAGATTCAGTCATTTCTTCATTGTCTATATTTAGCATCAGGTCATATGATGTTTTGAGATTGGTAATATCCTCAATATTCAAGTTCGTTTCACTTTGTAATCCAGTTGTGCTTGAAGTTCCTATGTTCCCAGATTTGGAAAAGAACTTGGCTAGTTTTAATTTTCTTATGTATTTGTACAGATCAATTCTGGTCTCTACATAATCGCGATGCTTTTCTGGGCAGAAGCTGAGGCCTTTATTTAATATATTTTCTTCGTATTGTGTCAGTGAATAATCTGATAGATTTACAATTAGGTTTTCAGATTGTTGTGTTGCTTCCTTTTTGTTTATTTCTTCAGTCTGTTGCAAAGAGGATAGCCCCTTGTTTTTTCTTGCTCCTCTTCGTGTCTTTCTCCGTTGTTTGGATCGGTCGGATTTTTCCCTCTTCCTCTTCCTCGTCCTCGACCCTGACTCTCTCTCTCGGTGTTCTCTGATCTATGTAGATCAACTGCATTTCTTCTAAAAAAAGTAGTGCGGCCCCCCACTCGCACACTCCTTTCTTCCTCATTTAGATCAGATTCTGATTCACTTACTGCAATTTTGGCAGTGTCTGAGATTGTCAATTTCCCTGTATGTAGTTGTTGTTTTAGCCTGTCAAATCGTTTTGCAAATGTCAAAATTGCTTCTGTTTCGTAATCGTATTCGTCGCGCTTAAACTTGCGCTGTTTGCGCAATTCTACTTCCTCCTCATATGTGTCCAGGTTTTTCTCCATTTCTTTTCTCAACGATGTACATTCCTCTTCTTGATTCAGAGCTGAGATTTGTGTCTCTATTTCTCTTATCTCTTTATGCAAGTCCTCGATGTCTTTTTTGGCATATTTGATGATTATGAGAACCATATTTTTTGAACATTGCATACTATTCCTGGCCCACTCCTCAAGCATTTCTGACTTGGTATCTGGATGATTCGGTACAGTAAATATTCTGAGGCCTCTGGGAATTCTGTCATGTTCGATATATTTCTCTAATGTTATTACTTCCCAACTTTTGGATATTTCTTTTTTTAATAGCTTTTCTAGTTGGAAAAATAGCTGTTTTAGATTCTTTTGAGAACTGCCTCCCGTTCTTAGGTCTTCATTGCTGCTCAACTGTCCCGTACCTTTTTTAAACAATGTTTCCGCTTTTAATGACCTTTTTTGCTGCTCTCGCCTCCATTTTCACTTCACAATAAATAAAGCAACCAAGAAAAAACTGGTGTGTCCCTTCTCACGAAAGATGGGAACTGATTTTATGGTGTGTCCTCATTACTCGTACGACTTGAGAGCGGTGCAGTGAAATCTTTACTGTTGTTCACTGTTACCGCTTGCTGCGACACTGTAACAACGCTCCTTTGAATGTACCCAGAGCTCCCAGCCCGTTCCTTACCTGAGAAGCTTTTCCGTTCGCGCAGCGTCCTCCGGCCCCGCTCGTTCAGCGCTTCAGGTTTCGGGACGGCTGTTTCTTTTCTTTCTCGTCGGAAAAGCAGTTTGCGGATCTCCACGCTTGTCGGTGATTGTAAAAGCAGTTCCGTTTGGCGAGCGTCGCCCACGTTCCTTTTTGTCATTAAGGTCAAATCCTTTACTTGTTGCCGCTTTCCAGTGTTTCCACACTTTCCGGATTGTTGGTTTTTTCCACAGTGTCGGGCGCCGCTGAATGTATTAATTTTATCCAACAAACAGTCCCAGTTCAGCGCACACTATTACACAGCCGGTACAGATGTCGAGGTCGGACTTGACCTCGTAAAATACTATTTATCAACGAACACATCGCACTCCTCAAGGCTTCTTTTTTGGATTAGGTTTTATTTAGCACAAATATCACCATAGCCCACCACCAACGTTTCGACCAAGAAATGGTCTTGTTCACGGTCTCGTGAGTCCACCTTCTATGTCCACTATTTATAGTTCAGCCATGTTAGCCCATTATGAGGCATTATGGGACTTGTAGTGTTTGGTTGCTTCAGAATGTTTCTTTCATTTCATTTATGAGTGTTTCCGTCGGGGATTAATCTCCTGTTATTTCGAGTTACCAATTTATTCTTGTAATTCGTTGTTTTATCATGTTTTCGTTTTTTACGAGTTACTCGCACCAAGAAGAAGACTTGAGGAGTGCGATGTGTTCCTTGATGAATAATATATATATATATATATATATATATATATATATATACATATATATATATATCGCGCTCACTCTCCGTCTTTCTTCCCTTACACTCGCGATCGGGTGCTTCGTTGCGCGGTGACGGACACCGCGCGGATCCACACAATCCTCAGCTCACGGCACAAACATAAATGCACCAGCACTCACAGGAACGTTATCTCCCAGATTTTATTGGGTTCTTGGTTACACGACCAGACGCATTTCGGCTGCCGCCTTTGTCAATAGTGGCCGGCGCCGGCTTGAGACAGGTTTAAGTATACCAGTACTGATTAACATAAACAAAGGACACCTCGACTTGCTCCAGTCAAAGGTGTCGGCCATTACTAAACAGGTTATTTAGTAAAGTGTAACACTGGTGTTGTCAGTCAAACTGGGAACATGCTTGCAGCACAATAACATACTACCCTGAATGGGCTTGAATAATGCATAAACATTTTCTTATCCCACTTTGCACATGCTGGACACAATAAACAATAAACAATATTGCCCTGGATGGGCTTATTCTTTGACCTTCATGTAATCCGTTCCACCTAATGTGGAAGATGCATGACAGACCACCATGCCTGAGCATCCTGATAAAATCTCAGTTACTTCATCATAACAGTACAATTGATTCTCCCAGATTCACAGTTTTCCACAGAGAACATTACAGATGCACAGCCATTTCTTCACCACTATTGAGACCTCCTGGTCTCTTTGTTTGATTGTCAATGATATATCGTGATTCTAATCTACGCAATTGCAGTTGCCTGTTGCCCCCTCTCACATTCATGGGCACTTGGTCCATACAAAAAAAGCTTAAAAGATCTCTATTGCTCTGATGAAACACCTCAAAATGCCTCGCCACTAGGTAAGTGGGGTCCCTGTTCTGTATGGCCCTGAGGTGTTCCAAAATTCTTATCTTTATTGGGATGGATCGTACTTCCAATGTAACGTAAGCCACACGGACATACCAGACAGTACACCGTGTGGCTAGTGTTACAGTTCATCAGACTTTTGATTTTCCTGGGTTCCCTCATTCCCGGCACCGCATACTCCAGCACTTTTTTGCTGTTTCTGCATGCCCTGCACTTGAGACATGGGTAAAACCCCGCCAATTTCCCAAACGGTGGTGCTCTACTCTCATTCCCACAGTGACTCTGTACTACGCTGCTGCGTAGGGATCTTGCTCTCCTAAAAGTCAATAGGGGCGCTTTCGGCAAGTCCTTCCCTATTACTGGGTCTGACCTCAGGATATGCCAATTTTTGGCAAAAATTCTTCTAATATCCGAGGCATCACCAGAGTAGTCTGTGATCATCCTCAGACTATTAGCTTTGGCATCTTTTTCTTTTACTTTCTGTGCACTAGATGCGCAGCCAGCTATCAAGTCCTTTCTGGGTTTCCTTTCTGCTTTGGACTTGGCCTCCTCTAGAGTCTCTTTGCGGTAACCTCGGGCCTCAAACCTATTCATGCTGTCCTTAGCTGCTGCCTGAAAATCACAGAGGTGCGTGCAGTTCCTTTTTATTCTTAATAATTCGCCATATGGGATGCTAGTTATTGTTTTCCCAGGATGGCAACTGCTCACATGCAGCACGGAATTCCCTGCGGTCGGTTTCCTGTGCAATGCCGTGCACAATCTTCCGTCCGCAGGAAAAACCTTCAGGTCCAAAAAGTTAACCACCTCCGTGCTAACTTCACCTGTAAACTTGAGGTTGAGGTTATTCATGTTAAGAACATCAATGTATTCTTTAGCTGATTGCTCTGTGCCTCTATAGACGATAAATAAATCGTCTATGTACCTGTTCCAGCTTAGAACCCTACAGGTCCAGTCTGCGTTCCCCTCTGCCCAGGCCACCTGCTTCTCCCACCAGCCCACGAAAAGATTCGCGTAGCTGGGGGCGAAGCAGGTGCCTATCGCAGTGCCACGTATCTGCTTGAATAGTTGGTCCTGGAAAAGAAAGATATTGTTCCCTAGGCAAAATTCCACAAATTCCAATATCATTTTGTTATGCTCAGCTAGATTCATTGATTTAGTTCCTAAAAACTATCTCACAGCCTCTATTCCCTGAAGATGATCAATGCTCGTATAGAGGCTTGAAATGTCAAGTGTTATCATTACCAAGTCCTCATCCCAAAACAAACTCTCAATTCTTGTCAAAAAGTCTTTAGTGTCTCTTATGTATGAAACCAGTTCTTTAACAAAATCAAAAAGGTAATAGTCCACGAACCTTGACATATGCTCCGTCAGGCTCCCTAGGGACGACACTATTGAGCGACCTGGTGGACAGGTCGCGTGTTTGTGCAGTTTCGGAAGATGGTAAAAAGTCGGTATGCGGGGATGTTTGCATTCCAAAAAGGCAAACTCCTCCTTACTCAGCATCCCTCTATGATACCACTTATTCAGGAGTGCCCGGTAGGCATTGATACTTTCCTCAAATGCTTTCCTTGTCACTCTTGTGTAATTTGTCACATCATTCAGCTGCACTAGGGCCTCTTTTATGTAGTAGTCATTTGTCATCAGGACTACATTCCCGCCCTTGTCGGACGGCTTGCAAACAATAGTCTTGTCCTCTTTCAAATCTGCAATTGCTTTTCTCTGCAGTTCCGTGATGTTACCTCCGCCTTTCTTTTTGTTACTTGAATTGCAAAGTTTTAGAAGATCCTTGGTCACTATATCCGTGAAGACGTCTATGGAGTCAGCTGGCATTAAAGGACAAAACCTCAACTTAGGCTTAAATGGGCTACCAGGATTGATCTGTGTGGCCCCTGTCCAGTTCACGTTGAACACCGATGATGGAATCAGTGATGTGGGATTCCCTTCTTCTGCCAGATCCTCCAATACTGCTAGAGTCTCAACATTGCCAGCTGTAAGGTTGTCACTTCTGCTTACGTCATTGGTGACTCGAGTTGGAGCAGGACGTTCCTTGCCTTTGAAATATTTCAGCAATTTCATTTTCCTACAAAACTTAAATAGGTCGATTTTAGTCTGTGTGTATTCAGATGCTTTCGTTGGGCAGAAGCTCAAACCCAGTTGTAACACCTCTTCTTCTGCCTTCTTCAGTTTCCTTGATGTTAGGTTTACAACCGTGAGCATTTCTACATTCATCTTTTGCTCCACTGTTTCTTGCTCCGGGTCACTCTTGGAGAGGCGCTGCCACCCGCCTCTCCTCGTCAGACGTTTGCTTTCTTTTTCTTTGTTGTGGTTTCTCCGGTGGCTTTCCTCTCCCCCCTTTGCCCCATGTCTCCCTGATGACTTGAAACTCCTCCAAAAAAGGGGCCGATACGGGGGCTGCAGCTTGCGCAGATCCGGAAGCTCCACCTTCTCTTTCGTCTTCGCTTTGTTCAATATCAGTGACCTCTGACTCAGAGGTTTCTCTATGTTCCACTGCAGTCTTACTCTTATTGCTTAGAAGCTTAGAAGCTGCTTCCTTGGTTGATCGTACCTCTTCGCAAATGTTAAAATGCGGCCCTGTAGGTAATCCCTCTCGTCCCTTTCAAACTTGTCCTGTTTCCGCTGTTTTATTTTTTGTTCATACGCTTTGAGGCGTTTTTTCATGGCCTCGCGTAATTCATCCTGCTTGTTCTTGTCACTGTCTTTGGCAATCTGCTTCTCCAATTCCTCAATATCGCGTAGTGCTTGTTCCCTATCGCACCATGCAAATTTAATGAGAATAACTAGCATTCCCTTAGATGATGCCGCCGTATGCTCCACCCACTTCTCGAGCAATAACGGGTTTGGATTCTCATATGCGGGGACCGTATATATTCTTAGTCCCCGCGGTACCCTCTCAACCTCAATATAGTTTTGGAGGGAGGTTGCCTCCCACCATTTGCGAGTCTCGCGTTCGTAAAGTTTTTCTAAACGAGAGAATTGGTCTTTTAGTAGATTAGTGCCGGTAGCTGGTGCGCGGCTGCTCCCGCTGTGCCCTCCGTTTCTCTGTGATTCTTTTTTCTTGAAAATTTTCGTAGCTGCCTCACGCCGTGCCTCCTCATCAAACATGCTACTTGAGCGTGTTGCTCCTTACACGTGTAATGAACGTTCCTTCGATCTGTCGAGTTGCTTCTCTGCTCGAACGCTCAGCCGAGCGTCGACTTCTGTCAATTTCACCGACTCCTCATTACGCATTCAACTTGCTTTGTGAAGCGCCCCGCTACACCGTTCCCGATGCAGCTTTTTCGGACTCCGGTGATACAATGTTGCACTTGACTTGCTTTCTCGGTGGTGAAGGGAAATTAACACCGCGCTCACTCTCCGTCTTTCTTCCCTTACACTCGCGATCAGGTGCTTCGTTGCGCGGTGACGGACACCGCGTGGATCCACACAATCCTCAGCTCACGGCACAAACATAAATGCAACAGCACTCGCAGGAACGTTATCTCCCAGATTTTATTGGGTTCTTGGTTACACGACCAGACGCGTTTCGGCTGCCGCCTTTGTCAATAGTGGCCGGCGCCGGCTTGAGACAGGTTTAAGTATACCAGTACTGATTAACATAAACAAAGGACACCTCGACTTGCTCCAGTCAAAGGTGTCGGCCATTACTAAACAGGTTATTTAGTAAAGTGTAACACTGGTGTTGTCAGTCAAACTGGGAACATGCTTGCAGCACAATAACATACTACCCTGAATGGGCTTGAATAATGCATAAACATTTTCTTATCCCACTTTGCACATGCTGGACACAATAAACAATAAACAATCTTTTATGAGTGTTTCCGTCGGGGATTAATCTCCTGTTATTTCGAGTTACCAATTTATTCTTGTAATTCGTTGTTTTATCATGTTTTCGTTTTTCACGAGTTACTCGCACCAAGAAGAAGACTTGAGGAGTGCGATGTGTTCCTTGATGAATAATATATATATATATATATGTACAAATCCTCCAGTCGAACAACAGAAGGCAAAGTCGCACTCAGGATATTTTTAAGAGCAAAAGTTTATTGACTGACGCGTTTCAACCTCACGGTCTTTGACAAAGACCGTGAGGTTGAAACGCGTCAGTCAATAAACTTTGCTCTTAAAATATCCTGAGTGCGACTTTACCTTCTGTTGTTCGACTGGAGGATTTGTACACATTATTGCGGGTCCAGCGCCCGCCTGCTCGCACCAACCCTGTCTGGTGGATGAGGTCGGATGAAAGGCTGGAATCATATATATATATATATATATATATATATATATATATATATATATATATATATATATATATATATATATATATATATATATATATATATATATATATAATTTTGAGTACTGAATAAATGTTTTTAAAAGCTTTCTGCAGTAAAATAAAATCATAAAAAGACGGATTTCTGTACACAGAGAATCTACGTGATAAATAATCTAATGCATTAGTAGTCAGTACTTTTGAGACATAAAGTAGTTCCTCGAGCATTGCAATATAAATACTCCATAGGAGGCGGAATCATACACCAAGCAGCTAATAAGAAATGGTGAGAGGGTGTAAGGTCTCTGGAACTTAGCCAAAGCCCAGTTGAGTCTTGCTTTTTGTCGCTTTCTCTCCCTCTCTCTCTCTCTCTCTCTCTCTCAGTCTCCCTCCCTCTCTCTAGTAGATTCTTTACATACAGTAATGAGTGGTTTTATTTTACTGCAGAAGGTTGTTAAAAAATATGTATTCGGGACTTAAAATGCAAGGCAGACTATTGCTTTGCCAGTGCTAATTTTAAGAGGAGGAACAAAACACGTCCGAAATTACAAGTCTTAAACACACAGGTGGGCTTGTTTTAATTAAGCACATGTGCGTCTAATAGTTACAGGGGTGTGCTCATTCAGTTTCCTCTTACCATTTCCAATTTCTTCTGCCTATATAGTGGTTAAGAAGGGCAGGATCTTATGATTGTACTATAAATGTTATTTGCTGCATAGCTTTCCTTGCATTGCTGCCTCCCATTACAACACTGTGAGAAGTGGCTAGGGACCGTCGATAAATTACACATTCTTTCCAAAGGCTAGACTTGGAAATACATCTCATCGGACACAGTTATCAAGCTTAAAAATGTGTATGTCTTTGAAAAGAAACTCAGTAAATAGTAAACATTTTGAACTCCGTTACTTGACATTGCGGAGGCTATAAGGCTGCATACAATTGTAAACAAATAGTTTGAATGATGGTTGCATATGGGTTTTGTGGGTTGCTGTCAAGTTGCTGCTCATAAAAATAAAACCATAGAATAAATTGCCAAAAATTAACACATCTTAAAGTAGATTTCTTTAGTTTAAATAAAAGCCAAACTTCCAGAAGTATTGAGAAACAGGAAAGAATTAAATTGACATTACCATACTAGTCAACTTAAAGAACAATCTCACTGTGTGAGGAGGGGACAGGGCCTTGTGCCGAGAAGACCTACAAGGCACTTTTGAATCCCCCTCCCCCTCCCCCCCCCAAAAAAGCTTGCTGAGCCTGATTCTGATGTCCTGGGGTGTGTCATACCCCTTAATGGACGTCGGCAATTCAGAGCCTCGGAAAGCGAGCTGGAAATCACTGTTTACAGTGGTTTTCAGCTCGGTTTCCCTGTAAACGTGTGATAACGGCTCCTCACTGGGAGACCGTGTGATGATCGTGTGTCACACGGTGGCACCGTGTGAGTTGGCAGGTATGCATTAGCAGAAAAAATCTGGAAAGATCTGTTTAGAGGCAGACAGTCACTTCTGTACCTGATTGGAATCGTAGCTGCCAAGTCCATGTCCATGCGTGACTAGGTATGCCAGCTTTATACTGAATTGAATAAGACTGTTCAAGAATCCAAAGGAAAAAAATGGGCCCGATCAAAATTATCATGCATGGACCTAGGAAACTTGGCAGCTATGTGTTGTAGCGCGAGTGCAGCCATGTGTATTCCTAGATAATCATGCTAACAAAAACCTAAGTAGCATAACACATTTCTAAATTCTCCTATATTAGAAGCTACTGTGAAATGTTTATTTTATCTTCTCTCAAATTTGTAACTCTGTTCCAAAAAACAAAATGTGCATTGTAGAGCCTTACTGTAATATGGGTCCTCTTCAGAAGGCCAAGTGATCTCATGTCATGTGACACCTTGATAGCCAACACCACTTTGCAAGATGGTGCATTTATGCCAGCAGTCCCGGCTCCTGGAGGGAGTTCCGCCGGGCGGTGACGTGCGGCGGGGGAGGGGCAGGGTGGGGGGTAGTAAAAACCGGAATCCGGCCGAATCCAGGTAAGTTAGCAAAATAAATAAATAAAACGCATTTCGTAGCGCGCGCTGCATCGCCAATCCCTGCCCCTCCCCCGCCGCACGTAACCGCCCGGCGAAACTCCCTCCAGGAGCCGGGACTGTATGCCAGTAGCTAGAAGGGAACAATGGAGATAAAAGTCCCAGCGCGGCAAGACTGGCTGGGGATGTCACAAGGGACAATGTTCCTCTTGGCCCTAACCTATGGCATCCGAAGCAATATCTGGGAATTCATTGCCAGGAGCCCTTTAGGCTACAGGTGAGGCCTGTATACCCCAATCTACAACAATACACTTTCATTTATTTTTATAATTATCTTTGTTATGAACACTTGTGAAAGGAAGTCATTCTTCTATGTCTATGCAGCCTGGTCACTAAAATTAAAGAGACATGAAAATACCTACCAGCAGTCAGAAGGTGGAATGGGGTGGAGCCACCCTGGCAGAGCGTGTAAGTTATCTAGCTGATAACTGAATCAGTGATTCCAGAGGTGCATAGTTAAGAAACAGGACACTTATATGCCCAGGTATTTATTGTTAGTAAATTCCTAATTATATTCAATTGCTGTCAAATGAGCTCAGAAACATATCACACTCCTTTTCAAAAGTATAAAATCAGGATTTCAAGAATCACAATGCCTTTGGATAGAACTTGTAAATGATTGGTTGCCTTTCAGTGTACTATGACACTGTGATTCATTTGACAGTAGTGAAAATGGTGGTATAGAATATCAAACAATGCCATTAGGCTTGAAAATGTAACATATATACTGAATTAGATCTGATACTATGTGATTCATGAAATGAATAGATGTAACACAATATAACATACCTATAAATTATAAAATGCACCTCATGACATAAATTGGTCTGATAAACAAAAAATATTTAAGTGATTTTATCCAACAGGTGTGGCACACTCAGAGAGTTATTGACCATGTGGAATCAAAGGGCTTGGGGAGAAGCCAATGGCCCTACCCCATCCCGGTCAGTAACTACCTGGGAGTATCTTTCCCTTTGGATATTATTGCTTTTTCAAATTAGACTCTTAAAATTTGGGGCAAAATTCATAAAATTGTTTGTCAGATGGTGTCCGTTTTATGGTACTATTTAGGTGGAATGTTTCAAGAATCATACCAGTGGGATTTTTGGGGAGATAAGGCACCGCCATTTTTGGCCAATTGAAATGAATTGTAGTGAATTGCTGGTTTTGACGGACACAAAAAGAGCATATGGAAATGTCAATAAAAGATTTTAATCACAATATAAATCATTTGTTGGTAGTGCCATATTAAATTTACGACCTGTTGTGAGTATTGAGGCAATCTCACTCTGTTAAAAAATGCTGATCCTCTGTTGGGATTTAATTAACCTTTTTTGAGTGAAAATTGTTTTCTCTCATGATTTTCTCATCAAAATTATGGTTAGTGCATCAGAAGCTAAAATGAAGACATCTTTTCTATAAATTCACAAAGGACTTCCTCCTCCATGTCAGAAAAAGTCTGACATGCTGAAAAAATACTACTTCCAACTGCAGCAGCAATCTGTTGGTTCCCCTGTATTCTACTGTCACTTCATCACGCAGTTCTAATGAACAACTAGAGTGTAAACATTGTATATTCGTGACAAATATGAGTTACACCCTGAATACCATCTTACTGGAATAGAAATTGTAGAACTGAAAGCATTTCCGATGGAGGAGACTGCATTAAGGGAACAACAGGGTTACATTTTGCCAAGGAATTTCTAGTTAGTGATCTAGAAAGCTTAAATGAGGACACATTTTCTATAAAATCTTAAATATCTTCCTCATCTATGTGATGAAAAAGTATGTCATGCTGAGTGAAATATACTTTTAAAGTAAAAAAAAGTGATGGGTGGAATGCTTGAATTAATCTCAGCCACTGGCAATTACTCGGGCTGCATCCCATCCGTCATTCTTTTGCCCTCCATGGCACCCTAGATTAGACTCCGCCATATACAAATCAGCCTCAGCTGATAGGAACAATCCAGCCTGAACTGCTAAGCCAGGTACTCTCTGAATCGAAACAAAAGCAACTCAAGTTCGTTTTCAGACTATTTCAGCCTCCTCAATTGAACGCAGCTTGGTTGCAGTGGCGCATGGCATGCTGCATTTGACGCTGCAAATGTAACTTTATGAATGTAGAAGCAGTTGACTGTTGACTCTAGGTCATCGCCGGACTGGACATAGCGGGCACCGGGCTTTTCCCCGGTGGGCCGCTAGGGTGGGGGCTGGTTTTGCGCCCCTGGGGGCCGGTTTTGTTACCGGGGGTCGGCAATATCGGCCCCCTGTAACAAAATCGGCTGAAACCGGCCCTCGCAAACTGCTCGGCTGCACCCCCTCTCACCCCTGGGGGGGGCTGGCTGAGCAGTTTGCCAGGCCCGGTTTCGGTTCCCAGTCCGGCCCTGCTCTAGGTTATGACGCAAAGTAATGATCAATTGTATGTTTTGAAGTAATCATTGACAATTTTGTATGCTTTGAAGTGTTCATTCTCAATTTCGTTCTTTTTTTAGCTGTTTATAAATCTCTCTTCATACATTGTAATGGTTTTAAATAACTGGAAACAATAAAACTTGTACTTAGTTACTTGCAGTGGTACAATGAGCATGGCTGGAATGCTTGACTGTTCCTATTGGAGCAGGATCAAGGCTAATTTGCATGTGGCTGGGTCTAATCTGAGCATGCATGGTAAGCAAAACATGACGGGTTGGAAGGCTACGCCGAGTGATTGTCAGTGGTTACACTATTTGCAAACGTTTCTCCCACCTCCTTTTGTGTGTTTAATGTAATGCCCTCGGTGGTCAAGGGTATAACTAGATGTAGGTCTTGTACTCACTGTGCCACTGGAACTAAGCTGCGCCCAGCGGAAGAAACATGAATGAGCACTGGCTACAAAGTCATCTTTATTCTGACTAAGATATAAGGAAATTGGAAAACATATTTAAAAAGAATATTTATGTCTAGAATAATGTCTTCCCTTATACCTTATAAATGACTGCATTCAAGGGTAATTATTTGAACATATTTTAAAATAAGTAATATTGTAAATGACATTGTGGCCACTATTTTAAAACACAATGAAAAATGTCATGAATTACACAATATTCACAGACTGGAAACACATGGACTATATAACACACACATGAAAAGGAATGTTTTATATACACATTTCAGAAACCTGTAGCAGTAGAAATGAGAAGCGTCTTCAAGTATATCTTCAGCCTTCTGCACATGAAACCGAATGGTTCTAAAGCTGTCCTCACAAGCAGCATGTCCCTCAGTACAGACGCATTCTGTGAGATGGGTAAATACTATGGGCGGGCATAACTCGTGTAATTCTGCGTAGAGTATTCATGTGGAACTACCTAAGAAATGCACGAGATTATGCAGAAATGTGTGAGAAGAGGACTATTCTGTGTTTAGTGCTATTTCTTAGTGCAAAAATGTGCCTTCCATCCAAAATGGACAAGAGGATGCATTTTGCACTAAGAAATAGCGCTAAATGCAACAGAACAGGAATAGCAAGCACGAGCAGTCACTCGCGCTCGCTAAATGTGCTATTGGGGTAGAGTTTTCCCCCTACTTACCCTGGCATTTAGTGCTATTTTTTTAGTGCAAAATGCACCCTCGTGTCCAAAATGGATGAGAGGATGTAAATGCAGCAGAACATAAATAGCAAGCAGGAGCGGCTGCTCGTGCTTGCTAAATGTGCACTTGCACTAGGATTGTTCCCCTAAATTACACTTAATTACACAAGCAAGAGTAATCATATTATTCTAAGTTACTGAAATTATTCTGACTACTCCAGTGTAAATGAAACTCCGCCCAGGCTTAGTAAACACTCTAGTTCTTTATTAGATTTCTATGATCTTCACAGGCATCGGTTAGGGGATGAAGACATCAGCGGTGGCTCCTCCGCTATGTCGGAGGAGCATCGCCTCCACTGCCAGCAAAAACAAAATGATAATAAACCCGGATATATTATTACTGTTTTATTTTGTTTCCCAGCCGAGTCCTGGGGGTGAGGCCAGGGGGATGACAGGCACCGACGGGGAGTGCTGGGCACTGCTATCAGCGAGCATGTCGGTTTGGCCGGCCGTTTCAGGGCGGCTAAACCGACATGTTCACTGAAACTCTCTCCAACCCGAGCTGGGCTGCCCGGGTTGAAGACAGCAAGAACAGTCTCCCAGTCTCAATGGGAGCGCAAATCGAGGGCGCTCAGGCCAATACTGAAGCTGCTCTCATGCATGAGAGCAGCTTCAGGATTGGCCGCAGGGGAGTCTGGGAGCTTGTGCCTGCAGTGGAGCCACAACAGGAGCAGAAGACCAGCGATGTGGCGGGCTGCAGGTAAGTTCTTTTTTCCCCCCATTTTTTAGTTGTCATCTCAACCCCTCCTCCCCCACCCCACTCCCCCCCCCCGCAACTCTCCTCTGACACCAGCTGTTACTGGACGACATAGTTATATGTGGCCTAATACACCAACACAGCTTCTTTCCGATACTACCAATGGGTCTCCCTGGTAGATATTGCTAAGCTATATGGCATTTTGGTTGTGTACTGCTGCCTGATTTACAATTAATGAGCTCTTTACATCAGAAACAATGTGTTTTATGCAATAGCTAGATCTGATATGTTTACTTTATAACATGGAGTTTAAATACTGTATGACCCAAGCAGATCTGATACAATGTGTTTTATTATATAAATAGATCTGATACATTGTATTTTACGACATCACTGGTTCGAAAACACTGTCTTTCTTATGAGGAATGTTTGTATAATATCCCAAAACCTGGTAGAATATCTCTTATTGACTTAACTGGGGCCCATAGGGTACTGCTGTATGTTCGGCTGGGGAAATGTCAAGTTTGATCGTGTAGGAAAACATGTTGTGAAGTGCACAAGCCATTGTCCTCTGTTTCTCCCTAATGAGGTTTGGGAAAGCAAGTTGAGGAGTGTGTTGAGAATACAATTTAATAGTATGCACAATCCTTGTGGTGTACTTCACTGTACTCATTTACTGAAATCCTGACAGTCCGTCTAAAAAATAGTTTTCTTTTAGTCAGAGTCAGATTATTTCGTTGTTATTTAATAGTGTAGCATTTTTATCTTGATGGTACCAGTATGTGTTTCATTATCATCAGTAGCAAAATGTAAAGTGTTTGTTTTTGACTGGACCTTGTATAATGCAATTAAACTACAGACGCCTTTGAGCACTAAAGCTTGTTAAACTCCAATTCTGAGGAAAGGGGTTTTCTGTCCAAAAGATTACTGAAGGAGTTATAATGTAACAGCAGGTTTACATTTTTGATAGTTATTTTATGATGTCTTAATACTGATGCAAGAACTTATCTCAAATTGGACAATTATTTTATGATGGCCGACTGCTGGGTCCATATGCCATGTCACCTCAGTACTGATTATTAATGACTGTGCAGTCGACTGAGCACAATTGTCACATTAGCTGTCAACTAAAAACTAGAGGAACAGGGGTGCTATATGGAGTACTGATGTCACTCTGGCTTGTTGCTAAAGACTGATGTCAGACTTATTTTCTACTGAGTACTTATGTCACATTGTCTTATCACTGTGTAGTGATGTGCCTTGTGCTTGCTACTGAGTACCGATGCTACCATTATGAAAAGCTATTGAAGGTGTGTTTCTGGTTTCATCCACACTGTCCCTATTTGGGAAGTTCTCCATGCATATAATTACAAGATGAGGCGTGCCTCTGAATCCCACCAAGCACAGTTCATTCATCCTCTATCCAGGGGCGTAGCTTCAGGGAGGGTGTTTGGGATGTTACACCCCCCTAATAAATGTATGATTTAATAAATAGTTGGGTACAGGACCTTTCAGTTGGGTATGGTAAGATGTCTGTTTGATTTCGCCTGGGATTTTTAAATACTCAGACAAAAACACACACTCGTCTGAAGGTCTTAAAACATGGTGATTTTACAAAATACTGTGATTTAAGAACCACTCACAATCGGCACTCCTTTCCCTTTCCACTAGCCCTTAAGAACCATATAATGATTAACATAATACGCCAGCGTGATTACCGGACAATATGAAGCTTCCCTCCCCCCCCCGTCTCACTGACGAAGCAACGCCCCTGCCTCTGTCACTCCTCCGAGTCCTCTGCCTTTGCCTCCAGCACTTAGCTTTTATTAGCAACAGGGACATCTTAAGAATTTTTGGGGCCCGGGCCGAATGTATTTTGGGGGCCCCTGTTCGGAACAGCTTTGAATTTATGATCCAATATCAGCTCTTTCATGCCCTCTATAGCTGGGTCACTGACAGCGCACAGGCACACTCGTCCAAATTCTACACTTGTTACATCTAATATTCTGGGATAGTGTGTTAATATTGTAACACAGCAGCAGCTCACTACTATTACTGCAAATAATCTCTGTGACCCCTTCCCATTTCTAATATGTGAGGTCCTGTTTTGATCTAAAAGAAACTTTTTTATGGATGTTGCATGAAACATAAACACAGCATTTCTCTGTAAAATGTCTGGAATAGACTCTCACACATCACCCAAAATAAAAACAATCTGTTTAAGAATTCCCCATGGCCATCAGGGCAAGACTCTCTGCAAAGTCAGAGCTGACACTATCAGGGGGCCCCTGAAAGGCTGGGGCCCTGGGCCAGAGCCCACTTTGCCCATGCCTTAAAATGTCTCTCACATCTGGTTCTGCATTCACTTCACTTTATCTTCCATACAAGGGAGTCCTGGGATAGGTCCATAAGGGGAAAAAAACACAAATGGAATAGATGTAAGTCTCAAATAATCATACTTTGAAGAATTGATAAACTGATATTGAGATTTTTTCTTCTTGTCTTAAGATTTTGCCACAGTTGAATAGGTTTCTGTTGTGGGCTCGTGCCTGGCTCATGCCATGTTATTGTTGTTTGCCTCGTGCCAGGCCCATGCCATGTTATTACTTGTATGTCGTTCTAATTCTAGGAGTGTCTTCGTGTTTCCTTCCGCTCTGTACCTTAGTAATAAAGAGCACTTTCTATCAAGAATCGTGCTGTGTTTTACTACAGTTTCTTTTCTGTTATTTACTTTTTAGTTCGTCATTGTTGGTGGAACAGGAACTTCCAGTTTGCACGTCAATTCAGTTGACTTCTGACCTGGATGGAGAAGGTACTTGATAGTTTTGGCAAAGGTGTGAGTATTCTAAAAAACATAGTCTGCTTCTGTAGTGCTTAATTTGAGCCAGTGGTTTCCAGTGCTCAGCACATCAACACTGGTGCTTTTCATGAGCGCCAGTTAAGAACTCATTCATTTATGGTAGGCATGGGTGGATTAAGTGATTTGCCCAGGATGTTGAGCGGACGCCGAGACTCGAACCTGGTTCCCCAGCTCCGAAGTTAGCAGCCCTGGCCATTACCCACATCCTCTCCCTACTTTCATGGTTTGTAGTTGGTTCTGTTTTAGGCGAACTGGGAAATGGGCTGGTGCAAGCTGCCTCCTGACGAGAGCCCCAGCATTTTTTTTTTTTTTACAAATGAACCAGTGTGCTTCTGTCTATCAATTGGCAGCTTGTCCTGATTGAAAATATCCCACCATCAATTTTCTGGTATATGGTATAGCCCGGCTTTTCAGATACACTGCTCCTATGCCCCTTACTACCAGGGGCTGTAACAATATAGGGTAGTATTGAAGCTTTACTTGAGATGATCCAAGTGGTGGCACACAGGAGAGCAAAACAAACAATTATAATATAGGTGAAGGAAAGAATAACACCAACATTTGCCTTTGCTGCAACTTCTGCAGTGTGGAATTTTGTGCCCTGCTGTTGACTGAGTTGCAGTATTGGTGTCTGCGGCAACCACTCCTTATTCTTCCCGTGTTCTGTAGTCAGGAAGCTGTTGTGAACTCTTCCTCGTCCAGTTCTTAATTTGTAAAGAAATAAGTGGTGGGGCTCTCGTCAGGAGGCCACTGCAGCTTGCACCACACATTGCCCCTCCCATGCTGCCAATGACAGTACAAACACAACTACTAACCATCACACTCCTACAAGTGTGGCAGTTCAGCCTAATCCAGGCCCCCAAAGGTTTAAGAATGGCTTGGGCGGCAGTCAATTGACATTTTTAATGTATATTGAATTAATAAACAACTGTTCTTGTGATCATCTTTCAATTAGACAGACAGCACCACCATGTGGCAGGCTGTTACAAGCCCCAGTGTTGACAATTTAGTGCTGGTGCTGAGCACCGGAAACCACCGGCTCAAATGAAGCACTGCCCTCAACCTAGGTATGAATTTTTCCTTCTCTCGGGTTTCCGGGGGTTGGTTTTGTTAGTTGCCTCGCGTAGCAGGATCTTTAGGTGTAGGTCACCAGGCAGGTGTAGTTAGCTATATTGTATGTTGTTGTGAGGAACTGCCCAGTGTATGTTTCCGATCTGGGCCTTGGGGAGTGAAAGAAGGAAGGGGGTACTCTGGCTGTTCCTAAAGGTTATCTGGGGGTGGTGCTTGGTTGTGGGGAGCGGTAGTTCCATTTTTGGTTCCTCGAAGTACCCAGTGGTCCACAAGGCTGTCTACGGTTGCAGAGCAGACGTTGTCCTGCTGTTTCACTCATCCCTCTTTCTGCCATCTTTTGTACCTCTGGGATTGGAGGCTGCTGCAATCAGTGTTGAGTGTGAGTTGATTCCCCTGTCACAGAACCACTGGTGCATTATATAGATCAATACCAACAAATGCAATTAGAAATATAGACCTACTGGTAGAAAGTCCCCACAGGATCATGGATAAAACTGTTGTGCGAAATAATGTAGACGAGCCAACAGCTTCAAGCAAAAAGTTCAGTGTGCAAATTAGCAGAGAGTAAATTGCAACAAGGAAAAGCTGCAACAGTGGATACTAAGAAGCGAATATGGAATGCTTGGAACTGATTCATATTTATGTGCTATGGAATGCCAGATACCAGTCTATTAAATAACAAATACCAAGCTACTGATTATTAGATAACCTGCTCTAGATTATTTGATGGGAACACACAAAGGTGATGTATGGAATGCATTTAAATTCTCAGCCATTTACAATCCTTTAGGCATCATTGCAATCCATTGTTTTTCGCCCACTTGAGACAGAGACCAATCAAATGCAAATAAGCCTTCATTCTGCTTCAATAGGAACTGAGTGATTGCCAGTGGCTGAGACATTTTGCCACCTTGCATCCATTACCTTTCTGCTTTCCTCTGTGCAATGCCATAAATGCAGGGGTTAAGTCCAGATGTGTGTCCGGAGCTCATGGTGCCAAAGGGCTCAAGCTATACCTCACTGACGAGGCCTAAGCAGGCCAACATTGGTCTGGGGTTGTTCCATTTCAGAGGTGACCCGGCCCAGCAGATCGAGCTGGGATGCCCCTATTGGAGATGGAATAAGGCTAATTTGCATATGCCTGTCTCTGTCTGAAGGGGATCAGTGCTTGATTTGTAATGGAATGAATGCCGGGCCTAAAGCTCTGCTCTGAAACCTGCAGCCGGTGCAATTAATATTGGCGCACTGAATACCAAGGCTGCATAGTCTTGAATTCATGTCAAGCCTCTTTAATCCACCACCAGACAATCCCTGTCGCTTTATGACACTCTTACAGGCTCCTGCTTTCATCCTCTTTGATGTTTTCTCCGCCTTTCTCGTCCTCCTTCTTTCCCCTTTGTTTTCTTTTCCATCTCTTTCTCTGTTGCAGAAAAATAATAGAACACAAAAATATGATGGATGGAGTGGTGAAACTTTTCAGACACTCACCCCATTCACAGATCTTGGTTTAATCCATCATCATTCTTCTGCTCACTATGCCACCCCAGTTTGGACCCAGCCATATTCAAATCAGTCTTGACCCTGTGCCTCATGGGAACAGTCCAGCCCGAACTGCCAGGCCAGGTCCTCCCTGAACCGACAACAAGCATCCTGGGACCGATTTTGGGGTTTCACTCCTCATCAGCCAGGCTAGCTTGAATCCAGTGGCAAAGTGAGCAAGGGACTCACGTCTGGGCAACATTATTGGGTAAGGAGAGAGGTGTGGTGCAGAGGCCAGAGTGGCTTACTCCGTACCACGGAGCTCACGGTTCGATCCCAATCGCCCGCGGCAGCTCAGCTCAGCACCCCCTGGGCAATAGCTCACTTAATCTCCCCGACAGCCCCCAGGGCCTTGAGACCCCTAGGGGTGATTAGTTTGTGGTTTACAAATACCGGATACAAAAATACTGGATACATGGCTGGGTTTAGACTGGAATGGCATGGGGAGCAAAAAAACGATGGATTTAGGCCCAGATCTCTCTACTGGGGTGAATGTTTAATATTGTTCAACATTCTGTCCATCAATTGTTCTTTTTGCATTTGTTACCCCCGAGTGGGACGGGTATGCCCGGATGTGGGTCTCGTGCTCTCCATGCCACTGGAGTCAAGCTAGCCTGGCTGATGAGGAGTGAAACCCCGAAACCAGTCCGAGGATGCTTGTTTCTGGTCCAGGGAGGACCTGGCCTGGCAGTTCGGGCTGGACTGTTCCCATGGGGAGCAGGGACAAGACTGATGTGCATATGGCTGGGTTTAAACTGGAATAGCATGGGGAGCAAAAAACAATGGATTTAGGCTCAGATCTCTGTACTGAATGTTTGACATTTTTCAACATTCTTTCCATCAATTGTTCTATTTGCAGAAAAATAAGAGCCGGTTCACAAAAATAAGTACCGGTGCCCTCCACGAGCAACCACCGGCCCAAATTAAGGACTGGGAATAGTGGTTGGAAACCGATGGAGTGGGATATGGCTCTAGTGATTGCCAATAGTTAAGACTTTTCGCAAGTAATTTACTGATCATCATCTTTATGTTTTCTGTTCAATCCAGATTATCAGATACAAGATTCCAAATGATCCAATACAGAGCATTAGATACCAGGCTATGGACTACCTGATAGCTATCTATGGATTATCAAATACCAGGCCAGACATTAACAGATACCAAGGTAGGGAATTTCTGAGGCCAAATTTCAAATTACCAAATGCTAATTTACGGATTATCTAATACCAGGGGCGTGGCTAGCGTCTACACAAGTAGCGGCTTCTCCCTGAGCTCCAAGGAGCCTACTGATCTACAAGCTATTTTTACCAATCCCCATGCCTTAACATGAGATCCTGGTATAGTGAAAGACCCTACGAGATGTGAGAGAACACGTTTTGGGCTACCCTGCGACGCTAAAACCTCACGGAGACCTGTTTCGATCTTCCTCCCTTCTGTAGCGAGGCTCAACACCCTGAAAAAATGGCGACTACCGACCTATGAAACTGGCGGTCCTGCTGTCAGGTCTCCGAATGCAGATGCCGCGTTGCTGAACAACCACAACTTCTCCTGTGTCCCCTGGGGCATCTTAGAATATTCCGGTGCATCCAGTGCACTCCGGTGAGTCTGCCGTTCAAGCCAGCAGCGTCCCATCCACATCGCCTGCACTGCATCCCAGTCTGCACCGGTCTACACCTGCCTGCTTCTCAGCCCTCGTGGCTCCTGGACTCTGCGCCGCAACATACACTTCGTCTCTCGAGACCTCCGGGGCCTCTGCAATTCACCTCTAATGGATGCTGCTGCAAGGATTCACACCCCCAACCCCTAACGGTGAGCCTGCTTCCAGCCCGCATCTAGCCGACAGCTAGCAAACCACGTTATCTGCGCTACTACAGCCTGCACAGCAGCAACGGCGGCGGCCTACCTCTAAGCCAGCACACCATTTACATCACTCACGCTGCACCCCTGAGTGCTTTACTTAAATACTCCAGTGTGAAACACTGCCCTCACATATTGGCTTTGGTATTATATACTCATGCTGGGCCGTCTTTAGGATGAATTTGGATGCTGACTTCGGTCCTCTTTTGCAGACACTTCCTCTCTCTCGCTAACACAGCTAGTCTCTGCATATGCGCCTCAGAACCCTAACCCTACCTGCGCCATCGTTAAAATTAGCTGCCATACTCATTACAACAACAGAGACCATTGTAGCGTGCCCAGTGCCCCCACAATCCTATGCAAAGGTGACTCTACAACTTTACTTCCCCCGCTGTGCTCCGCTGGATCGCCCCACATGGTCCCGCTGTGTAAAACAGCGGGAGGCTCCCACAAATTGTCATTCTTCATAATTTGCTATCAGCAACAGTTCTGGCTGCCCTGGAAGAACGCATAACCGTACTGGCAACATCCAACAATGCTGGCAACTCCTGCCACAGCGGAAACTCGCTCATCAAGTTAAGTTAGCGTCTTACACCTTATTGGTCTTATTCGTAAGGAGCCCTTCTCCAGGTTAAAACCAAATACGCATCAACAGAGATGCTATCCCTCCATCTTATCAAGAACCATCATGGCGGACAAAAGAGAACACAAAAGACTAAAAGAAAAAGAAGCTAAAACGTGTCTCTAACGCTCAACACATGACACCATGAATCCCGATTCTCCCATTAACTAGAGACATGACATCCAAACCACCCTGAGAATGATCCTCCAAAAGTTGAGTGATGTCCACGACAGCGCCCAAAGCACAAAGACAAACACTGACATGTTACAGACTGAAGTCGCTGCAATCAGGAAAGACCTGAAAGAGCGCAACTTAAGAGTCACAAATGCAGAAAAACGCACAAGCATAACCGAGGATCGCCTGTCAGCGCAATCTAAACACCTGCTCAAGAATGATAACTCCATCTCCACCCTCAAACGTGAGCTAACGGAGTTAGAAGACTACAATAGGAGAGGGAATCTTAGAATTTTTGGACTCTTGAGGGATCGGAAGACAAAGCTCCCTCCACAGTTGCCTTCCTGCAGACTTGGATCCCTACAATGCTGGGAATTACCTTCAGCAAAGACTTTGAAATTGAACATGCACATACGGTGCCCTCTTTCAAGCCTAAACACATGTCCGCTCCAAGAGCACAAATTTTACGACCCCTGCATTAAAAGCACACAGATCTTATCCTTTCACTTATGAAAAAGACTAAGTCACTCTTTTGGCAAGACACGAAAATCAGTATCTCACAAGACTATGCATGGGACACGGTCATCAAAAGAATAGTCTTCCTCGCCCTTAAAAGATCACTTCTCGATAGGGCAATCCAACACTCCTTCATTGGACCAGCTAAGTTCAACATTGCGTATCAGGGCAAAACCCAATTTTTCTCTGGGCCTAGCGACTTGCAAGTCTTCCTGGATAACTCCCAGAAGCTTGCATGGAAGACTCTTTAAATGGCCCCGGGTGAAGACAACATAATAGCAAGTCAGTATAATACTTTATGGCTTGATATAAGGCTCTAGTTTCTTGAACCTTGCCTAACCTTGTTGACAGTGGCAGCTCGCAGAGGGAGTGCTGCGGGGCGGTGGGGCGGGGGTGGGGCTGGGTGGGGGGGGAAGTGGAGTCGGACATACGACGGGCAGGAGTAAAGTAAGTAAATAAATAAATAAAACTACTTACCTTGCGCTCGCTGCATCACTGAGTTGGCGATGCAGCGAGCGCAAGGTAAATAGTTTTATTTATTTATTTACTTACTTTACTCCTGCCTGACGTATGTCCGACTCCACTACCCCCCCACACAGCCCCTCCCCCGCCCCGCCCCACCGCCCCGCAGCACTCCCTCTGCGAGCCGCCACTGCTTGTTGAACCATGTCTGCAATGTTGCAAATTGTCTAAAATGTTGTCTTTAAAAATGTTAACACATCACCCTTTAACAAACCTACTGTTGCAGGTCTACTATTGTAGGTCTCAATCATGTTGACTAGATCTCTACTATGGATTGACATAAGGCTTTAGTTTCTTGTACCCTGTCTAACCTTGTTGAACATTGTCTAAATATTGCAAAATGTCTCAAATGCTGTGTTTAAAATATTAACATATCACCCTTTTAACAAAGCTACTGGTTTGGATCTACTATTTTTTTTTTTTTTGCAGAGTTTTATATAGCGCGAACTTGACCCGAATTGGGTATCGGAGCACTTTACATAGCACCAGTTACGTTACATTAGGACACACATTCATTTTTGTTAGGCACGGGGAGATTAAGTGATTTGCCCAGAATCACAGGATGTTCAGCGTCGTTGCTGAGACTCGAACCCAGTTCCCCAGGTTCGAGGTCGGACGCCCTAGCCGTTAGGCCAACTCCTCTCCCCACTATTGTGGGTCTTCAAAAGACAGGTACCCATAGCACACGATATGCTTTCTCCCATCTACTCAGTGCTAATACCGGACAGATTAAACCCACACTCTTAATTATTGTAGGCCTTGATTCTAATGTCTAGGTCTCTACTGTGGCTCGATTTACAGCTTTAGCTGCTTGTATCCTGTCTACCCTTGTTGAACCTTGTCTAAAATGTTGCTAAAGGTCTTAAAATGTTGTGTTTAAATATTAACACATCACCTTTTAACAAACCTACTGTTGTGGGTCTACTGTTGCAGGTCTTCAAAAGACAGGTACCCTTAGCACAACATTTGCTTCCTCCCACCTACTCATTTCTAATACCGGACAGATTAAACCCACACTGTTAACACCTCCTCCCAGGCAATATGTACTCATCCCGGTTGACCCACTTTAACTCAAGTATGTGCCCTACTCAATATCCCTACTCAGTACCCTACTCAACACTCAATACCCCCAGGGGGACCACGTTACACTATGATACTTAGTCAGGGTTATACATCGATTATAAACCCATCACATGACCGGATGCGCCCAGCAGAGGCGTTTATTACCCGAGTAAATACATGATAGCCCGGCTATTCAACCATATTCTATCATAAAATCACATACTCATACATCCCTAAGCCTAGGACCCCCTTGAGACCTCCCTATTCTCTTTATAACCCCCTACCACATTCACTCTCGAGCTCTAAGCATATCAGTGATATAAGCATATCAGTGATATAACCATAGTATGCACTGAACCCAATGCACCTACAGGATACAGAGGAATCTAATTTTGTGGTTTACAATTAACTAATTGTGCAAATATCATTGCTCCGAATGATTACTTTTGTTCTGTAATCATGCAACTGCCTTAAGTTGTTATTCCTGCTCATTGAAATGACTATGTTATTCTGTACCAGGCTCTGTACATAACTGATCTGCATTCAGTGTTTACCAGGGCCTTACTGTTTATCATTGTTAGGTTGTATTCCCTGAGGCTCATGCCCTCATCTTATTCTCCTGTTCATTCATCCTGTCTTGCATGTGACACCCACTACACCACACTCTACACCTTGTCTCTTCAGACTTCTCTCCCAGTCAGAGATGTTATTTTTACCCATGTGCCTCGACCCTACCCTTAATACCAACTGTCCCTTCTGCATCCCCCACACAGTCATGTGATATCAATGCTCGCCTATTGGCACTAACACACCCTGTGGCTACTCACGATACGATACTGATTTTAACACCTTTCTATGGATAACCCTAACACTGCTATACTTAATGTGATTTCCCTTAATGCTAAAGGACTTAACCACACCATAAAATAAAAAAAGTTCAATGAATATTGCCACTCTCTTATGGGGACCTGGTATTTCTGCAGGAAATCAAAATCAGCTACAAAGAAGCTCTCTTCCTCCATACAGGTTGGGTCTCTGAAACCGCTTGCTCCCCCGCTATCTCCAAAAAACTTGGAGTTGCTACACTGATCTCCAAGAACTTCAGTCGGTCCATCATATCCGCTGAGCCAGACAACGATGGTAGATAGGTAATTACAAGGCTACAAAACCCGTCCACAGAAATCTACGCAGTAAATATATACGCCCTTACCTAAGACGATGGTAAATTTTGGAACGCACTCTCAGAAAAATTGCACTTTTTTACCCGGAGGCACGAATCATCATTGGCGGCACTTTCAATTTCACTATGGACCCTATCATAGACAGGCAATCTGCATTCAGATACAAAATCCCTAGATCCCACAAAGCACTTCAGGCCCTGGGCTCATCTCACAAACTAACAGACGTTTGGGGAGTCCATAATCCCTCGGGGAATGACTTTACCTTTTTCTCACCCCCACATAACACTTTTTCAAGAACCGACTACCTCCTGGTTGAGCCCACCCTCGTCCCTTACACCATCTTGACAAAAATAGAACTGATCATTATCTCGGATCATGCTGCCATCTCGATACAACTGCAACTACTTCCCCCCTCGTCGAAGTTAAAAGAATAGCGCATGAACCAATACATATTAGAAGACCCAGCAGCGATCAAGGACCTTCATACTGAGCTGTCCCAATTCATTAAGACTAACCAAAACTCAGTGAACTCCCCAGTCACTCTCTGGGACTCCCTAAAATGCTACTGTAGAGGCCAAATTATACGCTGTATGTCGCACAAAAATAAACTTCTTAAGTCATTCCTAGACCAGTTAACCGCAGAGATCAAACCTGCAAAATTAAACTATCGTCAAAATAACTAATTGAGTACCCTGGCACTCCTATGTCTTAAGTATGAATTTAATTCAGTGAGTAAACAAGCTCATCTTTGGGTTCACACCAAAAAAGCCAAAAAACGTTTCTACCTAAATAAAGCCGGGAAATCGCTAGTGGCCTATCTAAAATTCAAGCGGAACTCCAATTTGATTGAATTGATTAAAGATTAACAAAAAACAACAAACATGAACGGAAGAGATACTTAAGGTTTTCCAGCGATTTTGCATTAAACTCTACCCTACCTCCGTTAATATGCCCACTGCTGCCTGCTTGAAATTTCTGAACTCACTACCAATAAAACAAATCTCCGACACTGACAGATTTGCCCTAGCTAGCCCAATCTGTCAGGAAGAGATCCTCCAAGCCATCAAAAACTGTACCTTTCCTAACTGGATCACCTACCAGACGGACTACTTAGCAGCCCAGGGCTCTCGATGGTTTGAACCTAATCCACTAAAGAAAACTATCTGGATCAATGGAGAATGCTCCATTTGCCACCCCTTCTCACTCCACTCCATACTAACAATGGCTTGATTCCCTTTTCCCCACTCCCGCACAATATTTAAGGACACTATATCTGCCATACTTGCATTAGACACTACTTTGGATACCTAAATCCGTACATCCTACCTCACATCTCTGTGGTACAATAAGAAATTATATATCCCTAACTCTCCAACCTTTGGACCGACTTGGGCATCTAAAGGCATTACAACAGTATCTGACCTCTACAATAATTCTGAACCACTCTCCTTTGCCTTCCTCCAGCATAAACATGACCTCTCCAATATGGACTCCTACGGTTTTCTCAGTATCAAAGCAGAAAATCTCCAAACTACATCAATGGTGCTGCACAGAATGACAACTCTTATCAACATAGGAACACAGAAAAAAGCACTAAGAAAATAAATAAAATGTAATTTCTAAAACCAGCATCATACCTGTTAATTAAATTGCTTACTTATAACTAGCACAACTTTAGAACACCCAATAAGTGTCTCTCACTGGTTTCAGTCGACCCACTCTAAGAACCAGGACATGAGCCAAAATGGCTGTAATCTGCCGGAAGAGCTGGTGAAAACCCAGGACTGTCCGGGCAAATCCGGGATGCCTGGTCACCCTAATAAAAACACAATGTTATTATTATCATTTTATTTTTCCATCCTGGCTCAGCTGGTTTTTATTTTAGGTGTGGGCGGGTCTGGGCTGTCACAGGAGTAGGGGGAGGAGTGGTAAGCACTCTCTTAAATGCGCATGACGGTTTGGCCAGCCATCTTGGGCCGGCCAAACAGTCATGCTCACTTAGTATGTTCTCCACCCAGCTGTATTGCACAGCCTGGATGGAGAACATGCACAGACTCCTAGTCCATGTCTGAGCGCTGAACCACGGTGCTCAGACCAATCACTACGCTACTGTCATGCTGGTGACAGCAGCGTCGTGATTAGCTAGGGGAGTCTGGGTGCTTCTGGAGTCGACGAAGAGGACCGAGAGGCGGCAGCCGGCCTGCAGGTAAGTGATTGTTTTTTTATTATTTTTCATCCCTCCCACCCCACCACCCCCATCAAGTAGCGGCCGCCACTGCCTCCCATATCGGACACCACACTAGAAACACTTCTGAGAGATATGTGCAACATGCACACCCTGCTGACTTACTGTCTTCAGCGCATTTCCATCCTCAGCCTATATCTCTCTCATTCATTCATGATCTACTCCTAACTATAACCACTTGTCTTCATATTTCTACAACGGATGTACGGCTGCGATCGTATTGGTCACCAGATATAATCTCACACTGTCGTGCATAACTTGAAAATTACATTGTTTCTTGATTTGTTCATTTCGTTTCTACCCCTCTTGCTTTCTTTTGCTTTCTATCCAAAAACAAATAAAATATTTTGAACACGGGTCATCTGATACCACACTACAGATACCCGCATCACAGGCTATGATTATCAGATGCCAGGATACCGTTTATCAGATATCAGGCGATGGTAACGTCAAAGATACAAGCGTGATTTAGCTAAGAAGAACCAAAATTCTAGACTTGGGTAAGTAATGTCTTGTATTTTTAAAAGTTATGTGGGGTTGTAGTGCCCATTAAAGCGTGGTTTAGAATTTTAAAAAAATCCCTATGCGCCTCTTTTAGTCCATTTTATTTATAACATAGGGAACATTCAATTACCCTAGTTCCAGTCTTTAGTACCTCACAAATTTTTCACCTAAGTAAATTTAAGGCACACATACAACATGGGACCGATCTTTAAACAAATTAATTGCTCCAGGACATACAAAAATACATAAAATATATACAAAACAAACACTACTAAAGACAACTCTACATTACCAATACCCCACAATGTTATCTCTAAACATGGTGTTCACCCATTGGATCAAGGTGATCCACCATCACCAATAAGCTAGTGGGCTTATTTTAGAGCACACCATTATTATTATTTTCATTATTTATTATTTTTCCAGAATTCCCATATCTGATTTTCGGATGCACTGCGGTGTGGTTATCAGTTTGTCTACAGCATGCTCTGTACAAAAAAGAGGCGAGATTTGTATATTTACGTATATATATTTTGTATGAATTGATTTAGCTTTGTTCCATTGCCCTTGTCCTGAGGAGGCCAAGAAGAATATATAGGCTGAAACGCGTCCACGTCGACATTTTCTTTGGAGGAGTCTGCGCTAAATTAACAGAGTGATTTGTAACTTTTTGTGACACAAGACAGCTAAAGAAAAGGCACTTTTGCCTCAGTGTATACTCTTTGACTACCTCTAAGTGGATCACCTTGATCCAATGGGTGAACACCATATTTAGAGATAACATTGTGGGGTATTGGTAATGTAGAGTTGTCTTTAGTAGTGTTTGTTTTGTATATATTTTATGTATTTTTGTATGTCCTGGAGCAATTAATTTGTTTAAAGATCGGTCCCATGTTGTATGTGTGCCTTAAATTTACTTAGGTGAAAAATTTCTGAAGTACTAAAGACTGGAACTAGGGTAATTGAATGTTCCCTATGTTATAAATAAAATGTATATATTAATTCCCCGTACCAATTGTTTTTGTACATGATTGTGTCCCATACCCAGGTATAGGAGGGTGATTTGGGTATACCCCTTGTTTATACATATGTTTGATGACACTTTTTTAAGTGTGAGGTTTTTTATCATAAACAATTTAGTTATTGTTTGATCAAAACAATTCATTATAAACTAGGCTCGCATATTGTGGTATTGTGTCTTTGGTGTTAAATGTTTTTTATGATTTGGTAGATTAGTATTGTTGTTTGATTCGCACACAGTCGTGGTTAGAGATAATGTCAGAGCCGTACATGGTGCGTTATTCTGAGGAAGACATAAACAAACTAAAGCAAATTCCATCTCTTCTGGGTGGAGAGTCGGGGGGGGGGTGAGTAATCTCAGTTCTGATAAAGGAGAACGGCTCATCCAACTAAGAAAGAAAAACACCAGAACACAATTGCATGCTCAAGTGCTATTAGAATATTTGAAGAGCAATACAATTCCTGCAGGATTGCAGGTGAAAAATATTCCTGTAATCTTTGTGAATGATAAAGCATATTTACTTGATTTCAGTGGAGTGGGTACTAAATGCTCCCGCGACTGGATAGTTCTTTCAATCCAGACAGCCCTCAGAATTAGTGAAGACGAACTCAAAGAGATTAAGAAATTGGAGGAAGAAATCGGAGCGACACATCCATAGCTGACGCTCAAATCCTTATTGGAAACCATTGAGAAAACATTATCAGATTTTAAGACCCATGCAGTAAATTTGAAAACCTCTAAACTAACAAAGGATATCAAGAATTTTAAATTGGATTTGGTGTACCCGTATTTAAAAGAGGATTTCTTTAAAAACAATAATCCTAGTAGTCTAAATTTACAATACAGAGGAAGATCACGTACTAAGTTTTTGACTTTTTCTGATTCTTCCTCTGACTCTGATCAGGGGACTGGATCGTACTATCAGCCATACCAATCGTATCAACCATACTACCAATACCCTAGGGCCCTTCCTTTTTTAGACAGAGGTGGAAACAGGGGTCGAGGTTTCAGGGGGGGATGGCGAGCACCGGTTCAGCAGCAAAATCAGGAGCAGGGTTACTTCAGGACACGACAGAGAATATACAGGCGATAGACTCAAATTTAGATCAAGTTACACAAACCAATGATAAACTGATGCCTATTTATAACCTTTCTAAACACTCTTTGACTGACATTGAAACCAGAGTATTACATAAGGGGCTATCCTTTGTTCCTCTAATTTTACAAGATCCAGTAGACACCAAGACGGAGGTTCTTCAATTTCTGCGTAAAATTAGACTTAAAGTCTTTTTTTCGGATTATAATGAAGTTATTGATAAAAACATCAGTGGCCTTAAGAAAAAATCTTCCTTTTGTCCTGAACGCGCCACTATGCAAAATGAGGTATTGTTATTTGAAGATCAGATACTGCGCGAAATAGACAAATTAAATACTAAACGTATTTTTATAAATCCAACTTCTCTAAAAATGAACAAGTGGCATTAAGAAATTTAGCAGAGAATCCCCTTACGGTAATTAAATCCGCCGATAAGGGAGGAGGAATTGTATTGTGGGACAGCGAAAAATATGACGAAGAAATCATGTCCCAACTTAATAATCAGGAACACTATCGACCCATCCTAGACAACCCGACCGCCCGACTCAAAGCTCAAATTTTACATCTTACTACAGAGGCTTTAGAGCTGGGGTATTTGTGTAAAAAAGAATATGAATACCTCAACTTTACTACACAAAAGATACCCTCTATATATGTACTTCCAAAAGTCCATAAAAACGCCTTAAAACCGCCAGGAAGACCGATTATTTCGGCGTGCGGCTCATTATTAGAGCCGCTAGCGAAGTGTATTGATTTCTTTTTTAAACCATTCATGACCCAGACAAGAGCATATGTAAGAGATACTATGGATCTCATCTCAAAAATTGAAAACGTAGTGTTCGACAGAGACCAACAGTTGTTGGTCTCGTTTGATATAGAAAGCTTATACACAAACATTCCTCAAGACGAGGCACTGGAAGTTATGAATATGGTATTGGATAAAAGACCTAGACCTCATCAGGTGCCCACAGATTTTCTAATAGCATTAGCGCGAATATGTTTGAAAAATAACTTCTTTGCTTTTAAAACAGATTTGTTTTTATAAGTAAAAGGCGTGGCTATGGGCTGTTGCTTTGCCCCTGAAATAGCGAATCTTGTGATGGATTGTTTTGAGACGAAACACATTTTTCAAGAGGCCACCCTTTCAAAGCGCATATCATTGAATGGCTGCGTTTTATTGATGATATTTTCATGATATGGAGAGGAAGCCAGGAGAAGTTGGAACAGTTCCATATGTGGCTCAATTCACGTACCCCTGATTTGAGATTTACAAAAAACTTGAGTAATGTACAAATCAATTTTTTGGACGTTTGGATAATGGAAAATGATGGCAAATTAGAGGTTAGCCTATATACTAAGCCAACTGACTGGAATACCTTATTGGAATATACCTCGGGACATCCCAGAAATCTCAAAGACAATTTACCGTACGGACAGTTTTTGAGAGTCCGTCGAAATTGTTCAAATAAAAAAGATTATTTTAACAATGCAGAAAAGTTACAAGAAAAATTATGCGATAGAGGGTATTCAAAGAAACTGGTCCGAGGGGCATTGAAAAGAGCTTGGTTCACGCCACGCGAATGCCTCCTGACGCCTAAAATAAAACAAGACTCTGAACAGTTGACGTGTGTGCTCACATTCAATCCCAAAGCAAATAAGGTCAAACAAATTATTACCCGAAATTGGCGATTGGTAGAACATTTGAATATTTCGAAACCTTTGTTCGCATTTCGCAGGGGTAAAAATTTAAAACAACACCTTGTGAGAGCAGCACGTGGTCCACCAGAGAAAAAGGATCTGAGGGGTCAATTAGGCCTTCCAGCAATAATAGGGCATTACAGATGTAACAATTGTTCTGTATGCCCTCAAACTTGCGACTCTAAATTTGTCATGATCAACAATAAGAAACATATACAACTAGGTTTCTCTAATTGCAACACTAAAAACGTGGTATATGTTGTAACATGTCCCTGTGGAAAAGCATATATTGGTCAGACCACTCAAGCGATTAAAATGAGAATCATGCAACATAAATCACGCATACGCTGCAAAACACAGGGAGCCCCATTAGTTCAGCATTATGTGCAACATGGCCACAGTGAAAATGACTTGAGTTGGTCAGTATTGTTAGTTATAAAACCTCCAAACAAAACAGTGCTCCAAATAAGTCTCAATCGTTTAGAGGCGCGAATGATAGAAAGATACCATACAACAAACGAAGGTCTGAATGACCGAGACGAAATCTGGGCGTTGATTTGATCTCATGTTTGGATATAAAGATCTTTGGACATTAATGATGACATATGGTTTAGAAAACATAGAAACCCAGAATTGTGTGTATATATTCCTGTGTTTTGTGCTCTGTTCTAAGCCACTATATAGATTCTAGCACGGTGTTGTGATGTATATATATTGTTTTAATTGTTTATATCCATGTGTAAAATGTGTTGCACAATATTTTCAAGATTTCACTCTCAGATGAGAGATATGTCCATATACATTGTTAATTGGTTTGTATATATTGATCATTATTTGTTTCTTAGAATGTAAGCCTCTTTTGTATTTAGCATGCTGTAAGCACAAGTGCAATTTTTTCCATCTGAGTATCACTTTTTTTAAATTGTAAAGAGGTTTAAAACATCGTGGTAGCAATCAGCAGAATGGTGGAAATGTTTCCTTAAGTGATAGTATGACTTTCAATAGTCGGTTTCTTTGTACTCTGACTTTGAAGGAGTATATTTCCATGTTTAAGGACCAGTAAAGAACTGCCTATCGAACTTCGTGAGTCATTTTTAAATTGGTGGTACTTTGTAGAGGATTTCTATCAGAGTGTCTACATAAGAAAATAGAGTCCGTTGTTTATTATTTGCACCCGGCCAAAGCGTGTAGTCCGCTTTTTATGATGACCTTTTGGGCCGCCGTGCTCACGGCGACGTGATGATTCACGTAACCTTTTTAAACACTACCATCTAGAAGTACCGGTCTGGCACACGCTGACTTTTGCAGCGAGGACCGTGATTATTTCCCGCCTCGTGTTTTCAATAGCTGACCGGTGAGTGTATGAAGTCGTCGTGTAGACATTAAGTTATGTATGTCGAGTAGACATGAGGCGATTTTGAGTAACTCCATGACTGATAGGAAGTTATGTTTTTTGTAGGTAGGCAGCGTTTTCCGAATTAAGAGAAGCAGATTCATTCACTTGTGTTGAAAACTGAACCTTACCTGTGAGAGAGGTGAGTGAGAGACAGGCATATATCGTGTAGTGTATACTTGATGTTTAACAATTAATGATAGACCGAGTTCGACATATATGTTTTTATTAATGATTCTTTAGGTGGGCTCAGCCCGAGTCAAGCGCCGCCCGGCGCACATCACTCAGGGATGTGATTTTAGCGTCCCCGTACAGATTTCACGAAGTGAGTGTTTTATAGATGGTTCTTGCATGAACCAGTGCACTAAGACCACTGTATGTGGGTGCCATGGGATGCATGCTTTATATGGCTTTCTATTTTTGGTTTCACTGAGAGACTAATCATGATCCCCTTCTTCTCTTTTTTTGCCTAGCTAGCAGTTGAGTTTATTCATTAGAATGGTCCAATCTTCATCAAAAAATTATTTTAAAGGCACTACCATCACCAATAAGCTAGTGGGCTTATTTTAGAGCACACCATTATTATTATTTTCATTATTTATTATTTTTCCAGAATTCCCATATCTGATTTTCGGATGCACTGCGGTGTGGTTATCAGTTTGTCTACAGCATGCTCTGTACAAAAAAGAGGCGAGATTTGTATATTTACGTATATATATTTTGTATGAATTGATTTAGCTTTGTTCCATTGCCCTTGTCCTGAGGAGGCCAAGAAGAATATATAGGCTGAAACGCGTCCGCGTCGACATTTTCTTTGGAGGAGTCTGCGCTAAATTAACAAAGAGTGATTTGTAACTTTTTGTGACACAAGACAGCTAAAGAAAAGGCACTTTTGCCTCAGTGTATACTCTTTGACTACCTCTAAGTGGATCACCTTGATCCAATGGGTGAACACCATATTTAGAGATAACATTGTGGGGTATTGGTAATGTAGAGTTGTCTTTAGTAGTGTTTGTTTTGTATATATTTTATGTAGTTTTGTATGTCCTGGAGCAATTAATTTGCTTAAAGATCGGTCCCATGTTGTATGTGTGCCTTAAATTTACTTAGGTGAAAAATTTCTGAAGTACTAAAGACTGGAACTAGGGTAATTGAATGTTCCCTATGTTATAAATAAAATGTATATATTAATTCCCCCGTACCAATTGTTTTTGTACATGATTGTGTCCCATACCCAGGTATAGGAGGGTGATTTGGGTATACCCCTTGTTTATACATACCTCTTTTAGTCCAGGCAGCAGCGCACCTCACTGCCTGCTGAGGCTGACACTTTGACTGTGCGCTTCTTGTCAGGGACTGCTCTTTGCAGACGGTCCCTTGAGTTAGAGTCAGCGCTGCCTGCACAATAAGGGCTCCCGTAGCCCGCGCTTCCCCTCCTGTGGTCCGAGTGCTAGGCTGGAAATCGCTGCTCTGGGAACTTTCCTGACCCTTCCACCAGCCACAGACTGACCTGGGATTAAAGAGGGAGAAGCCCGGTCCTAGCAGAGCCCCGTGCACAGTAAGCACGGGTGTGCAGTGCACAACGAGGGAGCAGCGTGCGTGTGCTGTGCGTACTGAGCCGTGTAAACAGTGAGGAGTGCGCGGCGCACAGCTGGTGAGAGCGAGGGTGTGCAGTGGGTGTGATGTAAACAACGGAAAGTGCGGGGGGGGGGCGGCGAGTGAATGTTGTGAGAGCTGTGCACAGTGAGTGAGGCTTGTGAGCGAGGGTCGGCGTGCTATCCGCACTGTGGCTGTGAGGCGTGCTGGTGTCGAGTACAGCGTGTGTGTACTTGGTGCAGCGTGCACTGCTGGACGGCGTCCTGTGCAGTGAGATGGGATGGGCGCCTTGTAAACAGTGAGAGCGTTGTATTCGGGTGCCCGTGGTTCACAGTGTGAGCCTGTGCACAGTGAGTCTTGCATGGTGAGCGAGGTGTGCTTTCTGCACTGTGAGGCGAGATAGTGTTGTGTGTGTGTGCACACGTGTACTACGGGTCGGAGTCCTCTTGTACAGTGAGATGTGCGCCATCTAAACAGTGAGCGCGTTGTGTGTTCTTGGTACATGCACGTTATGAGCCTGTGCGCCGCGAGACTGAAGTGCAGTAGCAGCTAGAAGGCACTGTGAGTGTGTGCGGAACTGA
Source organism: Calotriton arnoldi (assembly GCA_963921515.1). Classification (NCBI taxonomy): domain Eukaryota; kingdom Metazoa; phylum Chordata; class Amphibia; order Caudata; family Salamandridae; genus Calotriton; species Calotriton arnoldi. The sequence continues at coordinate 24,671 of CAWUFW010014501.1, read as the reverse complement.
AGCTCACCGGCAGTGACTCTCTCCCCTCCTTTGCAGGGGGCTGGACCGAGCAGTGGACCGGGCTGTGAGAGGACGCCGTGAGCCTCGAGGTTGGGGAACTGGACGCCACAGGAAACTGACAAGTTTTGCTTCAAGTTTGGGTCAAGCGGCAGCGGCTTAGAGGGACTCGGGCGAGTGGACCGGGAGGAACAGATGCAAAGGGAGAGGCAAGCACTGTGAAAAGTAAACCTGGAGGGAGCCCGTGAGCCTGGTGCATGTGGACAACCGACACAGAGACGAGAAGGACACCAGCACGAGAGCTGAAGGTTCCAGTCGGTGTCTGGCGGCTGAACACCATCACACCGGATTACACCCCAGCGCCTAGATCAGAAATTTGGAGCTAACATTGGAAGGAGCTGGAGTGGTGTCAGTGAGACTGGACCTGGGAGGCCAGTCTTCCCATGGGCATTGGATGGTAACGGAGCGGACAGGACGCGTTTCCTGGAGGTTAATAAAGACCCTTTCTGCTGCTTCCGTGCACGGGACTTTTATCTGGGGTCACCCAGGGCAGTGAGGCCAAGATGGAGGCGGGGGGGCCCGCACCGGCCCCGGAGAGCTGCAGGGACTCGGACCGTCAGCTGCGCCTCCGGCTCTGTGTCCTGAACGAAATTCTAAACACGGAGAGGGACTATGTGGGGACCCTGCACTTCCTGCAGTCTGTGAGTACCCCTGGGGTGTCGGGGGGGGGGGGGGGACTACATGGTGGCAGGATCTCCGGCCAATGCATCTTATGTTGGGGTGGTAGGGGAGGAGGGTTCCATGTATAAGTATGTTGTGTCTGGTGGTCCAGTGCATCTTATGTCTGTGGGAGGGGGGGGGGGCGCAAAGCTTCGTATGCCAATCTGTGGATTCAATACATAATAAGCCTGGGGTGAGTGGACCGGACTCCAATTAAATTTGTCTGTGTGGGAGCCCCAAAGCATCCCATGTCCGTGACTGCTATGGGGGGGTGGAGGGGGGCAAAACCACTATGCTGCCGAGTGAAAATCTTAGGTCTGCAGGGAAGTGGGGTTCAGATGCATGTGGGTGGACCTTTGCATCCGAGGGGTGCGGGGGTCGAAGACATCATGAGGGGGTGGGGTTCCTTCCCCGAGTGTTTAGTGGCTCGTTGTCTTGGCATACAAGGGCGCTGCAATGCATCCACCCTACAGGGGCGCCAAAGTAAACCGGGTGGTAGGCAGTGGACCCAAAGCATTTTTTGGGGACATGGGCTTTTGTGCTTCCTGGGTAGGGAGGACAGGGTTCACCCAGTGCTTCCTGGGGCTGGCGGCTGGGGGTCGGTTCTTCACTGCCTGCTGCACTGGTCCCAGTGACTGAGGAATCTACTTTGTCTTGGTGGGGGGGAAGAGGGGGTCCACCTCATCGTGGAATAAGTGCATTATGAAAGTGTTCGTGAATGGGGTTGATGGGGCAGGGGCATGCAGTGCACTCGGTGGGGTGATTGGCAATGGTGGTTTTGGATGCAAAGGGTCCCCAGAGAGCATCTAGGTGGTTAGTCCAATGCAGCCTGGAGTATGGGGGCACAGGACTCAAAGCAGTTTGATGATTGGCAGTTGCTCCGGTGTATACCTGGCATATATACGGATTAAACCCTTAGGTGCAGAGGATGATTCCGGTGAATGGGGGTGCATCACGGCATCCTGTTGTGGCAAGTGGTGAACAGCCCCCCTTGCTTTTAAACGACGGGGGGGGGGGGGCGCGGGGCGAGCCCTAATACGCCCTGAATACAGACAGAGGGCACGGAGGAAACTTTTGCATTTTCTCTGAATTACGTTGCATTCAAAGCAGCTCACGTGCTGATGCGCTTGTCAGAAGTTATGACTGCTGTAAGTAAATTGTCTTTTATGTTAACTGAGGGCCAGTTGACACATGTTTACCTTAAGGGAATACGTACTCTACAAGGGTATTTATTTAAACCGACCACACAGCTGTATTCCCTAAACACTGTCATTTTAGGTCCTAAAATACGGGATGCTGCAGAGGGTGGTGACATGTGAGACCGTCCGAGCATCTGAATTCACCCGCCCCACGCAGGCCGCTGATATACGGCTTCTCTTTTTTTCTCTTTTGAAGTGAATCCCCCTCGTCCCCCGTAGCAGCGGTTCTTTGGTTTCTTCTAAGGTCTCCTGTCACGGTAGCCCCCGCAGACGCACTTAAGGAACACGGAGAGCATGTGACAGAGACATCTGGTGTAGTCACTTTGCAACATTTTACTGTAAAATGCCACAAAACCTCTGAAATCTTTCGCAGTTGCCAGAAAGTCACCAGGCTGCGTGAAATCGTTCCCTTGGCCTCTGAATGTTTTGTCTGATTTCAATTAGTGTGAGTGTTTTTTAAAGTTTGTTTCAAGGATTGCACATAAACATGCAAATGAAAAAGGGTTAGAGTTATTTCTTCCGCACCCTTTTGGGGTGTAGCTAGTGGAGAGGGTGGAGTAGCACCGGGGGGTCCCATGACCGAACCCTGATTCTTGCTGTGTTTTAATACCGAAACAGTCAAGGACCCCATTTACTTTATTCGCACCTCTGTTAACACCACTACACCCCTGCCCTCCGCGCGCGCACACCTTGGCAGCCTGTTGCCACCGTCCATGGCGACGATAAGGTTGGCATCTTAAGTGTGATTCCCCATCTGCTAAGTGGACCCCAAGTGGTGCAGTAGCAACTCTTCTCAGCTGCACACTTTACCTTTCACATGACAGCACTCATCTCCAGCAGTTATTAATTTTTAAAGCGGTATTATTACCAGATCTCCTTAGTTTGGGCCCCCTTCTTTTAATGGTACAGTCTCAACCGTCTCAGTCGGGCGGATATCTTTAATTTGGTCGGTGTCAGCATTTATCAGAACGCCCCTCGCTTTCACACATTTCTGTTTCCCTCCAGTCACGTTCCCACCTGCTGGGATGCGCGCGCTTCCTATCCGTACCCGGTTCTCCGGTGACGTAACGTAGCGCGCGCGAGCTGCCTCTTCCACCTGCTCTTCCTGGCGGGGTCTTGTTGGGACACGTGCTGTGCTATCCGTGTCACCTTGCTGCGCGTGCCAATAATAGCTCGCCTCCGGGGTTGTGCTGAGAGATCCCAAGTGCAGGAACTCCTATCTTATTTCTCAATGTGTTTGATTATTCTTGTGAGGATCTCAATTATCAAGTGTATACAGTGTAAACTGTCAAAAGGCGTGTCGGTGTTGCACACTGAGGCGACTTGCTCAAGTGTGCAGAGGTGGCAGGATTGCAGTGTTGCTAGTTACTATAAGATGCGCGTGTTTTTATACCACACTCCTCCCCTTGCTGAGCACTGTAAATAACAGATGTGTGGTTGTGGAGTGAGTGACTGGGGAAAGATGAGCCATTTCTGAAGGAGTCAGTCTATGCCAGGCATATGACCAGTTATGTAATCTGGAAGCTGTGAGACGAGACCAACTTCTTGTTTCTTATGCATTTTTCTCTTTGCAAAGCCTGATTGTGTGGCAAGTGGAAGTTTGAGCTTTATAGTGAAGGCCCAATGTGCCTTCCAACCCCACTGCCTCTCACTGGTGTGGCACCCTTCATTGCTGTGTTTTTGCTCTCTATTGGCTTTCCCTGTTTTGGTGCCCTCATTGAAGAGTGCTTGTTTTGTAGTCCCTTATTTGTTGTTCCTGTTCCCCCGTTTGTCTGGATAATTTGCCTCATCCTAGTTAGTTGTTGTTGCTTTCATGCAACTCGTTGGCTCTTCCCAGTTTAGCTACATGTAACTGGTGCTTATTTATTTATTTTCATTTGTTTAGTTTTGGAGATTTGTAAAGCGCAACTATCACTCCAGAGTAGCCTCTTGGCGATAAAAAGCAGAGAACAGGTTCCGCACCATCTAGGATCAGACATTAAATGATCATTTGCTTAGGGTCCTACATTGAGTGCACTTAATTTGAAATTGGATTTGATAGAACATTCAATCTGAATGAGTCATTTTATGTGTCAATCAAATGTACTGTTATTTTGCAACGGTGCAGAACAAGTAATTGGAGACTTTGGTTTGCCTTGACCTCCCTTTCCTTTGAGGCTTGTCCAGCATTGGTTGAGGAGGGCCAAGGACACGCCGATTTTTCACAATACCCATTTACATTCATTGACTTCAGATGGACTTGTTACTAGAGGAGGTGTTTTTCCAGAAAAATCTGGCATTGATCCGGTCATCCTTGACCAATATTAGACGCACCTCTTGAAAGTTGTGCACTACGGCATATCAGCTGTTCAGACCTTTATGTGGTTTGGACCATGCATCCCTCTTCTGTGCTGCTAGAGTGAATAACTGCATGAAATTTATGTTGAGCCAAATGTACTCCCTGCCCCATTCTTTGTCCATCAGCATCCGTGTCTGTGATTTCATGGGTGAAGAATGAACTACCCAGGGTCTTCACCTAGATCTCAAAGCAAACGTGCAAGTCTAATCAGAAACTTCCTGACGTCACAGCTAGTCTCCTGGGATCTTTGGGCCTTATTCACAAAGACATTTTTGAGTACTTAATCAATCAATCAATCAATCACAAGATTTGTAAAGCGCACTACTTACCCGCGAGGGTCTCAAGGCGCTGAGGGAGAGGAGGGGGGGTGTTGCCGCTACTGGTCGAATAGCCAGGTCTTGAGTCGTCTCCTGAAGGTCAGCAGGTCTTGGGTCTGTCGTAGGTTGAGGGGAAGGGTGTTCCAGATCTTGGCGGCGCAGTGAGAGAAGGATCTTCCTCCGGTGGTGGTTCTCCGGATGCGCGGGACGGTGGCCAGGGAGAGGTCGGCGGAGCGGAGTTGACGGTTGGGAACGTAGAAGGAGAGTCGACTGTTGAGGTAGGCTGGGCCGGTTTTGTGGAGTGCCTTGTGTGCGTGGATCAGGAGTTTGAAGGAGATTCTCTTGTCGACGGGGAGCCAGTGCAGGTTTTTCAGGTGGGGGGTGATGTGGCTGTGGCGTGGAATGTCGAGGATCAGGCGTGCAGAGGCGTTTTGGATTCTTTGCAGTCGTTTGATGAGCTTGGTCGGGGCTCCTGTGTAGAGGGCGTTTCCGTAGTCGAGTCTGCTGCTGACGAGGGCCTGGGTGACTGTTCTTCTCGTGTCTGTCGGGATCCACCTGTAGATCTTGCGGAGCATGCGGAGCATGTTGAAGCAGGAGGAGGAGACTGCGTTGACTTGCTTGGTCATGGTGAGCGTTGAGTCGAGGATGACTCCCAGGTTGCGTGCGTGGTCAGTTGGTGTCGGGGGTGCCCCTAGTGACGAGGGCCACCAGGAGTCGTCCCAGGCTGATGTGTTGGAGCCGAGGATGAGGATCTCCGTCTTGTCTGTGTTCAGCTTAAGTCGGCTGCACTTCATCCAGTCGGCGACAGCTTTCATTCCTTCGTGGAGGTTGGATTTGGCGGTGAGGGGTCCTTGGTGAGGGAGAGGATCAGTTGAGTGTCGTCGGCGTAGGAGATTATGTTGAGGTCGTGCTGTCGGGCGATGCGTGCGAGTGGAGCCATGTAGATGTTGAACAGTGTCGGGCTGAGGGAAGATCCCTGGGGTACGCCGCAGATGATCTCGGAGGCTTCGGATCGGAATGGGGGAGGCGGACGCTCTGGGTTCTGCCGGAAAGGAAGGAGGTGGTCCAATCCAGGGCCTTGTCTCGGATCCCTGCGTCGTGGAGCGTGTGCGTAGCGTGCAGTGGCAAACAGTGTCGAAGGCGGCGGAGAGGTCCAGGAGGATGAGGGCCGCCGTCTCGCCGTTGTCCAGTAGGATCCTGATGTCGTCTGTGGCGGCGATGAGGGCGGTCTCGGTGCTGTGGTTGCTGCGGAATCCTGACTGGGAGGGGTCCAGGATGCTGTTATCTTCGAGGTAGCGGGTGAGCTGTCTGTTGACGATCTTCTCGATGACCTTAGCTGGGAATGGAAGCAGGGAGATGGGCCGGAAGTTCTTGAGGTCGCTCGGGTCCGCCTTGGGTTTTTGAGTAGGGCATTGATCTCGGCGTGTTTCCAGCTCTCTGGGAAGGTCGCGGTCTCGAAGGAGAGGTTGATGACGTTGCGCAGGTGGGGTGCGATGGAGCCTCCTGCTTTGTTGAAGATGTGGTGTGGAAAAGGGTCTGATGGGGAGCCGGAGTGGATTGTGCCCATGGTCTTGATTGTGTCCTCGGTGTTCACGTTGACCCAGGCTGTCAGGGGGTCGTGGTCGATGGGGTGCGGCGGGTCTGATGTGCCGGGGCCTGTTGGGGTCGTCCGGGAGTCGAAGCTGTCGTGGATGTCGGCGATCTTGCGGTGGAAGAAGGTGGCGAGGGAATCACACAGGGCTTGCGACGGCGGGATGTCGTTGGCGTTGGAGCTGGGGTTGGAGAGTTCCTTAAGGTAATACGTTTCACATACTTTCATGTGCCTTAATAAATTGGCTCAAAACCTCTGAAATGGGAATAACATAGGACTATTCAATAAATATTCATGTACAAACAGAAAGGACTGTGCCCTCTTTGCGCTTTTGCTAATGGAATTACATTTTTCGAGGCCGATTCAATAAGGCATGTAAGATTACATAAAAGAGTACTCCTATAGTACTGCTTCCCATCCTCATAAATTGTTTTGTCAATCGGCCCTTACCTTTTAAGCTACTATACGAGCCTCCACACCATCTCACCCGTCTTTGCCACACTACATGCTCAAGCACAGCTAATTGTGGGACAATAAAAGCACAAATCTTGACATCATGTGCCAAAAAATAGCACATCCCATACAGGCCACATTGCAAAGTCGCATCTTTCCAGCCAAGCAGAACCCACAGTTCAGTGTGATTCCCATCGTCAAAAAGTGCTTCAGCCCCTCACCCATGGTATGAAGTGCTATAGAGGAGCATTTACAATACAATCAAAGTCAATGTCTACATAGAGTGACTTGAAGATCCAGTGCAGTGTGGCCATTCAACCATGAAATCTGGGGCGAACCTCATTTATCCCAATTTCACATTCTCCGCAGGACTCCGAATGAGCCTATTAGTCCTACAGATGTTAAGGCAAGGGCTTGTCTACAGACCCAGGGAGAGTGCTACATGCTGAGATGTTTCTCATCGGAGGATATCTTTTGGACTGGTCATTCATCTCCTGTAGCCCTTCTTACTTGAAGGAATACCATGAGCATTAACGAGTAATGTTTGCTTTGAGCATCTGGTGCTGATCTCAGCAATGTGTTAAAAGAATAAACATGTTTGGATTTGGAGGATTACTGGTACACTGAAATAACATATATTGAGTGAAAGGTGTCCATTATCCAGACAAGTGAAGATGTGTGGCCCAAGAAAAAGGTTATTGTGGACTCAAATAACATGGTCGGCTTCACTATATTCCGCTTTATTGTAATCAACAGACCACAAGCGCGCAGTTCGTCAGATGATTTATATCCAATAGTAAATGCAGATATAGCCCACATTGTAAAGAGCATAGTTTAAAAAAAACTATTTTATGCAAATGTGAGCCTGTGCATGGCAGTTCAAGGTTGCACCAGTTACTGTCGAAGCTAGGATTTTTGGTGACATGTACTGAGTGGCATTTTGTTCCACACCCCTCCCATTAGGCCATATGTAATGCTCCAGAGAAAATCCGGAGCATGCTACCTGGTGATACTGCCCTGGGCCGCTACCTAGAATTCTTATATTGAAGTTCCCGCCGTGGCAATGGTATTCTCTGTAACAATTTTTTGGCATGCCTCAGAATTGTGAATCTGGTTTATTAGCTCGTATTTCATTTTATTATGTGATAAATAATTTTTTGTTTATGGGTGCCAAAGAGAGTTTTCATTTCCTGTCATTTCAATTAACATATCACACAAATCTCGCTCCCCGAAAGGTCGATTTTTCAATTGAGATGTAGCTTGAATTGGAATTAGATTGTAGATTTGTGGATTGTCGATCAGTGACTTCCACTCGATTTGCAAATAATCTTGGTCCTGATGCACACTCCCCTTCTTGCGAGAGTGATCTAAAGCAAATATGTTTTCAGTTTGAATCTTCAACTAAGCTAAACAGCTTTTTAAATAGACGTAGGCTTGGGGGAAAATGAAAATGTATTTTTAAACTAGGCATCATTTTTTTTTTTTAGTACTTTTTAAAGAGCATATTTTTAAATTTCAGAAGCTAACAGATGGGATGTTGGCTAGTGACCCACTAGGACCTTAGTGCAGGCCCTTGAAATGTGCAAGGATGACCTCAAAGTCTGGCCTGTCCATTTTGAGAGGAAGAGCTTCCATTTTTCTGCTCCTATCTAATCTTTGCAGCTTTGCTTTTAAAGATAAATCTTTCTGAAACTAAGTACTTAGTATAATTCTTAATATATTCATGTAGTTTGTGGTCTGAAGAACAATAATTTGCCAGCATTGGGTTCGGTGGAATTCAAGGTGTATCTTACAAATTTAAAGCACTCAAGACCTAAGTGGGGATTAACAATACCCTTCCTCACGCTTTTTACCACCCCCAATCAAAGATGTACATATGCTTATGTGTATCATCTCCCATGCACGCCTTTGTAAACCTGCATACATTGGCATATTGAGTGCGTCTTGGAATCCTTGATGTGAATTGGTGTGACATGTTAAGTGGTTCTGTCTGTACAAACCTTGCTCTGTCTAAAGAAAAGGCAAAATTGAGGGCTTCCGGTCTAAAAATGTAATTTTAACTTTCCACTGTCTTTACTGAAAGACATCAACGTGCTCTTTGTAGTGTCTTACTTTGCTGGCTCTTGCCCCTTGCATACACCTTTTCTCTTTTTAGCTAGCTACACTATTTGTAGGAGGCTTAGCTCTTAGTAGTGTCCTTCTTTGCTGTCTACTGCTTTTTAATTCACTTTTTTTTTGGTCATGGTTGACTTATTTGTTGGCGGATTCGCAGATCAATGATGGAGGCTTGATCTAGTTAACGTTTCTGAGAGCCGGAAAGATATGCACTTGTTGCATTCCTAAAATGACTATTGGACAACTCGGCTTCTGCCCAATTGGGCTTTAAGGCAGTTGAATACAGGTGAAGCGAATTGCAGTGCGACAACAGCAAAGGTCATTTTGTAGGACGCCACTGACATTTTGCATTATGTCTGATTCTTGTGAAGTACACTGATCTAATTAATTGTTTTCCCCACGTCTAGCGTGTCCTTCCTCTTTGTGTCCTACTTTGGCCCAGCCTAATTGTACTCTTCACTGTCACCTCATTTCTCCACAATTGGGCCTATGGTAATGATATCTACTGGTATCTTCCCAGTTCCATGGAAACAGGTGATGAGTGATGGTGGAGACCTGAACACGTTCCTAAGAATATCATAGGGGGGTAATTTCATGGCTCCAGTAGTTGCATTTTAATTCCTGCTTCCTCGCAAGACCTTGGTTGAGGTGGGAGCATCGGGGGAGGTTTCTACCTCCGATACCAAGGGGTCGTCCATTTCCACTGTACACTGCCTGTACTTGTATTTAAGAGTTCAATGCCATTTACTTGATGTTCTGCGTGTTTGTGATGTTATCCTGTTGCTGTCTTCGGTAGGTTGCTAGTTCAGGAAGGCCCAGGACTGTAGGGTGGCCTTCGGGTCCATCTGGAACTTGAAGAAGTATCAGGCCTGGACTCTGATTATTCTTCGCATCTGAAAATTGTATTAACAGTTCTCAGTTTCTGGCTTTGTTTCCATGGTTTTACCTCAAACACTTTGATTGTTGTAGTCTGCTGGGGTGATCTGCTGTGGATTCAACTTTCTGGGTCGGTTTGTGGTGTTGAACCCATTTGATCATGGATCTGAACCCAGCAAGTTCTTTGGGGCTCAAGGTTTGCTTTGAAGGTTAAACATAGTCCCATTGGCAGCCAGTGCAAATAGCCAAATGCTGGTGCTCTCTTTCCTTCCAGGTGAGGATCAGAATTGCTACCCAGTTTTGTAGCAGCTGTTTTAAAATATTTTTTTTTTTTGTGAGACTCATGTGCATGCTGTTAAAACAGTCTAGGCGTACATTTGTTCAGCATTAGTGAGCAGATGGTGGGACCAGCTGGATATTGTGTTGATAATCCAACAAATTGCTGTTCCTGTTTTGAATTGTTGTGATATGATGAAATTTGGAATGTCATGCTGTTTATGCACAGAGAACATTTGGCTGAAATTAGGTGTCGTACAATATAATTTCTGCATGCTGTTCTTAAGTCCTCCAAAATTCTTTTATAGCCACATTTTTATAGCGCAGACTTTACTCAGAGGCATCAAACGCTGTGCGGACAGCAACAATACTTAGGAACTAAAATGTAAAGTACAAAGTAGTGCAGCCAAGCGTATGCTACTGGATACAAGTTTGAGTTTTGAAAAGGCTGGTCTTAAGTTCTTTGTACAGTGACATGAGTGAAGGGGTCAGCCTTAGTTTTTTGGGTAAGAAGTTGCAGTGTTTCGGGACATAGCCAAGACTCCACAGATTGACCGTTTTTAGGTCTGGCTTGTGTATTGTTACCAGTTGTTTGAATATAGAGTGTGTTTAGGCTTCACCCAGAGGTGTAAATACTCTCTTGGCCAATGCTTTTACTGTGCAATGATTCCTTCTTCCAGGAAGTTCTTCCATTGCAATGCATGATAGACTATATCACACCTGAAAAGTACGCTCAAACATCACACAGTCGGTCCCAGTCGGGTATCTATCTCCTATAAACATTCTACATAGAAAGCAATGCGTTTTTGCTACTTTTTTCCCATCACTGCAAAAGGAATAGAGCAGACTGTAATGTGATAAACTGCAATAGTCGCTAAAGAGGGTTTTGATATGGATTCTGGCAACCAGCGATAGCCAATGCAAGTCCACAATGATGGCTGAGATGTCATAGAACCCTTTAGCTCCTGCTGCAAACCTCGCTGTGAATTGAATGGCCCCTTTAAGAGGTGTTAAAGCCATCTTTACAGAGCTCTACATGCATCAATGTGTAGCTGAATCACTGTTTGCCCACCTGGAAGTCCCCTTCAGGAACATTCGATTTAACCCAAATGCGTGGAGTGGATTCTAAGACAACCTTGACTTCCTGACCTCTCTGTGCTTTGATAATTACACTGCCCCCGTAGTCCCTCCTAGCATGACTAGTGCTAATGTCACAATCTTTATTTCAGGATCCACCACCATATCTAGGCGTACTCTTCCGCAGCACCAAAACCTATCCCCCATTGAAGCAGTCCATTGGGACATCCCTTGCCCTCTCTGTATCGCAGTCTTCTCTTGCTTACGATGGGAATACAACATTTTTGAGAGTGTGCAGGAAGAGCAGAACAGCCATCAGTTCTTCTTGGGGAATTTTTTAAAATAAGAAACAGACCACTTCTTATTCCCACAATGGCACCCATTTGTTGGCCTGGCAGGGATTGGTTTATTGATTACAGCTTTCTCCACAGAGCAACAACATGCTGCTGTCTTTCCTTTCTCCAATCACGGGTCATTATTTTTATACTCTAATTTCTCATGAAACTTTAATAGCTAAATTCGATGTGGTAACTGCAATCTGAATAAAAGTGCCAAACAGTCTGTTTTCACTCTCATGCACCTGGCAGATTTACAGGGAATGTGGGGCAGAGTTTAACTTTACCCACTAGATCCATTTCAAACTTTTCTCTTTTCTGAGACATCATTGCAGCTCTGCTCTTGTTCCTTGCGCCATCGTAGTGTGTTATTTTATCCTATGTTTTATCGCCACCTGTGGACCCAACCCTAAGCGTCCCTAACTCTACAAGTCCCTGATGATGTGAGTTCCTCACTGTGTTGGGTCCTCTTCCCTGCAGGGGCTCCTGTGATGATGAGTGGTTGTCAGGTTCCTTGCCTGTAATGTGCTGGTCAATCCTCCAAGAATTGTTGGAGATGCTGTGTCCGAGGAGGTAGGGTCCAGTTGTCGCGAGCATCCTATGGAAAGCGTTTCCTGAAGGATTGAGGCAGTTGAATCCGCATTTAGCTTTCAGGAACACTTTTAAAAACTCATTTATTCCAATGAATTGCTTTCTTCTTTCACTCTTGCTTAGTGTCTTGATGCTGATTAGGTGTTAGTCACTCTGTAAATTCGTTTGATTGTTTGAAGGGATATATTGCTCAAGAGTGACAGGCGGTGTGTCATTAGAGCTGCATGGACAGTACCTGGTGTGTTGATGGTGCTGTTGTAGACCGCATGAGTCAGAGACAGCAGGAGAGTGGCTGATCAGTCTTGAAGTGAGAAGCCTGTAGTCTGTGTGAGAAGCTGCTGAGTGGGTGCAACCCGCAGTGTGGGGCTCCAAAAAAGTGGGAGCAGCATGGAAAATAGGGTTTTCAAGGTCTCTGATGTAAATGTTTACTGAGCTGAACAGAATCCAAGGTCTGGGTGAGACTGCACTTGACTGACTTAAGCCACTTCAAGCGAATTTCTGGGGCTATCCTGATTCATGTCCACTTCTACATCTTTACGCCTTGCTGTTACTGGAGAGGAGTCCTTGAGAGCCAAGGCTTGAACACTTCTGCAAGGAAGTAAGTAGCTGACACATGCAGGTCACCAATGAGCAACCAACACTGATGCATTGAGAATGGTCTAGGAGGGCCTGCACGTCTTAGAACCAGGGGTGGGATGGCCTTTGAACTGACAGACAGCAATGCATGGGCATTGGCAGGCAGCAATGGATGGCCATAGCTTCTCTTTGGGTGCAGAGGATTTCCCTGATACCAATCGACAAGTGAAGGTTTTTAAGGTAATTGCCCTCAGACTGGCTCACATATATACCTGCGTGGTCACTAGGGCTATCAGAACCTAAAGTGATGCAAGGTGGGAGGTGCAGCAGTGCTACCAATGTGAGTGATGAAATAGCCCCCTCTGCAACCTTGTTCCAAAGAGCCAGGGTCCTCTTAGGTTCAGGAGTTAAAGTGTGGCTGAGTGCTGTATGTTTCTCCCTTATCAAGCTCTGTAGGTGGCATTGGCATTCTCTTGACGTATATTTTGGTGAGCAGTACAGCAGTGAGCTAGTGTGTTGCTCTCCCTCTGTATCAGAGACCAAGTCTGTCAATAAAAACAAGAGGGTGGCACATAGTCAATTATGTGACCATGTTTAGTGATCTTTTGCGGTCTTTGGATTTAGGAGCCACGTAGGGGAATTTGTGAATAAAATAATGAGGGATGGTTGGGACAGTCTTAAGGATGTCCTCGTGCATACACTTTACTGACTAGTGAGTTATCAGGTCAACAGACACAATTATGCTGGCCCTCTCCTTTGACGTAAAGCTCTAAGGTTACCATGGTGCCCTCCCTTCAAAGGGATTGTTAGTAACTCAAAAGCAATACCGCTATTTTAAATTACACATTGTGTAGTGTTTTGTGGGGCTACAATAACCCATCTTTGACATTCATCGTTGGTGCATTGAACCAAGTTCACTTGTGTCACCCGTGGGTGGGAAAGCACACCTTGTAGAACTGTTGCTTAAACATGAAATGCCTTGAAAAAACAAGAAACGTTTGGCAAAACAGGAACAGCCGTTTAATTAAACAATGCGTCCAGGAGAACAGTTACAGGCATATGGTCTGAGGACTGTCTCAGCTTACAACCAATCTGAGGTGAGTTTACATACAATTCATTGAATGCCATAAACGGGTCCGGCGATCCTTGTATGGTAAGGAAGGTGAAATGCTGTCTTTGAAGTCATAAATTAGTTTATTCGATGGGGAATCCAGGTGGGTCTCCACCTTGCGTGGACACAATGCAGACAGTGGGTAATGTGTCCAGATGTCTGGCATGGGGAGCGAGTGATCACTGCGTGTACTGTATGTTCTATGTCCTGATTGGCTATATGTTCCTAACTTATGTGGCAACTGACTTTATGGTGTTTTGGGAGCCTGAATACCCCTCCGGCCATGTGTGTTTTATTGGCTCCAACCTTCCTGGACCATTGTGGTGTCGCTGCGCCTATCTGTGGGATTGATTTTGGACTTCCTGTTTGTGCGTTTGTCTGCCGGCTACGTGCCGCCCCATCTGTGACCTGTCAATCAGGGACCTGAGGTCTAGATCTCAGAGCCTGCCTATGTATTTCTGAGTCAGGTTTGATGTGGAATTCACAACGGGCAAATTTGTTGATAAAGAAGCAATTTCGTTTTTATACATGAATGTACATGCAGGAATTAAGGGACTGCAATTGCAAGAACAGACCTTCCACATCTCGCTGAACTGTGGGTTCCAAGGAAATCCTTTTTTCTCATGAAATCAACTGGCATTGATATAGATTGTAAATCCATAGACTGACTAGCTCAACTAGGAACTCAAATGACCAGCTGGTGTCGACAAAATAACTTGCTCTTCTCTTGGAGGCTCTTTTGTGTCTGAAACATTTAATCTTCCTGAATCTTCGCTCCATGCAGTATTATAGCCTCCAGCTGAGGGCTGTACTGGTCGATAAAGGCCCCCTATGGGTGTTATAGGCCCAAGCTGCAGGTGAAGGCGAGAGCTGTTAAGGACTGGTATAGTCTGAGACAGAAGGGACATAAAACATGTATAACATTCCAACAACTGAGTGTAAAATATTCTAAACCGAACTTTGGCGGACAGTAAAACAAACATTATAATCTGAGAGAAGGTCTATACAAACCATTATTTGCCTCTGACACTCCATTGTCTTCAGTGGAGCTCTCAACATTCCAGTGTTCTGATATTCATTGCTGCCAGGACTTTTATGGGTTTGTGTATCTGGATGGGCCCCCACTGATTGCAGAGTGAGTAGCTCTGCAGAAGATTCCAGGTTATTAAGAATGCTATTTTCTAGTTCTGGCCTTTCATTTAACCAAGTAATGCATTCTGGGAGTTGTAGTCTTGGTTCATATCGGTTGAAGCAATGGAACTAAAGTAAGGCCTTTAATGGCTTGTAAGGTCTATGGCTTGTTGACCTGATAACTCACTAGTCAGTAAAGTGTATGCACAAGGACATCCTTAAGACTGTCCCAACCATCCCTCATTATTTTATTCACAAATTCCCCTACGTGGCTCCTAAATCCAAAGACCGCAAAAGATCACTAAACATGGTCACATAATTGACTATGTGCCACCCTCTAGTATTTATTGACAGACTTGGTCTCTGATACAGAGGGAGAGCAACACACTAGCTCACTGCTGTACTGCTCACCAAAATATACGTCAAGAGAATGCCAATGCCACCTACAGAGCTTGATAAGGGAGAAACATACAGCAGAAAAATAAAGCATGTGACTTGATGGTCCCAGTGGCGTGGAGCCATCTGATAGAGCCTGCCACTAAGGGGCAAGTTGGGGCTGCTAGAGTAGAGGCTTACCACAGCTCACTGCTGCTGAAAAGCAACAACCCTCCCCCTAGCATGTTATAATGATTGTGTCTACTCCTGCTTGTCCTAGTCGTGTCATATAGAGAAACTTGTAGATTCCTAATTCTAGGGAAATTCATTTTAATTTGTTACGTCATGGGTACTCACAATCATTTGCCCAGGGACCACAAAGTAGGGCTTTGGTGTGACCGAGGGCCACACTGATGCCAGCAGGATGGCGGTAGGGGGTCTGGGTGGGTCAGGGATTGTGTAAAGAGGTCTAAAAACATGTTAAATAAACAGGCAAGCATTTGTTTACAGGTTTATAAATGTTTGCCCGTTTATTTAACATTTACTTCTGAATATTAGTGCTCAGCAAGTAAACAGCAACGCGTGCTGCTGTTCACCAGGGGTGGGGGGCGCATGTAAAGGTCAAGAGGGCCGCAAGTGGACCCTGGACCGTACTTTGAGTATCGCTGCTTACGTAATGGAGGTTGCTTCCGATAGAACTTCACTATAAGTGGTACCGCTTCTGCTGGTCTGTCTATGGATGCAGATCTGCCCTTCAGTCTACGGATGGTCTCGGTGTGGGAGCATGCAACGTTTTTTAAGCAGAAACATAATATCCACCCTCAGTACAAAAATTTCTGGGAAGTCCACTTCATCTCTTTACAAAGTACTTAAATCACTTCATATTCTAACATTAAACGTGAAGTTTCAGTGATAATCCAGATAATTCCAGGGCGCAGTGGGCCTGCATATGGGCCAGAGCCTTCAATTATAAATCTCATGATTTTTTGGATGTTCGTTGTACTAGAAACTACGTCCTTGTCCGAAGGTTTGGGTTCGCCAACACCATCTTCTCACACAGTGGGACCACACTGTTCTCATCAAAATCCCCTGTAATATGTGCCTTTCTTTCATCCCAGGGAAAACGTATTGTTCCTTGTAAAATTAAATGGCCCTTGAAAGCAATTGTAGCAGCTTTAATAATGCTACTTGAGCATAAGGAAACACTTGTAAAAATAGTTTCTATATCTTACTAGAGCTTGAAAACACACCACTGCTTCCAGTTTTCACCGCACTGTGGCTATTTTCGTTTCTGTTTTAGTTTCTGGAGAAATATTCTGCTCTTTCATTCCTGGTCTTGAGCCCTCTTTCTCTTTCTTTCTCACTCGCACATTTTTTAGCCTGTCTCTTAACACCACCGCCATATTTTAAGAGCCACAACTCTAGAGAAACGTGCAAACCCCCCGCAACACCTCTCAAAATTTCCACACATTTACTTCCCTATCCTTCACAAAACTCTCCTAGTACCACCATCTCTCCATAAAGTCTCTCCTGTACAAAATAATGCTCAAAAGCACCTAGTAGAGATAAAAGGGAGTTTCAAGGTCATTTAAGATCTGCTTGGATGGCATAAGTGCAAAAAGAGATGCCCCAACACACATTTCCTCCTCAGAAAGGCCATGATTGGCTGAGGCACTGCCCAGGAGATCCGAGCCTGGTGCTTGTTTCTCTTTATAGCACAAGTTTACTTTTGCTTTGAAACTTTCCCAGAAGAGTCTGCTGTGCAGCCCTTGCACAAGACAGTTACGGTTATGGCTTCCGGTTCTGACATGTGAGTGTGGTTGGGATGTCGGAGGGCAGATGAATCAGTCTTGGCCCCTTTCCTCATTTCACTTCAGCTTTTGTTTCTGCACCACACCTTCCCCCAAAGTGATCTGCTCCATGGAATGAGCTCCTAGCGCCTAAAGGACCACAGACCAAGAAATCAATAGAAAGATATGAGCAGACACAAACACAAGGCCCGGTTTTGATTTTGACGATAAACTACACGTCCTTAGATATGTATTTTTTCCCCTTGAGGTGAGGGTGCGCATGCAACGGCGAATTTTCTAAAAATTTTGTACCCGGTCTCATCACCAATCCCTGTTAGTTGAAATTCCTCATAAAGTAAGCCACTGGGGTTAGTTAGATCTGCGCACAAATGCTGCAAGTGTTGTGAAACTGGTTCAAGTAGTACTCTTAAGTAAAATGGTTAGTCATGTGGCTCTGTCACAATTTGTACCCCTTGTGACTTGCAAGCCCTTTCTGAAAGCTCTTCCATCAATTTTCATGTCTCCTGTACACCAACCGCACGCTTCCGTGCAGTAGTCCCGAAGAAGCATGCTTGAGAATGCTTAACCTGTTCTTGGTGTCCTAATTGGTCACTTGCTCATTTGCATTCTCTTCCAGCCAGACTAAGTACACACTCGCTTTTGTAATGGGACAAAAGGACAAACAAGTTCTTGTTAGGGATTTGGACATGACCCAGCTCATCAATTTTCAGGGACATGCAATGGATTGCCTGAAAGGGGGCATGGGAGGGGAGGCGAGATTTTCTGCAACGTTGTAGGTGGAACTGATGAATGCTTTCTTGAAAGCTTGCATTGAGGTTTTTGTGTTTTAAATGGAGTTAAAAAATGGGATATTGGAGTTTGACATAATATCCTGATTGTTTTTCTGAATCGCAAACGTAAAGTCCACATCCATATTCGCAGAATCAGTTAGGTGGAAGTTTATTCTCGTAAAATGGAACTGCGAGTGTGGAAAAAACAATTCAGTAAGTCAGAATTGCGCACATTTGCACATGAAAGGTTAGGAGTGGGAATATGAGATTTCCATCAGGGTCGGCCCTTTAAACTAAAGCGAACAATGCTACTCAAAATGTTTTGTAGGTAGTGTCTCACTCTGGAAATGCTGCCTTCACGAGCTTAGGGTTAGAAACAAGATGGTGAGTGTTCCAGGAGGAGAAGGGGTGACTCTGCCAAGGGTGTGAGCTCCTACAATCTCATAAGGTTTGTGTTTTCATGATGAATTTCCCTCACCACGCAAGCAAATTTACTTCGCCAAAGACAGAAGTGACTATCTAAGGGAAGGGGTGGTTTCTATAGCATAAATATTTTTTCAACAGAGAAGAAAAACAAAGCTAGTATATTATATTTGAATGCATATTAGCAGATCATTTATAAATGCAGTGTATGCAGAGTATTCCAATTGGTGAATCTTTTGCATGAAAATATTTTTTATTAAATCCTTATTAGAGCGGACTGTCTAGTGTAGGCCTAAATTCATGCCAGGTATTCATGATGTATGTATGTAAAATTAAACTAAAAGGTAATTGTTTAGAGTCATGGGTTGTCCTGAGAATCTGTGTGGATCCAGCGTTTCTGGACTTGTGTTGGATGGCGAGATCTAATGTAGCACAATTGGTATATTGTTTAGAGAGCTCTAAGACCTCAGTGCACCCCTCAGGACTCTACTAATAAAAGTACTGGCAAAACCAATACGCCTAGCTTGAATTTTGAGTGTATTAAACATTTTTTTTAAATCGTGCTTTAACAAAACAAAGAATGCTTACTTTCGGTGTACAGTGCATCCTAGGAGAGAAAGAATTGAATGTGTGATGACTGAGTCTACTTTTGAAATTTAAAACAGTCCCTCATGGATTGCAGCACAAGCACGCCATAGAAGGTGAAGTCTTACAGCAAACAGCCAATAGCATGATGTGAGAGACTTGTTCTGCACTGGTGGGAGCCAATCAATATGTTAAAGAATTAGAAATAATGGGTCTTGCAGACGGCTCCGCTATCAAGCAAGACCTAAAAAGGTGTGCTGTAAAGGCAGGCACTCTGGTACATAGGCTACTTGAATGTTAGCTGTTTGTTCACTTTTGTATTAAGATGACAAGTACATGAATACACATTCTACAATTGTGCTTCTATCAATCACTATGGGTTTCGACAAGTTCCTCCATTTAAAACACAGCCGAGACAAATACCTACTGATATTAACCTCTGGATATTTTCTAATGACTGATCAACAAACTATTATAACTAATTGGGAAAATCGATGGTTCTGTGCTTATGTAAAATGATGGAACTATCTGTACCACGCACACCAACTGAGAGAAGAATTGCACGGGATTGAAGTGAGCTTTATAAACTAAGATCCACTGGGGAGCCAGTCAAAACTTCACTGAAGAATCCCAACCTGGATCCTCACACTCAAACAAGCTGCTGAATGGTGGATTGCAGTAGGATCCAGCACGCCGCATAGTTTCTCAATCAAATTTAAGGACCAGTAAAGGGAAAAACTGCTTGATATCTGGAACGTATACCAATCTTTTAATGCCTAAGTTAATACAGGACGTGCTCATTTTAAGTTCTTTTGAAAAGGTAACTGCAAAACTTGCACTTAATATGCAAACAGGTTGGCTTATATGGATGTCACGTGCTATGTCCTGTTGAAATGCAACACCCATATTGGTAAGCTTATTGCCCAGTAGTCTGTGAGGATCATGGATCTGCTATATTGAAAAGGGAAGTCTGGTATATTGAAAAGAGAATTGCCTTGATTCCTCTAGTCTAAAACAAAGGATAGGTCTTACACCCAATTAACGTTAGATAATTTAATCTCCTACATTTAATTGAACCACAACCACTGGGCGCTCTTTACCTTTGCAAAGAGCAAGAAAAAAATTGTGACTGGGAGCTGAGCAACCTGCTAATGATGTTTGTGAGGCAGAAAAATCAATTGGATAGTCCTAAATTATTACTCGGGTTTCTGAAGCACTGGATTAGGACTGGCCTTTTTGAGATGCCCAGATGTTGGCCTTTTACCAGCACGTCATTCATAATATCAAGTGTCTATAATTTTGGATTTTGAAATGCTGCTTGATAAAATAATGATGGAGTGTTGGCAGAGGAGGAAGTTTTTCCTTGGAGGGATGTGATCGTGTTGACGATCAGGATGGAGATATCCAGTCCAGTCCATGACCTTTGTATAGCACCAAAAACCTACCATACTACCAGAAGATGACCAAGTCATCAACACGGTCTTCAACCTCTCGTTAAACTATGCTAAGTATTTTGCCTTCTTAATCTGTTTCAGGAGGTCCCTTCAGCTTGTAACTTTTTACTCTTTGGTTTGCCTCTGTGAACATGAAGAAACATTAAAAGGGCCCTGGTCTACCAGCCCATAATAATGTACATGCATATGCAGCAAACTGTCTCTCTGGTGCTCCAAGCCTTCTTTCTGCAGACTTTCATTGCCCGATACTCTACCCTTTCTGCAGTGTGGAGCCATTTTAGTGTAGTGTGATCACGCAATCACTGTGGTCACATGATTCTGGACACATTTCTAGATACCTATGATTTGTTTTAATGGCATCTCGAAACAGGGCATTGGATGAAACAACGTATATGCCTATTATGGCTGTTGATATTGTGCCATTCTCATTTTCATAGTCACAATGCTGATTAAGTGGCCACAAGTGTTACTTGTTTGATTAGTGTTAGCTGTTCGTCTATCACAAAACCCAAGGACTCAACCACCTAAGGCAGCCTAACCATGGACTTACAAATGTGATTAAGTTTGTATTCCATATTCTTCCTCTAGGTCTTTCAGTCACTAACCATGCGGCCACCATATTCAAACTAGTCTCCGCCAAAGAACGGTCCATGCTTTTTCATCATTAATTGCCTCCGATTTCTGCAATTGGCATTCTGCTTGACTGAGGTCCCCTGAAGTTAGTCCTAGGCCCGGGTGGTGAACTTCGCTCCATTTGCGGAGATTTCCGCGCATCGCGGAGCACACAGAGTTCTGAAAAACTCTGCACCGCGAAGCGGAGCAGAGATTTTTTTTCCCCCCTCACTTGCCAACATTACGTTGGTGAGCGCGAACGAGGAAAATCCATCGCTAGACCACTTCCCAGCGAAATTTCTCAACGCGGGTTGTCGTGGAACTCCAAACTTCTCCCAGGCCTAGTTAGTCCACTCTGGTGATAGCCATTTATTCATTTGTTGCTTTGGACAAAACCGTTTTTCCCTATAGTAATGTTCTCTGTAGTACTACTGGTTGTTGCAGCAAAAAGAGGAATGTAGCCAATTTCTGCCGGAGACAGCTGGCAAGTGAAATGTTCCTACAAACTCGCAGGCAGCACAACCCTGAGGTTATGAGATTTTATAAAATGCAGGCACAGGCTGCTAAAATCTTTGCAAATTGATAGCCACATATTTTACTATTACTGGGCTCTGCTGCCATTTACAAGCCCTTAAACTGTGTGCAAAATAGTTGAAGGGAATACCTCTGGATATTTACATTGCTTGTGAAACTCTACACCTTTGGAAGTAAGACTTTACTAATGTTGAAGCTCTCACTAGAAGGGATGTTGTGTCCATTGATTATACTTTCCAATTATCAAGGAGAGAGAGAGGACTAGATAGCTAGTCCGTATCCCCGGGTTTATTATATGTAATCAAAAAAGACTAGCCTATTAGTGACTGGTACAGAACTCAGGGCTGTATGGGGATGGAGAAAACTGTTTAGTTTTTTTGTAAAGCCCTCACCCACCAACCTAGTTGGTGGCATGCTTCATCGGGCCCACCCAGTGACACCAAATGTGTCCCGGGTGTGCTTCAACGCCTGTGGTGCAGCGGAGCTGGTATATTGCTGAGTGTGCGATGTGGGGTGACGTGAATGTGAAAATGTAAAAACTATACAGTGGTCCCAGTACCCAAGGGGGTTAACTTTTAATATCTGGGCCTCTGTTAGCAATAAAAGCAAGGCAATGGATGTGGGTGGAGCAAATGTTAAGAACTCCTACATCCGGTGGGTGGTCTACATGTTTCAGCCAGGCCTTTCTTTAAAACTGGCTTTCCTCAGGACCGAAAGGAGGAATTGCCTGAAAGGGAGGTTTTCCCTTAAGGTCCTGGGGTGGAAGCTGTTAAAGTGTAGTAATGAATTCCTGGCGGTTGGTTTATAGTAAGTATTGGTTGTGAGCGCTCCTTGCTCAGCTGTGATATTTAGGTCAAGGAATGCCAGGGTAGTGGTACTCGATGAGCTAGTAAATCGGAGGTATGGGTCACGTTCGTTCAGCCACGTTAAGAAAAAAAGTTAATGTTTCTGGTGTGCCTTCCCAGATCATAAAAATGTCGTCGATCTAGCGACGCTACACTTTGATGTTATCTAAATGTGGGTTGGAAGTGGATGATATATGCCTCTGCTCAAAATGGTGGACATAAAGTCCCGCCACACTGGGAGCAAAAATACTCCCCATTGATGTTCCGTTAGTTTGTAGGTAGAAGTCACCCTCATACTCGAAGTAATTTTCTTTAAGTGCAAGTGTAGCCCCAGCACCGCAAGGACCTTTTCCTACGGAGAACCGCGACAGCACAACAGGTTTCCTAAGGGTCCTGACCCACAAAGTCGTGAGTAGAGCGCTTAACTCAACTTTGACCGGGTAAGCTTTTCTTTTACAGGTTCCTAACGGCCCTTGGGCCACCCCCCTTCTCATTACAGGGTCAGAACCTCTGCCGGATATCTCTACAGGGGCATATGCTGCAAAACGTTAGCGTAAGGTTACCCTTTGAACGTGTCCACTTCTCACACGCGTGTGTACTTACGCTTCCTAGCCCACTACACGTATCGGCGTATAATTCGATAATTCACCCAAAACCGCACCACCAGTGCGGTTCCACTTTTGCCGCGATTTTCCGCCAGCCATGCACATCGCTACCGGCAAATATGTATTTATGTGACTCCTGCTATTATGCTTATACTCTCCTCTGTATGTTTGTTTGTTATACATGTTGTACGTTCAGTAATGCTTGGAGAGGGAATCCCCCTCCCACACATAGGGCACCTTAGCGCGTGCAACACATTTTTAACCACACACTCACTATAAGTGTAGAACGCACTTACACATACCTTTCGGTCCTGAGGAAAGCCAGTTTTAAAGAAAGGCCTGGCTGAAACATGTAGACCACCCACCGGATATAGGAGTTCTTAACATTTGCTCCACCCACATCCATTGCCTTGCTTTTATTGCTAACAGAGGCCCAGATATTAAAAGTTAACCCCCTTGGGTACTGGGACCACTGTATAGTTTTTAAATTTTCACATTCACGTCACCCCACATCGCACACTCAGCAATATACCAGCTCCGCTGCACCACAGGCGTTGAAGCACACCCGGGACACATTTGGTGTCACTGGGTGGGCCCGATGATGAAGCATGCCACCAACTAGGTTGGTGGGTGAGGGCTTTACAAAAAAACTAAACCGTTTTCCCCATCCCCATACAGCCCTGAGTTCTGTACCAGTCACTAATAGACTAGTCTTTTTTTATTACATACATTGATTATACTTGGCAGTCTGTTTTAATAATGTCTTGACTCTTAATTTGGATCTGAAATGACAAGTAACTCATTACAAAGATTGCCAGTTCAGTTGGGCTCGATTATAATTTTTAGTATCTATTTTGTTTTACAATTTTATTGATTATGATAAGGTGGTTATGTTCCTGGGCTCGATTTTTGTTTTTAGTGTCTGATTTACTTTACAAGTTTATAGATTTTGGTAAGGTGGTTGTTCTGTCCTAATTTCTTCTTTTTCTGGATCTCGGTTTACAGCTTTTTCCCATCAGGTTTTGTTGTTATTTGCCACGAGCCAGTCAAACTACTGACACTAACCATCCACGGGTCAAAGAACAAGTGACTTCAGTAGCTATCCTGATGACCTAATCAGTGGCCTGTGTTATTCAGTGTTCACAGATCAAGCGCGTCCTTCTTTGTCCAACCACCTCTTGTTATAAGAGTACAAATCTACCCAGGAGTGCGCTCATTGCTGGCATTGCTTCACTTCATGCCCAACCACAAGCTTTGGGCATTTGCTGAGAACAAGCCAGCATTAAGAGTCTGTGGGAGCAGGACATACGCTACATGTTAGTCATAGAAGTTGTAATCTCTTCCTCGGTTGGCCTTTCCAGGCGCCTTTGCTCCGGTGTAGGTAACCAATGAGACTGCGTATGCAACCAAAGCAAAATCTGCCAAACCACGAAGAGTACAGCTCAACCACGAATATCCCAAAGAAATCTGGCACTATTGTAGTAATTGTTGAGTCGTCTATCTAGTTAAGAGCTGTACTTCCAATAAACTTGTTACATGAGAACATGCACTTTTACAGCACTTACAAGTATTGCCCTTTGGCACCTGCCCGAATAATGGGTTGCCATGGTATGTGTTTGGCACAAATTTTCTAACCATCGTCAGCAGCATTTTATTCTTTCACCCAACTATGTCCACAAGTGAAAAACAAAAGTAGTTTCCAGTTGGTGTTTTAAATGCCACTGATTAGGATTGCATATTTTTTTTAATAGGAAGCTGCTGGCATGAACAGATGTGCCCTCGCCATGCACTGCTAATTACCTGCATATTACATCATTCATGACCTCTTCTATGACATCATTGATAATATCACTTAATATCACAAACATTTGCAATTAAATTATTGATCAGAAAACTGTGCATGGCGGGGCGCGATTTATAGTTACCTTAGGGCACGCATACAGTTATATATATA